>OX465580.1:54480368-54875325 GCA_950022655.1 Alentia gelatinosa | reverse complement strand
AAGATTCAGGAGATAGAGAGAAATAGAATTAGTATTAGAAATACTATTCACCTGTATTGTGCGGCTTCGGGGACCCGAGGTACAGACCAGTCAGGGTCAAGGAACAGGGCTATATCCTCGTAACGGACGATACCTCCCAATGGTGGCGGTGGCGGTACCGGTTGATAGAAACCCCGTGCGGTTCCTCCGGACTGTTGTATGTGGTGAACAGGTCCTCCAGGATATGGGACATGTGCAACAGGTGTTCCGGTTTGGGCAACGTAGGGTGTAGGGTGGTACCTGTAAAGGTAGGGATAGAGAGAGAGAGAGAGAGAGATGTAATTTAGTGATGTAATATCTATGTAATTAATAATAATACATGTATTTCAGTCATATTTCAAGAAAGATCAGATGTAGAAATGTATAAGATGTAATGCTCACCCTTGCCACTGTGTTGGCGTAGGGTACTGATGTCTTTGAGGTATTTGTGACCTCATGTAAGGATGATAGGGGCTGTTATTCATCTGTAATAGCGAAAATAGCGAGTGTTATTCCCATCACCAGAGACGGAAAGCCTTATACACCTATTAGAATAATTAACATACCCACAGTACAGAGTCTACACTAGTTTGCTGACCATCCTATAGGTGGTGATTTGTGGGTAACCCTGCAGTAATATATCATCTTTTTTTTTTTTTTTTTTTTTTTGAATGTCTTTTATTGGTCTTTGGTATACAGTATTTCTTCTTTGAACTTATCATAACCGTTTCATCATATTCAATACCAATAAGAGACTACAGTGAACGACCGTTCAGCTGCGGATATATCCTGCCCTGGTTTTCGTTGGGCGTTCACAATGTACATGATGTATGTATTGGTATCGTAAGGAATTTTATACATCATTGGCATTTAACCTCTTTCAGATGACGGATTATTATACAATTACAGTATTTTCAAGATATTTGGTAGTATGGCGATTTCAACAATACAAGGGGGTTGTTCATACAGGATTGTTGTATATTGTTTCTAACATAATCGTTCTCGTTAGTCGTTTGAACTCCTCATAGGAGGGTGTTTGCCTGGTTAGTACAGAAAGAGAGTTCCAATATATGCCTCCAGCATACTCTACACTTTTTGTGTATGCTTGGGAGTTTGGTTGCAAAACAAGTAACACCGGTGCTTTAAAGAGTCTAGTACCTAATTTCCTTTCGTCAAGATATTTCTTTTTTTGCGTTCTCTTAAACATAAAGTTACCCAAATGTGCTTTCCTTCTTTCACTGAAATATGGAATTCCAGCTGCCATATGTAAATTTCTAATACTCATATATTTATCTGTTTGTAGAAGTATTCTGAGGCAATGGTTCTGGGACCTTTGGAGTTTATCCAGCATATACTTAGGGGCTCCACCATAGAGTACATCTCCATAGTCATAATATGGCAATACATACGATTTATATAGTCTTATTGCAGTATCTTTGTCCATAAAGGTTCTCATTTTGCTCATTTGATATGTTCTAAAGGTGACTTTCTTAACCCTTTCCTTACCGCGCCTAGCGCAGCGCGTAGTGCGTTAACGACCGCGCGCCCCGTGGTGAACGTTCCCACCACTACCGCACGTCGCACGTCGTACAGACGTCAGAATACCGGCCTATTCTGCATGTGTCAGAAAATGGCGCAAACTGCAGAGGGGTGCGTTACTAATTAGCAAATTTAAATAACTTAGAGAAATAATTAGATAATTTGAATGATACCGAATGAAAGAGGAGACTTCAGACTTTATTTTCATACCATTCATGATAAAATAGATTGATATTTAATAATTATATTGATATTTCCAATTGCAGGAAGAATTTGAGACTTTTTTTTGCTCCATTGACACAAGCCTGTACATAGGCCCAATATAGCACTGCACATACAAAGATGTGTATCTTTTTTTTCATCGCGATGACATTATGTTTTTTTTGCATAAAATAATAATAAAAAGATATGGAGAACACACCTGTGAAGTTGTTTTGTATGTAGAATTAATAAATTATGGAGAAATCATGAAAATGTGATTAGCCTGATAGGTGGAGCCCACTGTGCTCTGTCCTATAGTAGGCGTAAGTCAACTCGTATAAACATCACCATGGCAACCATTCTTCAGAAATTCTGTTAATTATGTTATATAATATAGTTTTCTCTATTAAGTGAAAATCTTTTTTAAATCGATGCATTATTTTCGGAAATATAATGTCTCACATGTTCTTTTATCAAAATGCTGCATTTATGCAGCAGCGGTATTCCCATGGTGAAGCATATATGCAGCAGCGGTATTCCTATGGTGCTGCATAAATGCAGCAGCGGTACTGGCGTGGTGCTGCATATATGCAGCAGCGGTAGTGAAAGGGTTAAGGATATCTTTAATATACAAGTTATAGGAGAGATTTTGATCAAGTTGGAAGCCTAAATACTTATATGTGGTAACATTTTGTAGTTCTATCTCTTTTAGGTAGAGAGATACATGTCCAGTATTTTTACATTTATAACTTGTTCCAAAGGTCATATACTTCGTCTTTTTGACATTTACAGAGAGCTTGTTTTGTTCTGCCCATAGCTCAAACATGTTCAAGGCTGGTTGTAAGTTTCTAGATATTTCATCATTTGTGGATCCTTCTGTATATAAAATAGTATCGTCAGCATAAAGTTTTACCTTTATGTCTGGCAAGCATGTAATTAAATCATTCACAAAAATAATAAATAGGGTCGGCCCCAGGTTCGATCCCTGTGGGACACCGCAGACCACTCCACTCGTACCAGACAATTTTCCATTTACTTTTGTAATTTGGGTTCTGTTTTTGAGGTAATTTTCGAATAAAGCCAGATTTTTCTTTCTAATTCCATAATTTGATAATTTAACAAGAAGAGTGGAGTGGTCTACGTGTCAAAGGCCTTCTTAAGGTCAATAAACACTGTTCCGATCAGCTTTCCAATATTGGTTGCGCGAAGTACATGGTCAGTAAATTCAGCTACCGTCTGTGCTGTTGAAAACCCCTTTCTAAATCCCCCCTGTTCATCTGTTAACATATTATTTCTTTCTAGGCGGTCAATAACTTTTTCATTTATAATTTTCTCCAGCAACTTTGCTTGAACTGGTAGTACAGATATGGGTCTAAGATTTGCACAATCTGTTGGGTCACCCCCTTTTGGTATGGGCATGACCACCGCTTTTTTCTAGTATTTGGTATTTCCGCAGTTTGAAAGATATTATTTAGTAGTTTTGTAAAACGGGGTGTTATTATCTCTAGGTAGTCTTTAAGGGATCTAGTATTTATGTCAGTTATTCCTGTGGGTTTATTTAAGGCCACTCAAAAAAAAAAAATTGTTTCTCATCACCAAGCCATGAAAAATATGACGAGGGCGCTTTTTTTTTTTTTTTTTTTTTTCTTTTGCTGGGTCAGAGATGACTTTTGAAGTGTAATAATATGGACTTCAGACACTTAAGCGGGATGGTTCCCCAATGGTTAGGCTACTTCACACAGGCCATACTCTGGCATAGAGACACTGTTATAACCACACAGACACCCACAGACACCTACCTACCTGACTGTCGGAGGCTTCCGACATGTTGGAGTGTGTCGGAGCGTGTCAGGCTATCTTAGCATGCTGCACTAGTGGAGGCAGGCTTCCAACAAGGGCTAAAGGCGGGCGTCCATCAACCACGACAAGGCTACGACAATGGCATTCCGACAAGGTCCACGACAGGCCTACGATAGGTGGACTTGGCGTAGCCTTATTGTGGTTGGTGGACCCCAGTTCCCAACAAGAGTCTACGACAAGGCCATGACAGGCTGCGACTGGGAAGCTTGTCGGGGGCCTTCCGACAAGGCTATGACAAAATCGAACATGTTCGATTTTTCCTACAACTGAACCTTTGTCGTGGAGTGTCATGGCGTGTCAGGAGCGTGTGGGGTGTCCCAGGAGCGGGGTTTTACTCTAAAGGGGGGCGTCCACCAACCATGACAAGACTACAAGTGCCGACATGAAAGTTCCAATTGCAGCCTTGTCACAGCCTTGTCATGAGAAGAGCAGTGTCGGGACAGCATGGCGGGCGTGTCGTAGACATTGCTGGTTGCCGTAAAAAAGGCGCCCATGGTTCCAACACACTACGACAGTGATTGCGAGGAATCCACAACACTCCACGACAAAGGTCCAGTCGTGGCATAAATTGAACATGTTGGCTATTGTCGTAGCCTTGTCGGAAGGCCCCCAACAAGCTTCATGTCACAGCCTGTCGTGGCCTTGTCGTAGCCTCTTGTTGGGAACTGGGGTCCACCAACACAGCAGTGTCATGGCGTGTCGGGAGCGTGTGGGGTGTCCCAGGAGTGGGGTTTTACTCTAAAGGGGGGCGTCCACCAACAATGACAAGGCTACGACAAGTGCCGACATGAAAGTTCCAATCGCAGCCTGGTCGCAGCCTTGTCGTGAGAAGAGCAGGGTCGGGACAGTGGTGTCCTGGCGTGTTGTAGACGTTGTTGGTTGCCATTAAAAAGGCGCCCATGGTTCCGACACACTACAACAGTGATATCGAGGAATGCAGAACACTCCACGAAAAAGGTCTAGTCGTAGCAAAAATCGAACATGTTCGATATTGTCGTAGCCTTGTCGGAAGGCCCCCAACAAGCTTCATGTCGCAGCTTGTCATGGCCTTGTTGTAGCCTCTTGTCGGGAACTGGGGTCCACCAACACAGCAGTGTCATGGTGTGTCGGGAGCGTGTGGGGTGTCCCAGGAGTGGGGTTTTACTCTAAAGGGGGGGCGTCCACCAACCACAACAAGGCTACGACAAGTGCCGACATGAAAGTTCCAATCGTAGCCTTGTCGCAGCCTTGTAGTGAGAAGAGCAGGGTCGGGACAGCAGTGTCGTGGCATGTCATAGACGTTGCTGGTTGCCATAAAAAAAGGCACCCGTGGTTCCGACACACTATGACAGTGATATCGAGGAATCTACAACACTCCACGACAAAGGTCTAGTCATAGCAAAAATCGAACATGTTCCATATTGTCGTAGCCTTGTCGGAAGGCCCCCGACAAGCTTCATGTCGCAGCCTGTCGTGGCCTTGTTGTAGCCTCTTTTCGGGAACTGGGGTCCACCAACCACGACAAGGCTACGACAAGGCTTCCAATCGTAGAGCTGTCGTGGACCTTGTCGGAAAGCCATTATCGTAGCCTTGTCGTGGTTGGGGGATGCCCCCCTTAATTGGTTACATGACACCACTTGATGCATCACTTTTGCCAACCATATAACCACATTGAATGCATTCCTTACATCAGGAGCTTTAATTTGATACCAAATACTCATATTTTTCATGATTTCTATCAAATTTTCATCTCATCTATGAAAAAAAAAAAAAAAAAAAATCTTCTAAAAACGTCTTTGCTGACGCGCGCGGTGATGAGAAACAAGTTTTTTTTTTTAAGTGGCCTTAAGAGTTTATTAAAAAAAATATAAAGGGGAAGGATGGGCGAAATGATCGATTGGTTTAAAGACACTACTGAGGCTCGTTCCTGGATAATCTGTTTATTGTCAAATTTTCAGACGGAGATACTTGTATTACTGAGATGTACTCATTTTTCTTCTCATGTCATTCATTCACCACCTTTGTAAGATATTTACAAAATGTAGAGTAAGCAACCCACTGGAGCAGAATCCATCAAAATGTGTGCTTGAAGAGTGAAAATGTGACGCACCTACCTATCGGCTCCGTTAGTACAGATTTAATAAAGTAACTTGTTCGACTCCTACATCTTGGTACATGATCCTAGTACATGTATTCCCTAAATATCACAGACGTTCAACAAGTCCCATATACCTAATAATACTGTAGTGGGGTGGGAATCCAGCAGTGTTCGTGTGTTCTACGGAAGGTGGCGCGACGTGCTGATCCTTACTGTGTAGTGATTCCGGGCAACGCCGCACACGAGAGTGACGCGGCTGAGACCGGGATTACGTAACGCTGTCCTCGCGCGTCTCTTCTACGGAACAGACCCTTGGGCCCTCACTTTGCAGGAGGGTTCTCGTAACCTTCCTGGTGGTTAGGCAAGTCTTTCAGATTAGCCTCTCCAGCGTTACCCGGCACATAGTGCTGGGGTACTGTACTTGTGGGAAAGATCTTCCAGATCTTTCCGGGAAGTAATATTGTTAATAAACATTCCTGTTTATTAAACGTGTGTGTTGTGTTGTGTGTGACTAGGTCCGTGTAAACTCACCGAAAACCGAACCAACCTAAGTAGAGAGCGTAGGGTGGGATCCTGCCTGGAACTAGCATTCCGGATCGGTGTCATCCAACCTGCTAGACAGGCGGCGACCACCACAATACTCTGGATCTTAGTTCAATCACCATGTTCCTCCAATGTCCATATAGTGTCGCGTCTTAGACACCAATAGTTAAGCACCTATCATGGTGACATGCCTTTTTTGCATTTTCTATTTGCTGATATATGAAACTTATATTATTTATACCGGTGCACAAATTACTTTTACACACTAGAAAAGATTCCGTTCGGCCACACTGTGGCGTAAAATATTAATACTACCCACCGTACCACGTGATCTGTTGACAAGACTGGAACAAAAAATTAAACAAACAAAATGGCGGCCACTCCCCTCGATTCATATCAATATCGGCCCGTGAAATCACACAAAATCACTCGAATATACGGTAAAGTACACAGTGAGGATTCACTCAATATATATAAACAATGACTGGACAAATTATAACTCTAATAATGATAAAGCATACTATAATTCGATATGCAAAAAAAAAATTCTGAAATTCAGTAATTTCATATGAATTAGGGAATAACAAAAAATGTATTAATTTTGATTTATTCTCTTTTATGACAGTGCGACACATTAACCCTGGAAGAGGAAGAGATGCTTTAGTCGAGTGGATGTTTCGATTACAAAACCCCTAAAGATCTCCGGAATGCGGTATGGTTTACTACAACAAAATGCTGTGAAATGCGTGGACAGCAGGAGGCACGGCAGCTGTGCTGGGATGATGTGTGTGTTACAGTGGAGAGTTCTGGAAAAAAATAGCAATGTTCTTCGAACGGACAACTAAAACAAGGCAAAGTGATACCGCAACAAGCCGCACAGTTTTGCCGAAAATGTGGGAGAATTCTACAAATCCTGAATGCTGTCTTATATTTCTACTTGAGGATTTCCGGTGGAGACGTCCGGATGAGATAAATTTTCCGGAGTCTGCTTTCTACTTAGAAATCAACTAACTTAATCCACAAGGGAGTACCGCCTACATTAGTAGCCCAATTGTCCGGACACAAGAATGTCCAGTCACTGCAGGCTTATGCGATAGCCAGCAACGCCCAACAACATGCAATGTTCTCGATCCTGAATGAAGGTGAAGGAAGATTTGAATTACCAGCAGTGCATTGAACCCCGGAGACAACAGTCCGACAGGTAAAAAAAACAAACCAAGTGAGGTAAAATCCATCCTGTGTGCTTGATAGTTGAATACATCCATTGAATTATTTATTTATCACATTGATTCCAACGCAGTGAGGTAATATCCATCCTGAGAGCTTGCAAGGAGATCATTTCCTATGAATATATTGTGGCAGGAAGGTCGTAGCGGCGCGCCAAGGAAACCAGACATCAGAGGACCTGCCGCCGGTGTAGGGTCCACCGCCGATGGAGGACCCTCTGGCGATGTGGGATCTACCATCCATGTACGGTCCATCGGCAGAGGAGGACCCACTGGCAGTGTAGGGTCCACTGGTGGAGGAGGACCCACCAGTGGTGTAGGGTCCACCCATGGAGGAGGACCCACCGCCGGTCTAGGGTCCACCAGCGGTGGGTCCTCCTCCGCCGGTGGACCCTACACCGCCGGTGGGTCCTCCTCTGCCGATGTACTGGACCAGGCCATGGAGGCTACCTGATGAACGGCTACCTGATGGTATCCATCCTGGGCCCTGTTTTTCAGTCACGACATTATCTTAGTCTTGAAAGCTGAGATGTCTCTGCGAATCTAAGACATTTTGTAAGACACAAGATGGCTGGTGTTCTATAGACACTATCGTAGTGCGCCACAGGAGATCGCCGCTAATAGTGTCTCAGGTCTAAGACAAGTATAGAGTAAGGGATACATATAACCTATAATCGTCCCAAATATGAAGAAGATGGGTCACACCGTTCCGAAGATATCGGCATTTGAATTTGAAACATCGGGCTATCGATCGGATATCGTACGAGCACTCTCCTAGCAGATCTTTCACGGTATAGAGCGCGGAATCTCTGGTGGGAGAGTGAAGTAAGCGCAGTCGATGTCAAGGTTGCCGCATAAATTAGATCACGTGAGGGTAGAGCTACACTGGCCACCAGAGCAGCTTTTGCTATGACGAAATTCAAACGCCGATACCTTCGGGATGGTGCAGCTGATTTTCTCCATATTTAGAACGATTATAGGTTGTTTTTTTCTCTTTTTGAGGATAATGTTTATTCTGGAGTTTGACTACTAGGACTGGGGCTTCCTATTTTCAGTAGGCTCCAGGGCCAATTATGTTTACCTTATTCGTGCATACAGTATAGTAGTAATAGCTATGTACATCTAGGTGATTTCTAGTTCAAATAATTAACAAAATTTCAGTAGTACAGTTTTATGGTTATCATCAATCAATGATATATACTATGATGTTCTTATTGAAGTTTTCCTCATATGTGGGTAGGGTATGGGCTGGAGAGTCGTCAAGATTATTCACTATACCTTCTATGAGTAACTCAGTATTTGATATTCTAGTTATCTAGTATCCTAGTTGTCTGGCAAGTAGACACACCTTGTTATCTTCCTTGAATGATTTATAGTTATCGATCAGTCTTGGTAGGGATTACATTCCACAGTTTTGCAGTTTTATATTTTATGCTACCGCTGTACGTTTCAGTTTTAAAGGCCTTTTGTTTCAGTGCGGGTGCCCTGCTTGCTCTTGTATTTATTTCATTAGGTGTATTTAAGTATGTGTCATCTCGACTTCTTTTGTAGGCAATATTCTGTGTGATTCTCGTCTTTCGGCTAGTCGGTTTACTCGGCTGTTTTTGTGTATTAAGGCTGTGCTAGTGTATTGGTTTACCTTTAGACATACCTTCAGTGCTTTATTTTGCATTTTCTGCAATTTGTCTAGTAGAGTGGGACTGCAATTGTGCATGAACACATTACCGTATTCGAAGAATGGGAGTACCTTTGCTTTGTATATCTTGACTGCTTGTTGTGTGGTTAAGAACTTCCTAATAAGGGTTAGTAGGTGTAGTTTTGTATCCAGCTTTTTGTATTTGATTATTTATGTGGGAATTAAAATTGAGAGTCTCATCTAGTTTTACTCCAAGGTACTTGAATGTTTTAACTGCTTCTATTTCCTCGGTATTGAGTATGATTTTTGGTACTTCCGTTTCCTTTAGTTTCTGGCATGTGCCAAAGCGCATAGGTTTTGTTTTGTTCGTGTTGATGCTTGTTGTTTGTGCATCACTTCGATAATTTATTTAGGTCGTCTTGCAAGATTGTATGGGCAATATTTGGGTCTTTATGGGCAGCGTAGATAACAGCATCGTCTGCGTACAATTTGATCTTACAATTTTTTATCTGTGAGTCTATGTCATTTATGTAAATCAAGAAAAGTAAAGGCCCTAGAGTGGACCCTTGGGGTACTCCATGGGTTATGTCTTTTTGTTGTGGAACATTCTTTATTTGCTATTGTGAATTGTTTTCTTCTACTTAGGTAATTTTGTATCCATACACAAGTTGTTTCATGAAGGCCATAGGTTTTAACTTTTTCATTCAGTATTGAGTGGTCTACCGTGTCGAAAGCCTTGGCATAGTCTATGTATACTGCTAGAGTTATTTCCTTGTTATCTATATTTTCAAAGAGATCGTCAGTGTATTCAGATATGGTACCTATAGTAGATCTACTGGGTAGGAATCCTCCCTGGTTGTGGTTCAGAAGGCTATTTTCCATTAAATGATCAAGCACATTGCGGTGTATGATTTTTTCTAGGATCTTACCTGGAAGTGGTAGTTCCGATATCGGTCTTTGATCGGTTTCTTTCAAGCTATTAGTTTTCTTAGGAATTGGTGTTATGCGGCCTATTTTCCATGTATCTGAGAAGATGCCAGTATCTATTGTTAGTTGAAATAGGTATGTAAGTTGTTTAGAAAGTATTTGAAAAGCGTCCTTTAGTATACGGGTTGAGAGAGATTCTATTGTAGATGATTTGTGAATGTTGATTTTATTTACTAATTGTTCCACTTCTTTCTCTGTGATTTTTATTTTTTCAGCAGTGTTTTCTTCGGGTTGGCGAGTGTTTATCCACTCTTCCTGGAAGTTTCGTGCGAGTTTAGGTCCTACCTGCGTGAAAAAACTGTTCATATATTCCGCTGTTTCTGCATGAGGTATTTGCTCCTCTGTCTCAATATTTTCTATTGTGATTTGCTTCGTTGTTGCCTTATCAGGGATGATTTGCTTTATTCTTTTCCAGAATTTGTTAGGGTCTTCATGCATGTTACCCTGAATGTAGTCTTTTTTAGCATTTATTACACTCTGTTTACAGTTATTCCTAGCTTGCTTCGCATATGTATAGTCGTTTGGGTCATTCGTTGTTAAAGCATGCTTCCAGGCTCTGTCCTTTTCTTTTATTTCTTCTATTAAATGAGGTGTTATCCAGGGGCTCTTCTTACTCTTAAATTGTAGATTTTTAAGCGGACAAAAGTTCTCTAAGGAATATTTTATGTTTCCTACTAATAACTTCCAACATTCATTTGGGTCTTCACATTGGTAAAGTGATGTCCAGTCATACATACTTAAGTCTCGTTGGAACCTCTCTTTGTTATAATTTTTATATGATCTACCACGGCATTGTTTCAATTCATAGACCTCTTTCTTTTTCTTTTTTGTTATGTAGATGGCCCGATGGTCGCTAAGACTATAGGTTATTGTACCACTATTTGCTATGTGTGCTATGTTTGAGAAAGCTAAGTCAATAGTGCTATTGTAGCGAGTTGGGGTGTTAATATGTTGTTGGAGTCCTGTAGTATTAGGCCACTTGAAAAAAACAACTTGTTTCTCATCACCGCGCGCGTCAGCAAAGACGTTTTTAGAAGATTTTTTTGTTTTTTTGTTTTCATAGATGAGATGAAAATTTGATAGAAATCATGAAAAATATGAGTATTTGGTATCAAATTAAAGCTCCTGATGTAAGGAATGCATTCAATGTGGTTATATGGTTGGCAAAAGTGATGCATCAAGTGGTGTCATGTAACCAATTAAGGGGGGCATCCCCCAACCACGACAAGGCTACGATAATGGCTTTCCGACAAGGTCCACGACAGCTCTACGATTGGAAGCCTTGTCGTAGCCTTGTCGTGGTTGGTGGACCCCAGTTCCCGAAAAGAGGCTACAACAAGGCCACAACAGGCTGCGACATGAAGCTTGTCGGGGGCCTTCCGACAAGGCTACGACAATATGGAACATGTTTGATTTTTGCTACGACTAGACCTTTGTCGTGGAGTGTTGTAGATTCCTCGATATCACTGTCATAGTGTGTCGGAACCACGGGTGCCTTTTTTTATGGCAACCAGCAACGTCTATGACATGCCACGACACTGCTGTCCCGACCCTGCTCTTCTCACTACAAGGCTGCGACAAGGCTACGATTGGAACTTTCATGTCGGCACTTGTCGTAGCCTTGTTGTGGTTGGTTGGCGCCCCCCCTTTAGAGTAAAACCCCACTCCTGGGACACCCCACATGCTCCCGACACACCATGACACTGCTGTGTTGGTGGACCCCAGTTCCCGACAAGAGGCTACAACAAGGCCATGACAAGCTGCGACATGAAGCTTGTTGGGGGCCTTCCGACAAGGCTACGAAAATATGGAACATGTTCGATTTTTGCTACGACTAGACCTTTTTCGTGGAGTGTTCTGCATTCCTCGATATCACTGTTGTAGTGTGTCGGAACCATGGGCGCCTTTTTAATGGCAACCAACAACGTCTACAACACGCCAGGACACCACTGTCCCGACCCTGCTCTTCTCATGACAAGGCTGCGACCAGGCTGCGATTGGAACTTTCATGTCGGCACTTGTCGTAGCCTTGTCGTGGTTGGTGGACGCCCCCCTTTAGAGTAAAACCCCACTCCTGGGACACCCCACACGCTCCCGACACGCCATGACACTGCTGTGTTGGTGGACCCCAGTTCCCAACAAGAGGCTACGACAAGGCCACGACAGGCTGTGACATGAAGCTTGTTGGGGGCCTTCCTACAAGGCTACGACAATAGCCAACATGTTCAATTTATGCCACGACTGGACCTTTGTCGTGGAGTGTTGTGGATTCCTCGCAATCACTGTCGTAGTGTGTTGGAACCATGGGCGCCTTTTTTACGGCAACCAGCAATGTCTACGACATGCCCGCCATGCTGTCCCGACACTGCTCTTCTCATGACAAGGCTGTGACAAGGCTGCAATTGGAACTTTCATGTCGGCACTTGTAGTCTTGTCATGGTTGGTGGACGCCCCCCTTTAGAGTAAAACCCCGCTCCTGGGACACCCCACACGCTCCTGAAACGCTATGACACTCCACGACAAAGGTTCAGTTTTAGGAAAAATCGAACATGTTTGATTTTGTCATAGCCTTGTCGGAAGGCCCCCGACAAGCTTCCCAGTCGCAGCCTGTCATGGCCTTGTCGTAGACTCTTGTCGGGAACTGGGGTCCACCAACCACAATAAGGCTACGCCAAGTCCACCTATCGTAGGCCTGTCGTGGACCTTGTCGGAATGCCATTGTCGTAGCCTTGTCGTGGTTGGTGGACGCCCGCCTTTAGCCCTTGTCGGAAGCCTGCCTCCACTAGTGCAGCATGCTAAGATAGCCTGACACGCTCCGACACACTCCAACATGTCGGAAGCCTCCGACAGTCAGGTAGGTAGGTGTCTGTGGGTGTCTGTGTGGTTATAACAGTGTCTCTATGCCAGAGTATGGCCTGTGTGAAGTAGCCTAACCATTGGGGAACCATCCCGCTTAAGTGTCTGAAGTCCATATTATTACACTTCAAAAGTCATCTCTGACCCAGCAAAAAAAAAAAAAAAAAAAAAAAAAGCGCCCTCGTCATATTTTTCATGGCTTGGTGATGAGAAACAATTTTTTTTTTGTGAGTGGCCTTACCTGCCAATATCCAGACTGGAGATCCAGAGTACAAAACCACTGGTTCCCTCCGAGAGAGTCGAGGCTCTCATCGATCCGAGGTATTGGATAAGCATTTTTCCGGGTGATACTATTCAATTTTCTGTAGTCAATACAGAATCGGCAAGTACCATCTTTTTTAGTAACCATTACCACAGGGCTAGCCCAAGGACTTGCACTGGGGATGATTACTTTCTGGTCAATCATTTTCTCTACTTCCTCTTCTAAAGCTTCCCGTTTTACCGGAGGTAGCCGTCGATAAGGAAGGCAGAAAGGTTGATGTCCCTCTGTATCAATCGTGTGTTCTACTCGATCCGTTCTTCCCAAAGGATCTCCTGGTCGAGCAAAGATTGACTCCATTTTCTTCAGAAGAATTCTTAGTTCATGTCGTTCCCCACTGTTTAGTGTGTCTGTCATCTGAACTAAGGTTTCCAGAGTTTCATGCAACAGACTCGGAACTGGAGAGTATCCTGTTCCTGTATTGATAGCACTAACTCGTACTTCTTCATAATCATTTCCTTTAAAGTCCAATATTTCCGGTTCGGATTGTTCATCTTCCCCGGTTATTTCGGAAACTGGAACAGGTGTGATTCCCTGCGGACCGGAGTCTACTAGGCCATCTACATGAGCTAGGGTTGCCCAGCCTAATGTATCACCCTTCGTCAGTTTAATCAACTCGGAGGTGTGATTACTTATAGGAATTGATCCTTCTCTAGCACTTCCGATCAAAGTATCCCGCCTGTATTCCTTTGTGAGAAAACAGTTCCGGGTTTGGCTCGAAGAGTGCATCTCCACGTGGTAAGTCTCCTTCCCCAGCTATCAGGACATTAACCATCTGCTGAGGTGGGATGCCCACATCTTGTCGGACAGAAATCAAAGAAGAAATCTGTCGACAACTACATTCCACTTCCATTAACTCAGGAAATTTGAGTCGGAGAGTGCCATCTTGTAGATCCACAGAACCTCCATAGAGGGTGAGAAAATCTACGCCTAATATTCCATTTTCTTCAATATCACTGAGTATGGGACCCCATATAAATTCAGTGTTACCTATTGAGACTGGAATAATCACACTACCATAGCATCTCATGTGAGTGCCATTAGCAGCTTTTGCCGAAGCTCCAGGAACATGACATTCCTGTGCGAATCCAAGAGACTGATAGAGTCGGAGAGTGCCATCTTGTAGATCCACAGAACCTCCATAGAGGGTGAGAAAATCTACGCCTAATATTCCATTTTCTTCAATATCACCGAGTATGGGACCCCATATAAATTCAGTGTTACCTATTGAGACTGGAATAATCACACTACCATAGCATCTCATGTGAGTGCCATTAGCAGCTTTTGCCGAAGCTCCAGGAACATGACATTCCTGTGCGAATCCAAGAGACTGATAGAGTCCATTGTTCAACACAGAGCGACTAGCGCCAGTATCTTATAACAGATCTATCTTTCTTCCTTGAATTCTAGCTGGCACATACCAATGTCGCCCACCTAAGGGAGACGGTTGTCGTATAAACCGTGAGATCCCATCCAAGGTTCCAAGATCCCATCCGCGTTGACAAAGCCATTGCAGACAGGGGTGCCCGGGTGAAAGATACTTACTACAGATCGTTGCGACCGTATTTTGTATCTTTCACTTTTCTGGTAATTGGGAAATATATTCCTTCTTTTTGATCTCACAGGTTTGGATTTCCTGGCACTTTCCTTCCCGGACCGCAGTGTTGCCACTCACTACAGTCCTTCTTTGTTTTCCGGTTCACTCTGAGAGGCAACTGTCAACGCAGGCAGACTACGAGGTGTTTCCACTGTAGTAACGTTCCGGGCTTCAGGACAATCTGGAGAGATATGTCCCATTTTGTTACACTGCCAACAATGTCGGACATCCAGCTGGTTTTTCTCCACCTGATTCAGTCTTTCGTTGATTTTGGTCAACAACTTCATTACCTCAGAGGGATTTCCTTCTGGATCAGTGGTTTTTGGTTTTGCCTCTGCCACAGAAGGTACATCACTGTTCCTTCCAAAGCTAGGGGTTTGACCTCTCCCATGTCCTCGTCTATTGAAACCTCCTCTTCCAACTACCATTGAGCAGACATTAGAGAGTATATCCTCTATTTCTGCTTCCTGACACTCGTAGGTATCTTCTTCTACTTGTGACCAAGTAGAACCCACTATGTTAACCCGGGAAGTTTTTCCTGGATTAGCATATTTTCCAAATAGTATACACCGTTGTTCATAGGCATCTACTATTCGCAACACCTGCATAAAGTTCATACCGGGCTCCCATTTAGAGATGACTTCCGCTCTCACGTCATCATCTCGAAGTCCCTTCACAAACTGAGTTTGTAGATCTTCATGCAGTGCAGGAGAATCTAATCCCGTTCCCGGGTAAACTTCCAACAACATTTGTTGTAAAGCTAGCCCATAGGCGCGAGTTGTGTCCTCTTTACCCTGGATCCTCTTTAGAAAAGTGGATCGGGGGTTCAGCGTTACCAGCTGACCACAATAGTAAGAGGCTACCTCCACTAGCTCATCCCATTCCGTACCACCGGAACGGCGAAAAGCGCGAAGTGCAGCTTCTCCGGGTCCAGCTCGTAACGCTCTTTTGAGGTATGGCAATGCATCGACTTTGTTCCAGCCATTACATTGTATATCCTCACAAAATCCCGCAAAAACCAGTGTTCCCACTCCATTCCTTTTCCATAAGGTTTTGGAATGACAGCGTTCCTTCTGGCTGCGTTCTCTGGACGCATCATTGGAACCTTGTCGGCTCTTGCCATTGACAAGTTGAAGATCCGGTCTTGCTCCCTGATTTGGTTGAAAGAGTTGAACCCTAGTTCGGCTGTAGCTTTACTAGTGTGTTCGGAAGTCGGAGAACCCATTCTTGACTCGGAGGGTAGCCGGAAGCTAACCAAAGGAGTCTTCACACCCTTTGTTCCAGATATGAATCTGTTAGGGGTCTTCTCAAGATCTTCTACTTTCCCTGGAGGGGAATATAGATGATCTCTTACGTTACTCCAGCCAGCTTGTGACATAGGCATCCTTCGGGATGATTCTGTCTCTGCTAGTCGAACTTGGTCCTTCATGTGATGTACATGTTGGTCCAATTGCTCAATTTTTTCTAGAGTCTCAATCTCGCGAACCGAAAGTTCTTCCAAGTTATGGTGCCGTTTGGCTACCTCCTCAGCGATCTCTCGATTTCGAGCTTCTAGTTCCCGATACATATCTCGGGCTTCCCTTTCCCGATCAAACTCGGCTAAGAGTTCTGGTCTAAGGAAGCCTACAGGAACCTCATCGGAAGGTACCCGTAAGGTATCTTCCGACCTATTCCAGGGAGTACTAGACTCTCCGGGACTATCTGTCTGAGACCCAATTTTACTGAGTCCCTCCAGATCCCTTGCGGGGCCATGTCGGCTGTCGGCTGCCGGACTGAAATTCTTCAGGACCGTCGAACTCAAATTCTGAGCGGCGGTTCTCTTCCGAGATTTCTCCTTACCGGACTTCTGGGATTCACCCCCTCCCTCTGGTTTTGGTGACTTTTCGTCATTCCGGGCCGGAAGAGTTTGTTGAGAAGTTACCTCCCCTTCTTCACTCTCCTGTTCAGCCTGGGATCTGGTTTTTATTCCAGATCCGTGCATTTACCGAGAATCCCGGGTTGTGCAAGCAACCTAGGATCCTGGTCACGGCACCAGTGTGGTGGTCACCGCCTGTCTAGCAGGTTGGATGACCCCAATCCGGAACGCTAGTTCCAGGCAGGATCCCACCCTACGCACTCTACGTAGGTTGGTTCGGTTTTCGGTTAGTTTGCACAGACCTAATCACACATGACACAACAACGTCTTTTAATAAACAAGGATGTTTATTAATCACTACTTCCCGGAAAGATCTGGAAGATCTTTCCCACAAGTACAGTACCCTAGCACATAGGTGCCAGGTAGCGCTGGAGAGGCTAATCTGAAAGACTCGCCTAACCACCAGGAAGGTTACAAGAACCCACCGTCAAAGTGAGGGCCCAAGGGTCTGTTCCGTGGAAGAGACGCGCGAGGACAGCCTGTCGACCTACTGTGAACGCTGAGTATATATACCCAGCATTACGTAATCCCGGTCTCCGCCACGCCACTCTCGTGTGCGGCGTTGTCCGGAATCACTACACAGTAAGGATCGGCACATCGCGCCACCTTCCGTAAAACAAACGAACACTGCTGGATTCCCACCCCACTACATTAGCCTGGTGACCATGCTATGATTCCCTATGGTGGTGCCATCAACCATGTAGGCCAAAAGTGCACTCCTTACTGTAATTAGCAGCCCTTGGTCATGTAACATGGAGCAGAACTTCATGACATCAAAAACCGAAGGTTTGTTTGGTTTAATCTTGTTTCCACACAAAATCGTCCATTTTCGTAGTGCAGCATCATATTGTTGGTTGAAGATCTCCATTATTGCATGTAGAGCTCTGCAGCACATAAGTCCAGGCCTTGGGTCTTGAGTGCTCTCTCTTAATCACCCATGCTGCAAGGTGAAGGGGCCACAGTTCATCTTTAAATACTTCCTTCAAAAAAAGAGATGCAATATTAAGAATATCCGACTTAGTTTTTACAGGGAGATTGTTTGTCCAGGTCTGGGACAAGGTTTATAACACATTCCCAATCACAGAGAGAAAGACAGAATGAAATGCTAAGGGAAAACATGTTCATAATCCCTAATAATGACCTCCAAAGGCTTTTGAAATCCTCTTGGAGAAAAGCAGGTATACTTCAAATGAAAGATCTTATCATTGGCAAAAGACTCATGACAAATATAGAGATAGAGACAAACTTTCAGGTGAAGTGTTCAAAAGACCAATGGTTAGCTTTCCAGGAAAATACATTTTGGTTAGAAGACGTGACATTTGAAAATCTGAATGATCCAAACAGATGCTTACTTTTGAATGTAGATGAAGAAAAATCAATTGACATACTAAACTGTGTAAACAAAAACTATATAGTATCTTCATTGCCCAAAAATACAAGGAATCACCAAGCATGCAAAATTAAAAGGTTCTGTTTCCTGGCACAGAGTAAAAGGTATGGAAGGCCCTTCACATGAATGTATACAGGGCAACAAGAGATACAAAACTCCAATCACTTCATTTCAAGGTAATGCATAGAATAGTACCCACTAACTCATTTCTATGTCAAAGAAAAATAATTGAATCACCTAAATGTTCCTACTGTGATGAGAATGACACTGTAGAGCACAATTTTGGAAACACATAGCCACCTGGCTGAAAGCAGTCAAGGGATGGCATTCAGACATTAACCCAAAGTTTTTGCTGTTGGGTGCGGAGGATACTAGGAGAGATGCAGAATGTTTCAACTATATTTGTATGCATGCTAAATTCTACATTTATGAGCAAAGACTCTTTGGAAACAACTCCTTGGTATTATTATATACCTATGCACAAAGTCAGTGTAAATACACACTGCTGCTAGGGGTATAGTTATTGTACACAGATTGCACTGTACGCTGTGAATCTATGTACTGGTTACCTTGGATAGTGACAGACTGCACGCTTTGGGTGACAGATTGCATCCTTTGAGCCTTACCTGCACGCTTTGGGTGACAGACTGCACCCTTTGAAAAAATAACGCAATCTGATTAGTCAAGAGGCCAACAACATAGGTATAGGTGCAAGAT
This sequence comes from Alentia gelatinosa, assembly GCA_950022655.1. Classification (NCBI taxonomy): domain Eukaryota; kingdom Metazoa; phylum Annelida; class Polychaeta; order Phyllodocida; family Polynoidae; genus Alentia; species Alentia gelatinosa. The sequence goes on along the minus strand of OX465580.1, from coordinate 54,856,444 downwards.
TTTAAAATGACAGATCCCCTCACTTCGCTAGTTCCGTGGCGATGACAGAAACCACGGAACGAGCTAGTGTGAAAAAGTATGAATCATGTGAATATGTGATATGCAAAACCGATCGATACCAACACGGACACTCGCCAAGCGGGCGACTCGTAGATGTCAACAAATGGCCGCACCACTGTCAAGTCGGCAAAACTAGATGGCGAGTGTTGGTATCGATCACTGTCCCATGTCTAAGCTATCTAAACGGTATCAGGTGAATCATACTCGTTTCCCACCTCAATGTTTGATATATTTTCACACTAACTTGTTCCGTTGTTTCTGTTTCTGCCACGGAACTCGAGAAGTGAGACAAACTAGTGTGACGTCATTGACACTGCGCCGCTCGAGTACAGCTCTCCGACGGGACGGTCGAGCTTAGCAGGGTGATCGTTCGCTAATTTATGCGGCGGTTATGATTTATTCGCACCTGCGAGGTGATCACTTCCGGTTGTCCACTTCCGGTATGTCTGCTATCGTACACATCGTATTTGCAAGTTGCAAAGTGTGACTTAGCCTTTTAAGACTGAATTAAGGTATATAATAATATGAAACCATAGTGATGGTGCCAATAAGGGTTAGATTTACTCGTTGTTTCGGAGAAATTTGTTCTAAACAAGCCGTTTACGGCGAGTTCAGAAAGAATTTCTCCAAAACAACTCATAAATCTACCCCGTATTGTCACCATAACCATGGTTTCACATAAAACATGATAGCAGTAAAGAACTAAGAAACTGTTTGAGGATGGAGAAATTCACATGTAAGAACATGAGCAAAGAACATAAATTCCAAAAATGGGAAAGCTTCCTGGAAGCCATATTGTAGGCCTATACAGACACCAACAATCAAGAGGGGGGAGTGTGGACGGGGGAAGGGAAGATACATGGAAAGTCAACTATCTAGACTATATGCATCAACCATTGTCAATGTAATATGTTATATGTGAATATCTGTGAACCTAGGAGGGTAGAACATACAAACCACTCTCCGTTGTATAATTAACCTTAGAGTTCAGGAGGTCATGGCTCAAAGAACTTGTCTGTGTCATGAAATAGGTGTGGTGTTAGTCATGTACCATGTGAATGTTTACTGTCCTTTGTCATATACTGTACTCTGTCATATGTATGAGACATGTGATCCTTTGGTATAGTCCAGATATTTCTGTTATACAAGAGTAGAATTTATGTTTCTAGAACTTAGAAATTTAAGAAACATGTGATAGTTATATACAATACTATCAGTTCCCCCATCATAGAAAGGATGGTGTATGATCCAATTCAATGTGAACCCAGGGACACTCAGTCTCTGCTTACTGAAGCTGGATAATTTAAAGTTGCAATAGGGTGCCTTGTCTGGTAACACTCATACCAGCACAATGGAATTCTCAATTGTTATGTTCCCCTATCAAGATACTTCCCAGGCTCTAATTTGTAAAATTTGTAAAGAAACCCACGAGAGCCTATCTAATACAAAAGTTTGTAAAAACTATCAAAAATAAGAGCAAGCTCGCAAGACACTTAAGAAAGTGGCATCAAACTTATAAAAGACAAGTTATGTATGATAATTCCCCAGATGAGGAGGAAATATCAAACTTTGCAGGTTTGAGATATACTTAATGTCTGTATAGAATACATATTAGGATTGAAACATGTAATTGAGGGCAGAAAACAGAAATATAGCAGCTACATAAAGTTTCAACATAGGAATGGGAGACAATGGAATGTTGAGGTGTACCATCAAAATGTTAATATAATTATATAACAGACATTATTAATGTAATAACAAACACTTTCTTGAATCAGCTTACACATTGTTCTCCAAAGGATAACACAACTGCCGATATTTGATTGTTCATTATTGGATTACTCACCTGTAAAATCTATCCAAATTGATGATTAATAAAGAAGAGCCAAGCTCGTAAAAAAAGAAGAAGAAAAGTTTGAATTCTGCACCCTGGTCCAGGTGCCAGCTACAATGTCTTGGCAATTTATCCATCACAAATTGGAACGTTTCTCTTGGGAGCTCCCATTCGGCCTTAGTCTCTGTACGGGACTCCCTGTCAGCCTCCACATTCTTTTCTCCTGGGTTATGTGCCCCTACAACCCACAGGTTTTGGTGCTCACACATTTCCAAGATTTCCTTTGCAACTAGGTCACATCCTTCACTTTTTGAACCTCCTTTGTGGTTCAGGTATGCCACTGTCATGGGGTTGTCTGACAGACATCTGATAGTAGCATCGGTTAGTGACTTGCAAAACATTATAGGCCAAAGGCTACCAACATAGTTTCTTTTACATTAATATGCAATTCTCATTCTAACAGAGCCCAACTGCCTTTAGTGGTTTCTCAACTGTCCCAGACCGCGCCCCAACATACGTTGGGGGCATCTGCAGTTAGGGTGAGGTGAGGGGATTGTACCCTAACATGCATAGAGCCTGACTTGCTGTTTTTCATCCACCAGTCAATATCCTCTATACCTTCAGTGGAGACACTCATGGTCCTTTCATAGTTCCCTCCCTCTTTTTAGGGCTTAAATTTTGTCTCTCTCCAAACTTCTGAAATGGGCTTCCTCCTATTCAATTCCCTTTGGGAAATCCACCATAAGACCAATCAGGCTAGCAACTGACCTGCCCCTAGTTTCTTCACCTGAGTTTGGAATTTGAGAACTTTTGTCTCTGTAGGGGTTACCCTCATCTGTGCCGTATCAATTACATAGCCTAGGAAGGTTAGTCATATAGTAGGAATGGTCACACTTGTATTTTCATGTACTTTGAAGCCTAGCCTGACCAGTAAGGCCAACAGACCCCTAAAACTCTCTCAACACTGGCAAGCTGTTTCTGCCATGATAAATGTAACATCAATGTACCCAAATACTGAATGGCCCTGGCTCTGCAGATGGGCAAACTTATACTGCCTTCAGAACCTTTGTAAAATGCTTTGGTGCATACGCCAGGCCATTAGGCAGACAAGTGTGCTGATACAGTTGTCCCTTCCACGCAAATCTGAGGAATTTTTCGTCTGCTTCACAGACAGGGATTGAATAGTATGCATCCAACAGATCCAGGGACCCCAAGGCTGTTTGTAAACTTTCCATTTTGAAATGTTGATAGGGTCACACTGTCATTCAGATCTGAGAGGTCTAGTATTATCCTGAATTTCCCATTGGAGAATAATTGTTAAAATGATCTGTAATTATCCGCGACGCCCTCTCCCGGACTCGTGAGACACCACACCGCTGACGTCACGGTCCAACCTCACTCGGGCGGCGCGCATATTTGAAACAAGAACTCTAATTTAACTTCTCTCTAGTGTAAAGTAAACAATATCTGCCAATATGCCAAAGGCTTCGAAAAAAAACCCAACCATCACCAGAAGTAAGAAGGCGGTGGACCTCGAGGAAAAAGTATCCGCCATGGATGGCAAGCTCGAGGATTTCGATCTGAGATTTGATCAGCTAGAGAAGATGATCCATGCCATAGCAAAGCCTGCAAGTGTAACTGAAGAAATCCCCTCAGAAGACACCTCTCAGGTGAGAGTCTCTCAAGAACTCTCCCCGAAGCTCAGGAGAGCCCGAGGAAATACCGCGAGGGCAGATGTGAGGTTCGCTCCATACACCCAAGTCAAGGAATCTACCCACCAGATAGCTGAGAGCAGAACCACAATACCCGCCAAGCCAATTCGCGCCCCTGGATATCTGGGGCCCGCAGCTCCAACGGCCGCTTCTCTACCGTCAACCATCGCAGAAGCTGCATCAAGAAGCGAAGAAATTTCAGAACACGTTCAGAAATTACTGGAAGGAGCTACCCATGTCCTCGGGAAGACAGGTAAATTTTCCAAGTTCTTTCCACACAAGTACGTTTTCCGGGGCCTTGCAAAGGCCAAGACTGCACTTAATGAACTCAACATGCCTGAATACCTCTGGGGCCTATTCAGGATCGTAGACGACCCGGAGTACCCCCCAAGTTATGTCGCACCCACCATGCAGCATATCCGCGATGTCCTGAAGGACTCGAGGGACTTTGCCTTCACACAAGTCAGATCCTGGTTAGAAGAAGTCCTAAGCCTGATCGCCGAAGGCCGCCTAGCTCAAGCCTGGGAGGATACGACCCGGATACAAATGCTACGCATATCAATGTACCGCTCCCCTCTAGGCCGAATTGACCATCAGGCCTCGGGCAAAGCTAAGAGGCCGGTTAGGCAGGGAGAAAAACAGGAACTTCGGGGCGGCCCACCTTGCGGAGCCTATAACAAGAGGACCTGCTCGCTTCAGTCCGGCCACGTGGAGAATGGCCTCAAGCAACTACATATTTGTGCCTATTGCTTGTGTAACCTCTCCTCCTACCACCCCCACCCGGAGAAGGAATGCCGGATAAAACAACGCCAATTAACCGGACAACAAACAACTGCTAAGAAAGGTGGCACTCCCCCTTTTCAACAGTAGGCCGCCCCAGGCCTCTCAACACGGGAAACTTTGAAAGTACAGCGACTTGCCTGCAGTAGGCCCCTCATCTTCAAGCACGATCGCTCACCTCACCCCTCGACTTAATCCTCAAGCCTCCGGGCTCGAACCAGGCCTCGGCCCGAGTACACCGTCAGGAACGGTATTGTACCCAGTTAATTGTTCTCTGCTATTCCAGGAGCAGACCCCTGTCTTTGATGCTGTGATCAGTGATACGAGTTATGTGGCACCCCTCGCAACTGGCACCACATGCGCTTCAGCTCGTTCCAGCCGCTTCCCGCTAGATGGTGCCACTGCGGGAATTCGATGCCAGGAGCACCCGCCAGATGGCGGCACCGCAGGACCCGCCCTGCCACTCACCATCGCAGACTGGGCCCCAACAGACACGTCTCTTGGCCGTGCCCTGGCAGCGGCCGCCCCCATCGTGACCGAGGACCTGCCAACCTGGATTTCTCCAGAGGAATGCGCCCCGGTTATCCGCGATCTCTGGCCGGCACCGTTTCCTCACCGCTGGGAAAGTCACCGCTTCCACCTCAGAGTCTACCAGACAGTGCTAGCCTCGGGTTTACCGAACTACGCTGGGGCCCACATCCTGCTGCCCTCGGGACTCAACATATCGGCATGGAGGGATGCCCTACAGGAGTACCACGACCATCGCCTCTTGGACTATCTGGAGTTTGGGTGGCCCTCAGGCTACTCACGCTCCGCTCTCCCAACCCCAACCTGTGCTAACCATGCCTCCGCGGATCACTACCCCGAGGCAGTTCAGGATTATATCACGACGGAAGTGGGTCACGGGGCCCTGCTAGGCCCGTTCGAGGCCTCTCCCTTCACCTGGACCCAAATCTCGCTGATGATGACATGCCCCAAGAAGGATATCTCCAGGCGGATAATAGTCAACCTCTCATTCCCTCCCGGCTCCGGGGTCAATGCCGGAGTGTTACCAGGGAACTTTGAGGGCGCTAAGTTCGTCTACACACTCCCGGGTATCAGGGATGCCATCACCCTCCTGGAACCGCTAGGCCCCCGGGCCTACATGTGGAAGGCCGACCTGGCCCGGGACTACCACCAGCTCCGGGCTGACCCCCTCTGCTACCCCCTCTATGCCATCACGGATGGGGACAGAGTGTACCTGGACCTCTGCCCTCCCTTCGGCGCGAGGTTCTCGGCGGCGGCATGCCAGAGGACCACTCAAGCAGTGGCCTATATCATGGCCGTACAGAAACTGGAGTGGATAGGATACACTATAGACGCTACAGCGGGCCAGGTGACCATCCCCCCGACGAAACTTAAGGAGGTGGAGACCCTGGCATTGGCATGGTCTCGAAAGACAGCCATTTCAAGACCGCAGCTTCAGTCTCTAGTTGGGAAACTAATTCACGTCTCTAGCTGTGTCCTGCCAGCCCGGAAGTTCACCAACAGTCTCCTGGCGGCACTCCGGAAAGTTAGGCCGAATAGCCTCATAGGACTATCCAAAGGGGTCAAGGCAGACCTAGCATGGTATGCCGCCTACGCTGCTCAATATAACGGTCTGGCGGTAGTTGTGCCGCGCAGACAGGATGCCTACCTCTGGGTTGCTCATGCAAAAGGGGGCGTGGCAGTCTCCACAACTACAGAGTATGGCACTCACCCCATCACAGCGGATATGAAGGTCCTCGTCTCTGCTCCAGTCCACCTCCAGTCTTGCGCTATCCTGGTAGCCTGTGCCACTCTCGCCCCCGGGCTTCAGCTGGGCTCGCAGATAATCATCGGCCTCGATCTCCTCCGGGGGATCGACACCCTCGCCATGGGCAGGACCAGAGACCCCGTATTGGCGGCACTCGCCCGCGAAATTTGGCTCGTCCTAGTGGTCAAGGATTTTGTGCTTGATATTTGACAGGCCTCGGGCCCGGAGCTCCGCCTCCCCCAGGCGGCCGCGAGGGCCCTGGTCTCTCCTCTGGCCGGCGCGTGGGCCTCGGCCCTAGCAGGAGAACTCGGTCTACCACAAGTACGCCTCTCTGTTCCAAAACCTTTCCTTACACTACCGTGGTGATCTCTTCCAGAAGCCTCCCGCCTACACTCCCAGATGCTGGCCTCGGTCAACACGGCGACCTCGCCCTCGACACAGGAAAACAAGAACCGCCAGGCTAGGACATTCATCACCTTGGCGGCATGGTACTCGGTGGACCTGCTCCACCCCTCGGTCCACGAGGCCGCTCTCTTCAGCCAGTTTCTGGCTAACTCCCTGGCGGCCCCGACCTCGTGCCTCAACTACATCTCCTGCGCGAGGGCCTGGATCGTCTCACACGGGGGTGACCCCTCCGCGTTTCAACATCACCTGGTAAAGCAAGTCCTCCAGGGCGCGGCATGCCTCACCCCTCACGTTCCAGTGCCAGCCCCCCCCTCTTGGCAGACCTCGTGGCCCTCGTGGCCCGGACGGCAGACCAGGCACCCCTCCACGGCATGGTCCTTAAAGCCGCTATACTGTTGGGCTATGCCTCCATGCTCCGAGGCTCCAACCTTATCTCCCCCTCCGCCCTCGGGCCTGGCCCCCATACCCTCCTGCGCAGAGACATCCAGGGGGGGCTGAGGGTGGTCATCAACTCTTCCAAGACTACCTGGGACGCAGCGCATTCTACCTCACTCTTAGTGGCTCCCTCCGGCTCTGACCTCTGCCCGGTGCAGGCCTGGAGCCGCTACAGGGAGTTGAGCCTAGCCCCTCCCTGGGCTCTAGCCTTCCTGACTCCATCAGGAGCGCCGCTGGCCTCGTGCCAGCTGACAGCATTTATCCTGCTCACCCTGGAAAAGGCTGGTGTCAGGCGTCAGGGCTTACCTCGACCCCTCGTCCCTCGAGGTCTGCTCAGCCCTCACCGCCAAACTGGCCAACTCTTGACTTTGATGCCATGTATCCATTTACTCATCAACTCCCTTTGGATTTTTGCCTCAGCGCTAATAAATTCTTGCCTCCAATTTTAGAGTCACGTGAGTTAATTGGAGAATAATTGTTAAATTGATCTGTAATTATCCGCGACGCCCTCTCCCGGACTCGTGAGACACCACACCGCTGACGTCAAGGTCCAACGGCATTTATCCGGCTCACCCTGGAAAAGGCTGGTGTTACAACTTCTCAATTCTACGTTCCGCGTGCAATTGGTCTACTCCCATATCAGCAACACCGACGTGATACATGAGAGTGGGGCAAGCAAAGTACCATATCATCCAAATGCTTTAGACGAGGCCTGGTGCCATACCAGCAAGTCACCAGCAAGTTTTCTTATGGTTGAGCATAAGACCATTAGCATTGCACCATACACTGACGTTTCGTACCACAGCCTGAAGTAAGTTAACAGCATGACATTCATCAAGGCTAGAGGTGTACAGAACAAGGTCATCTGCATACTGAATGATTGTGCAATGCGCCACCATATTACACATATCATTCACATGCAGGTTGAAGAGCAGCGGGCCAAGCACAGACCCCTGGGGGACGCCAAAGGGGATGGGGAGGCTACTCGATCAGACACCATTGGCAGTGGTTATCTGTGATCTGTCCGACAAGTAGTCAGTGATCCAATCGGTATAAGAATGAGGCAGCCTGTACAGGCGCTTAAGCTTAGTAATGAGAAAGTCATGAGGGACACAGTCAAACGCCTTGCGAATATCGACATAGCAGGCCGCCGTGACTTTGGAATTATCGCGTGCCACATAGAGATCATTGGTGAACCTGTATAATGTGTCTGCAGTCCCTAGACTGGGTCGGAAGCCACACTGGTTTGAAGTTAGCATCCCATTGCCATTAACAAAAGAATATAACCTTGAATGAACAATTTTTTCTAGGATCTTAACCGGGATGGGAAGGATGCTTATGGGGCGCCAGTTATTGATATCTGATTTCGAGCCGACCTGAGGAACTGGCGTCACATACCCTACTTTCCATGCTTTAGGGACTACCCCAGTGGACAGAGAGCAATTAAAAAAACATTCAAATTGTCCAGCAAGATAGCAATTGCATCTTTAACTATTCACGATGAGACACCCTGGATATCAGAGGCTTTATGTACCCATACATCTACAAGCAGATGCCTAATCTCAGCGACATCAGTTAGGGGCAGTTCAGGAGCGGGCTTGGCTCCCCAGACAAAGTGGTTACCCTCTACATCAATATGATCATTTGGGAGCAAATCTAGGTTTGTTATGGTTTCTTTTATCTCTGCCTGACCACAGCGCTCATACAGCTTAGCCCCTATACTAGCAAAAAATTTGTTACAATAGTCAGCTGCCTCATCAGAAGGTATCACATTGCCGGATTCACTTTCTATGAAATTACACTGAGTAGTATCCTTTTCACCATTAATTAAGCCATTAATATTGCGCCAGAACTCACGGGGACTTCCCCTACTCTGCTCAAGGACAGTTTTACAGTACTCATTTTTACTTTTTTTCAGGTCAAGACGTATTTTACGACTTAGTATCTTTATTCTGGTGAGGATAGTGGGGTCCCTTGCTCGTTTATAGTTTTGGATCAATTCAGTTTTCTCATCAACTAGTGACATCACTTCGTCAGTGACCCATGGGTGTTTTACTTCATGGTTTTAATCGGACAATGGGTATCCAGGTAGGAAACAATGTAGCATTTGACTGTGTCCCACTGTGCCCCGGGGTCAGTGCTGGCCCAAAACTCAGTCCAATCCTGTTTACTCAGATAGTCATACAGCATGTCTTTAGCGTACTTGCGATAAGTTCTACCTATAAACGTTGTTGATTTGTGTACGTTTCGAAGTCTTTTTCCTAGAAGCAAAAATTGTGTGGTGATCAAAAAGCAGGTCATCTCCCACACCAGAGTTCTGCACATATTTACAACATGTGTAGATATGGTCCAGAATTGTTCCAGGGCCCCTTTTATTGGGTCTTGTTACATTTGTGATTAACTGCTTGAGCCCTCTGTCCTTCATGATACTCAGGACCTCTGCGCTGGTCGGAGCATTCCTGTCATTCAGGTCGATGTTCAAGTCGCCCAGTACCCAGATTTCTCTGTTTTTTAAATCAGGGCCGTCTAAGATTTCTTACAGGGTATCAAAGAAATGCTGCACCATACCTTGTTGAGACCTATAGCACCCAACTAACACTAACTTCCTGTTGCATGGTTTGTTCATAAATAACGTTAAGACTTCAAAATCAAAGTTACTACAAGACAGGTTCTCAGCTTTCATGATCCTATTAGCTAAGTCATTCTGCACGTAGTAGCCAACACCACGCGAGTCATCATGAAGGTCAGTTAGCCAAGTCTTGCTTAGGGCAAGTACCAAATCCTTATTGAATAACTGTAGCTTGACAGTGGACTGCAGCAGTTTACATGCCTAAACACAAGTTCCTTCATAGTAATTAACACAGATGGCGAATGATGAGGTTGATTAGAAAATTTCATAGAAACCAATATAACTGGTAACAATAGGGATGTATAGACTGGGACTTTACAACATGATATCAATATCATGATCAAATTCCTGTACCTAGTGGATGTGTTTATAGAGACTCCTTACATTTAGGTATCCCAAACTAATTTTTGGCCTACCCATTTGACTGTTTTCTTTCCAATACCATTATGATATGTGTAATGATGACAAAAAAGACGATAATGAAAATGAAAGAATGCTCTCCAAAGAAATCAGCTTTGTAAATAACCCAGAGACGAGTAAGGGATACAAATCCACAGCTGACGACACTAGTACGATAATGTCAGACACCTCTGAGTTAGAGCAAAGGGTAGATACTGATTTTCCTGACACACAAAATATGCAGGATGTAGGTCTGAAACAACTAATGATCCGCCTGAATGGGCAACTCAATGAGAAAATTGACATAATGCACCTTCACCTAACTGTCAGGTAACTTGTAGTAATTATGTAATTAAACAAATAACAAATAAACTTACTATGCAGAGTTAGTTTAGCCAATACAAGTGGTTTATTTGTGTTACCTGGGGTAAATTACGCATGCTCATATATTACTACATACAACATACAAAAAAATGATACAGACAAAATGATTAATCCCGCCGTGCCGACTTAGTTAAGCCAAATACATGATGGGTTTTGCCTATATAAGAAATGAAACAATAAATAATCGTCCCTACCATGCCAGCTTAGGGAAGCCAAAACATGGTGCCATATTCTATCACTTTGGTTGTGGATTGTACCTTCTTATACTACTGTTTTACCGTACTTGCTACAGTTTTAAATAATTAGATTCTTGGGTTTGTCACATGCAGAGAATTTATCTATTTATTTTGAAGAAAAAGGAAAAAAATAATTTCAATGTGATACTTATATAGAATATTAATGCTAATAAGTTTATGATAAGGTAATGATCGGTATGGTCCATTGTGATATTCTATAGTGCTGACTTAGAGAAGCTAATACACAGTTGCCTATAACTTATACAGAATCTTGGAATCCATTAGTATATTCAGTTTATGTTACCATAAACAGCTGAGTCCTATTATAGTCCATGAGCAAGACCACTTTTGACTTTCAAATGGAGGTAGAAAATTTCATTATGATTTTCAGGTAGCTATATAGTTTATGAAAAAGTGAGGGGGCCATTTCTGATGTCCAGCTTAGCGACACAGGGGCCTGTTTCATGGCAAAACTTTTAAAATCAATATGTAGCTATATATAAGTTCTCTATGGCCATTATAGAGTAGATGACTTTGCTTAAGGTCATGACCTCTCATTTCAAAGTCAATCATCAAATTTTGCTCTATTTTTTCAAAGTACAACACTTTCAATTTCCCTCTTTTTCAAGTTTATGGACAGAAATATTTTAACCTGTGATTTTTGGAAAGGTACATGCCTTGGGCTTATGAAAATAATCACAGAAAATGCACCTTTACTCCCATTGATTGTGTTTTAATATATATTTTGACAAAATTCAAAAAACTAAAATGTAGTATTCTATGAATGCTAAAACTATAGCATAGAGTACTTGACCTTGTTTAAGGTTATGACCCCTATTTTCAAGGTCAAATGTCAAAATCTTCCTTTTTTTAAGGTGGATGACTTCAGAACCCTTTACGTCTCATAACTTTAGAGAGAAAAATCCCCAACTAGGATTTTGCTAAAAGTACATGTATAGGGGTTATGATAAAACCCCATATATGTAGTCGTTACTACTAGCCAGACTTATATATATTATCACAATGATTATAGATATTACAAGAGGTATTAACTTCCCCAAATTATGGGAGATTGTAAACGTCAGCCAGTCATTCTAAGCCACCAATGCTAGGCTATTTTTGTATAATTTCATTAAGTTTAGGATAAATGTATAATGTGTTTTGCAGTGTGCGCTTAGGCCCAAAACTCTCTTTCCATCCTAGCTGTCTTTGTTTTTTTGGAACATTTACTATATATATTTGTATTATTTTGTTTGGGTAATATTTCATTCTGTTCATCCATATCATGACATGACCACAAGTATTGATTATCTTAACGATTTAAAGGGACTTTGTATCACTCACCTCAACTGCCAGAGTCTTTGTAACAAATTAGATGAAGTATTCCACGCCCTTTCTAGAGCTGATATAGCCACTTTTAGCGAAACATGGTTTAATTCCAACTAAACAGATGATATGATATCATGGGAAAGTAGAAAAGTTTATCAGGTAGATCGAGAAAACAAAATAGGGGGGGGGAGTGGCCTGTTATATAAAGAATAGTTTAGCCAGATATGCCACACAGATTATGAAATACTGTGATATGACAATAGATTTAGAAACACTTACTATAGAAATCACTAAGCCACACACAAAACCTATACTAGTCTGTACAGTGTACCTTAACCATGGTGGGAATCTAGAAAGAACAATTGCATATCTGAAGACAATATTATCAGATGTAAACTTTTCTAAACACAAATTCTATATATTAGGAGACTACAATATCAACTTTTTTATATCCGCAGGGACTAAGCAGGACAAAATTGAAGATTTTTGTAAAGACTTGACTTTAAAGCAACTTATCAATCAGTGCACCAGACCATTCACTAGATCTGGATCGTGCTTAGACAATATACTGTCATAATGATACTGTGTTCAACACCTGATGTATTGGAGAGTGGTGTCATTAATTTTTACTGCAGCGATCATTTACCAGTTTATGTGGTAAAAACTAAGTATAAACATGAGAGTTGCAGTATACCAGTTGTCGGTAGAATCTATAGTAAGCACACAATTGATAGTTTAAGGGAGTGGGTGTTTCACACAGAATGGACGAATTACTGGACATTAACTGACCCTAATCTTTTATGGGAAGAGCTTCTATCCATATTGAATGACTACCTCGATTATAACTTCCCAAAGAAAAAGTGGAAAACTAAAGAAACCGGAAGCACATGGATTAATGACGACATTAGAGCTATGATTAAAGAAACGCAAATAATAATGACAGCTTATCTCAAGAATGAGACTAATCAAAATCTAAACAAACTGAGGGAGAAAAAGAGACAGGTTAAACAAGCAATAAGAAGAGCAAAAACAGAACAAGTCCTAACAAAGCTAGAAGAGAACAAAAAGAACCCTAAGGAATTTTGAAGTGAAGTGAATAAATTAGTGAAGACACAAACAAATGTAATAGCCCCAGTTTTAAGAGACGTAACTACAAACGTGGAAATACCCTTCGACATGTTATCACATTATCTATACGATTATTTTACTACGATTGGCGAGAAACTTGCACAGAATAGGAACATTTTAAACGCTATGAACTTAGCTGACATGGATAATTATGCTATAAACCAACCACATATACCGAGAGTAATAGATAGACAAACTTTATATGAAATAATTGGTGACATCAGTACCTCCAAGACCTCTGGTCTTGAGGATATATGAGCATCTGTACTCATAGAATATATGTATTTAACATTAGACTAGTTTGAATATTTGTATAGTCAGAGTTTGATCACAGGGAAATTTCCGAATGCTTGGAAATATGCAAGTATTACAGCAATCCCTAAATCAGGAGATAACACCGAACCAAGTAATTGGCGCCCGATATTGCTGCTCCGGGTCTCCGGCAAAATATTGGAAAAGTTGGTGCTTGCAAATTTTGTTTCACATTTAGAAGTCAACCATGTATTATCGGATGTCCAGTGCAGATATTGTAGTGAATGTGGAACACTAGATGCAATATACTCGCTGGTTAATGATTTATATGTGGCTCGAGATCGAGCAGAGTTCACCTGTGCTGTATTTATAGATTTGAAGAGAGCATTCGACAGTGTGCACCATGGTAAACTTTTGCAAAAGCTCACAAAATAAAACCTCAGTCCAAATACCATGGACTGGTCTGCTTCGCACTGAAGTGAAAAAAAGCAGAAAATAAAGTTTGGTAGTACTTCATCTTCTTGGGCTGATGTAACCTGTAGCATTCCGCAGGGATCGGTCATAGGGCCAGTCTTCATGTGGTCACCTGTTCTAGTGAGGTAAAATACATATCATATGCAGATGACTTAGTGATTTATCACTCAGCAAAAGACCCTGACTCTATAGCAGTAATAATACAGAGGGCACTTGATAATTTCTCGGAATGGGCGGAAGATGATATCCTGACCATAAACACCAAAAAACCTAAATACTGCTGGCTGGTATGTACCGAAAAAACAAAATGGATAAAACTGAAGTATTTGATTTATTTTTGAATTTTGAAAAGCTAGAATCGGTCAGTTCATAGCAGAATCTAGGAGCGTATTTATTCTGACACTAGAAAAGAATAGTAGGAATGCGATAAGAAAAGTAAATCATAATTTTTTTATATTAAGACGTATAAGAATCTGATTACTAGGAGGTGGCTACAAAAATTTATAAGCAGGCGGTCTTGCCACTGTTTGGCTACGCATCCATCCTTGCGGAAGGAGCTAATAGATTATGGCTGACCAAACTACAGAGACTGCAGAACCGGGCCTTGCGGATAATTTTAGATGACGGGGCTATGGTGTACACTGTTGAACAGTTGCATGCTATAACAGGTGTCAGATTACTGACAAGGAGAAGACAAGACTTGACTCTATCTTATATGAGAAGGATCTATATAAAAATACATGGTCCCATAGATGTTGCAGATTGCAAAGGTCTAGAACATAGAGAAATAGGTATTCAAAATTACCAAGTAGATGCATCACAAGTTGTAAGAAATTTGCGTTCGAGTGGGCATCACAATTTTATTCTGAAGCGGGCAAGAACTGAATTTTATAAAAAAAATCACCTGAATACAGAGGCTCCAAACTATGGAATGCCCAATCTAGAGAATTAAAGGAAGAACTCACTAAATATGCATTTAAAAAGCACATCAAAGCCTTGGTACAAATAACTGATAAATGGCCCTAATGACGAATTACTTAAATACAGTGTAAGCTGAGTATACTGTGTCTATATGGTTTGGATTAAAATGAAAATGGGGTAATGTTATGTTATACTGAGAGCAGACAAATTAAAGTAATTATCCAAATATTAAATACAAGACCGCATCAAAGATAAAGTGAAAAGCATGGAGTTGGAAATGTATTGTATTGTATAGTCTAGTCCAAGCAGTTGACTGTAGCTTCCCACTGTTTGAAGAAACTTCATCTCATCAACATTTACATATATAAGTTAGGTCTATACATTTAGGTAATAGATAAGCATACGAGTGAATATAGTTTGGCGAGAATACAACCAGACTCTATGGCCATTTATTATGTGAATACAGGATGAAGAAACCCCCAGTATTACATAAATACAGAACTGGGTAACTTAAACCTAAATTTAAAAATTAAAAATAGGTCCTGCTCATACGATTGACTAAGGAAGAGTGAGGAGATCCCCAACCGTCGCATCAAAGGAACTATGACGTGTGCGACAATAGGCCACGCCCCCGAGTGGCTATACCATAGATACGTGCTTGGCAAATGGGGGCCTAATTATATATGTATAAGTAAGTGCATTATACATTGATATAAGTTAGGTCTATACATTTAGGTAATAGATAAGCATACGAGTGAATATAGTTTGGCGAGAATACAACCAGACCAAAATACCGCCAAACTACAATTACGAGTAGTTAGGAGTAATTACCTAGAAAAGAGTTTACCAACTCCGATTCTTTCTCTGTAAACTGCTGACGATTTCCAGTTACCCTTAGCTCGGATTACCTCAATAGGCATACCGATTTTTTGAAGGAAGGTCGCACCCCCATGCCTCAGGGAATGTGTCGAGACCTTTCCTGTGATACCAGTCTGGAAGGCTTAGTTCTTTAGTCTGGAATTAAAATAGCCGTAAGTTATAGGTCTATAATTAGACATAGTAATCAAGTAACAATCTGGATTACTGTAATTGATAGATTTGAACATTTCGTTGATACATAGCAGAGAACCAGGAATCGGGTGAATGTAAATATCATATGGTTGAATGCCAAATTGATCTGTCTTACTTGTACGAATGTGGATAACTATCATTTTATCTGAAATTTTTGCATCACCGATTTTTAGATTGTGTGGAGAGTTTGATACATGAGACTTTCTGAGTAATCCACGAAAACATAGCATAATTGCTAACCACAAATTGAAATCGTCATGACGAGAGATATCTAACGTTGAACGAATTTTTAACAAATCAGTAGGTGTAAGGGGATACCTAGGATTATCCTTAGATAGATAACACCTCTGAATACCTTTAAGTACCATGCGAATTTTAAAATCGGATGAGTAATCCCTGTAACCCTCGATTTTTTGATACCACCAAACTGCTGATAAATAGTTTTTTATAGACGTTGGTGATAAATACTCTGACAAATATGATATATACCAACAAGCTTGATCCCTAGTAAAAGGGAAAGGTGACAAATGATATTTTTCACAAAATCTTCTGTATAATCGTAACTGATTTTCCCTTGCTTTTTTAGTAAATTCCGAGATTGATTGTGAAAAGAATTTTTCCAATTTTTCTTGTAATTCCTTGGTCAAGTCTGTAAACCAGAACAACACATGTTGTAATCGGAGAGAGTTTTAACGCATTTGTCATAAACGCCAGGGTAAATTAGCCTGGACAATTGGTCTGCTAATATATTATTAGCACCTTTGATATGTGTGGCCCAAATTTCAATATTGAATAGAAAACAGTACCAGAAAATTTCTCGTAACCATGCCATACAGGTACGATTTTTACTTTTACCACTATTCAGCATGAATAGTACTTGCATATTATCTGTCCAGATAATCACTTTTTTGTTACGATAATTATCGCCCCAACGTATCAAACCTACCAAAACAGGCCATAACTCAAGAACATTTATGTTTAAATCGAAAAAATCGTTATCAGGTGGTTTTTCCTGATGACCACAACCATTCAATAACGAAATTTCATTCTTCCAGTTACCAAAGAGGTAATCCCGGCCTGCCCAGGCCCCAAAACCCTCAAAAGAGGAGTCTGTAACGATTGGGATATTGTGACAAGGAGTTTGTATAAGAGATTTACCATCAAAAACTGTACAAAAATGTCTCCACCATAACAGGTCAGCCTCCAATGATTCATCGATTTTTTGTGATTTTTTATAATGTAAATCCCTGCATTTATCGAACAATCTTCTGCTGAATGTTTTCCCACCTTTAACGACTTGAGAACAAAAAGACATATTTCCACCGAGTTTTTCGAGGTCTTTTTTAGTTACAGAGCCTTTTTCTAGTGCATTATCGATTAAATTCGCTAATTTATCGATTTTCTCTTTTGGTAGACTTAATTCCATCTGGACTGAGTCGATTTTGATACCCAGAAACACCACGCACTGACTGGGATTTGTGACTTTATTAGATGCCACTTTGAAACCCATATTCTCGATTGTTTGTATTATGATTTCTCTATTTTTCAGACATTCTTCGTAAGTTTTTCCTAGTACGAGAAAATCGTCGAGGTAATTGATTACATTCCCCGCCCCCTTTTTTTCCGAGATTTTAACTATAAAATTCGAAATATTTGTAAATATGTTAGGGGCGCATTTCAAACCAAAGGCCAGACGATTGTCTTTGTAGTATTTGTTATCCCATTTGAAGCCTAAAAACTCAGAGTCCTGTCCTCTGATATGGACCGATCTATAGGCGGACTTTATATCTATTAGACTCATGTAATCGTATTTTTCCATCACCTCGACTACATTTTCTACAGAATTGTATGAAAAATGTTCAAATGTTTCACTCATGTGATTGTTGATTGATATACCATCAGGTCTGGAGCAGTCTGTTATAGGTCTGAATTTTCCTGACTCCTTGAAAATACCGCCTATGGCATGTACACATTTTGGCCTAACCTTAGTTTCCGATAGGCGGCCACCTATTACTTCATTTTTAACTACCTCGTTAAACCCATCACCACTATTTACGGAATCGTAATTTTCACATTCATATTCGATTCCGAGATTCTCATCGACGATTTTGAAACCGTTACACAATCCCGACCATAGGAATTCTTTTTCGTCAGCATCAACTGTATCTAGGGCGTTTTCGCCTATCAAGAAATGTGCAGAACGGCATGGTTTAAGATCAACCTCGAAGTTATTTACTTTATACATACAATTGCAACTACCGTTAATGCAATTTTCAAAAATCGTGACATCCTTACCTTCTGGATTTTTAACGATTTTTAGAGTTTGTTCTCTGTTTTTCGATCGATCAACGTTAACCACCGTTTCATAGTCCCGCTTAGCGGAATCACCACCGATGATGTCATTCGCGTGCGGGGAATCCCGGCAACGAAATGAGTCCTTAGTAACGGATACGCCCACCGTTACCCGGTTTGAGTTCCCGCTCGGGAATTCGTTTCATTTAACGAATTTAGAGTCCCTGTTTGTTGATGATTTACAATCTGAACTACCGTGACCAAAAAGATGACAGTTATTACATGAATGTTTATACTTGCAGTTAGCGAATTTACATCCCTCGCTTTTGTTGAATGCGAAACATATACTTGACTCGCTAGATACTTTTGGTTTATTTTTGGTCATTTTACGATTTACAGCAGCCGCCTGCGTACCATCATATGATAGATATCTAACGATATTTGCCGGGTTTACCACTGAAAAAACCTCTAAACCTTTGATTTTCGCTTCAACTTTAACGCTTTCGTCGTAATTAATCAATGCCTCAGCTGTGAACATTCTAGTTTCGCTTTTTTCCGACAAAAGAATTAAATGATCTAGAAATCCGTTTATATCATCATATTTTTCGTTAATATCTTTTAACATCTTTAGATTTACCAAGTTTAATTTTTCCACACTGGCGATTTTTTCATCTTTTTTCAGGTATTTCTTTGAAGAAAACATATTATTTTTACCTTTGTTTCTTTTATGTTTCCTGCTTGCTGACCTTGATCTTGAACTTGATCGCGAAGAATCAGTATCATCTGAAGAACTTGAATCTGTATCATGCGATTTTTGATGTCTCGATTTCCTCCTCGATCTTGAACTACTGTCACTTGATTTCTTCTCGTGAAGAATCTTCTCCATTTTTCCGATAGCTCTCATGAAGGTTTCCTCCAGGTTATCGATTCTAGTAGCCAGGGCTGCTGCATTCTCTCGATTTTCTCTTGATGGCATCCCCGATGAAGCCGGCATCCCTCTCGTCTGGTAAACACTACTTACTACTGAGTTCGACCTATCCCCTAGCTTATTGGGGGTGAAGAGGGCCTCCCCCTCTCAACTCATTTCGGTAGTATTCGATAATCCTTTCTCAACCTTAGTCGGCGATTTCTGCTTTTTCGCCTTCCATCCCATTATCAGATATATTGAATTTCCCAGGAAATTCGTTAAAACATAAATCGTGAGCACCAAATTAAAAATAGGTCCTGCTCATACGATTGACTAAGGAAGAGTGAGGAGATCCCCAACCGTCGCATCAAAGGAACTATGACGTGTGCGACAATAGGCCACGCCCCCGAGTGGCTATACCATAGATACGTGCTTGGCAAATGGGGGCCTAATTATATATGTATAAGTAAGTGCATTATACATTGATATATATATTTCTATCAACTAATGGTAATACTGCCTACTAATATTATACTATTTTGTTATTATCAATAATAGTAGTATTACCTTAGTACTATATGGCTAGACTGATGCTTATTTGAACAGCTGCATGCTGATGCCACCTGAACGATAGGCTCATCAAAAACCAAATGTACATTTGAATGTGTCTTTGAGTAATATCTCTATAGCATAAGCCCCATGACCTTGTTGAAGGTTATGACCTCTAATTTCAAGGTCAAATATAAAAAATTTACTTCAGATGCTGCTCTCTCTCAGATTAACATACGGAGAGAGACCTAGCTGTGGTTTTGGTGAACGTACATGTCGTGGGGACATGAAAAACACAGGGGGCCATTCAAATCTCATTGTGTGCCCATGGAAGGAGACATTTCATTCTCATTGTTAGGCAGTTGAATGGAAGATCTTTCCCTTTCGGAAAAGAGCTTGCAAGTGTCTTGGGGCTTAGGTTTGAGTGAAGGGGCAGGATCAATCGTTTCTATTTCCGGGTAGACTAATGTGTAAATATTAGCCGGGTATATTACTCAGAATACCGGCAGAGGGTAGCACTGGCAGGTCAAGGCCTCACAGGGGCGACACCAGTCGGCCACTCAGGCCGACCCGTTCAGCTCCAGTAGTCCTTCATACCACAGACACCTCTGTATATGTAAGAATTTGTTTGGTTACTGTTTTTTATTGTTATGTTATAATAAATATAACGCGGTCATCTATGTAAGTTGACTGTCGTGATTGGGCAAATCTATTACCTCTCGTTTTCTGTTTGTAGTATATTGTTTTAGGTGCAGTAGAGTTCGCCTCTTCTTTGTCCTTTGAGTGGTCTGGCAAGGGTTCCGTTTGTGGTTCTTTTCCTTCCTTTGTTTTGATCGGAGGTGGCATTCCCATTGTTGTTGTTGGCATGCCTGTGTGCACATCTGGGACCTGTTTCAGTAGTTTCGCGACATGTCTAGATGGCGTCTGTGACACCATACAGACAGATCACAAGATTGCAGTCAGCTCCTCGTCCATTGATGATCCTGGTGCGATTATGTAGGACGCCAGGCCGGCTAGGGTGACACAGTGGTGGTTTTTGTCGGCCCAGGGGATCTGGCTCGTGTCCGATCCTTGCACGTCTGTGACAGTGACAGCTGCGATGACGAGTCCTCTTGTAGCACTGAACACAGTCCATCGAGCTGACAGTGGGACCGGAATGTCTGAAGGTAGGTGGATCTCATGGGACTGACCCTGGACCGTGATGGTGATGGGGCCAGACCACTGGACGGAGAGCGTTCTCCATAGGCAGGGAGAGAGTGTTGTGGAGCGGATGGAGGGAGCGTTGGTCAGGGTAAAGATATTTGTCTCCATGGGTATGGGTAGGAGGGGTAGGGTGCAGCATCGAGAGCGGAAAAATAGCTTAAGTTGGACAATGGGGGACTGCTTGTGGTACGTTTTGAATGATTTCAAGCGGCGCCACAAAGCAGGCAGGAGTCGGGAGAGTATCATTCCGAGAATAGACTATAAAAATGATACGGATGAGTTGGGAGGAGATATAAGAGTTAAGGTAGGTGGGCGGGGCTCTGGTCGTTGGGCTGGCATATGGTGGCCGGGCGGTGTTGGATTCGATCTGTTCCTCTTTTTCGTCGAGTTTGGACATTCGGTCCATCCAGGCGTCAAGATCCAGAGCGGTGGAGGAAAGGGTGGGCATTGTTAGGAGCGGAGAAAGTGCGGAGAATTTACACAATGTGTATATAGAGAGGAGAAGGGCTATCGCGCTTAAGATGGTAGAAGAAGCTGCGAAAAGCGGGTGTGAAGTGGCGGGACGTAGGAGTTCCAAGATGGAGTGCAGTGTATAGCTAGAGTTGTCTGTGTAGGTGAGGGCTTGAGTGAGTGTCTTAAGGTTTGAAAAGCTTTTATACAGGGAATCAGAGCGAGATGTTGCGTCTGATTGTGCTTTGTTAATTAGAGGTAAATGAACGTTCGGAGGAAAGGTGAGAAGTGAGTCACCTTTGAAGGACGGCGGTGGCGGTCTGAAGGAAGAGATTACGGGTAAATTAAGGGTGTGTAAGAAGATTTGGGTGGTGGGTTGGGATTCACAAGAGGAGGAGGGTGAAACAAGTAATCGATTGTTAATGGATAGAGTGCATCCGCAGGGTACCTTTACGATTGCGTAAGAGGGGCTGCGTACGGATGTTCGCACTAGGGTGTTAGAGTTGTTACAAGTGAGGGCGGCATGTGTCTGTGGTATTGTAACAAGGAAGGTATCAGGAGATAAAGGGTGGATAGAGGGTGGCGGCGCGGGTTATTGAGGAAGAGCGCTAGTGTGCAGGTAGGTTCTGAAATGTGAGATATGGGAAGGGGGAGTGGACAGTTGTAGATTGTGCGAGATGTGCACATAGATAAGTCTAAATCGCTTAACTCCACAAATGTCATGTCTGCAGAATTCATTGCGAGATAGGGAGGAATGTTGTTGAGATGTGTGAAACCGGAGCGGTTTTGATGAACAGTGTCGAAAGGTATAGGGTGAGAAACTAATTTATATATCGAGTAGCTACAGGGTCTGGATACGATTGGGACTTCAAATTCTATGGTGATGAAGTCTTCTATTAGGCTAAAGGATTCAATAGGTTGGGAGTAGTAAAAGGATTGTGGTAAGGTGAGAATGGAAAAGTCCGAATTTCTGTTGAAGAGGTCTAAAGCTAGCTGATCGAGCGATTCTGCTAGTAGTGTGGGTGAGACTAAAGATCGGGGAAGTTGCGATGACTGTAATTATGAAAGGTCGATCGCGAGTTGTTTTAGTGTGGTGAGTAGTCTAGAGAGTAGAGTGAGCTGTGTGTGCGCTGTAGTGAAGAGGGAAGTCGCTTCTTTTGTTGCGTGAGTGCTGAGATGGAGGTTAGAAAGAAAAATGTGAAAATCGTCATCGATAGATGCGATCGCGGAGGAAAGGTTTTTCAGAAGGAGGAGATTGACTGCGGACTGGTGTAAGGCCTCTTTGACGAGCTGTGCAGTGAGATGCGACAGCTTGAGGAGCACGCGGTCGCGTTGTCTCTCATTCCTCACACCAGATGATAGATAGAGCTCTACTGATTGTAGATGCTCGTTTGCGAGGTCCACGGCAGGCTGCCGGGCTGTGCCGATAAAGTCTGACAAAATGTCGCCTAAAGGCTGGATCTGCGCGCGGCGAGTGTGTGAGTGGTTAGTTTCATGGTAGCTGTCAATCTCTTTGTGCAGGGTGAGAATTGTTTGGAAGAGGGTGGAAGAGGCATTATCAATATTCTTAGCATTAGCGGATAGGGTGGGGTCAGTGGAAAGGTTTGTGTTAAGAATGGGTGATATAAGTAGGGGTGGTGAGGGTGAGTTCAGATGGGATATATCAATGGTAAGGACCAGGGAGGCTTGCCTGTGGCCTGTTAATAATGTTTTTGGCAATTTGTGGAAGGTTATTCCGAAGTTTGGTCTTGAGACAACTGAGTCCAGTGCTGATGAGAAGTGTAGTACACTGAAAAGAGGGGAATGTTTTTGGTGTGGGCATAATGTAACTGAGATGTGATCGATAGTCGATAGTCATTACGCTCATTAGGAATATATTACGCTGCTTAGAAATATATTGTAAGGCTAAGTGATGAAGCAAAGACTGGTGTCTACAGTGTTAATCTGAGACACGCCTCGACGGGCAGAATCAAAGCTATGGAATGGGCTTGTGACCAACCTTATAATCGCCGCTAAGGCCAGGAATGCCATGTCGTCAGTGCTGATAGTCTTTAGACTATGCGGTCTAGTTGGAGTACTGCGCTTTGTGGAGCGGGTATCAGAGTGAGAGCTAAGCACCTGACTCAGTAAGCCCGTTCACTCGGCGAGTTTCTGTGGTGGTGCGTGTCTTGATGACGCATGCTCACAGAGGGGGGTTCTGACGTAACGACCTACAGGTCCTGACAGGATCCCGTAACTATGGACGCTGATGGCAATGAATCCTGGTTGATTAGGGCAGCTGGTCACGATATCGCCTACACATTGATCCGTTACGCAACGTGTGCGCACCTCATTATGAGGGTTTGCCTAAATCCAGAGGATGAGTGGTGTTCATCCGTCACCTTACGCAATGTCAAGCTGTTCGACGCCATTGTTTGGCGCAAACACGTAACGGTAACCATGCGATGTTGACCGGTCACAATCTCGTGTGTTTGTTCTGTGAATGCGGGGAGGCGTGTTGCATGCCTTGCTACGTAAGATGTTGATTGGTGAGTGGTGCGGCATGTGCTGTATTGCGTAATGTGTTATGTTGGTGTCCTATGTTGAGTTCTGTTGATTATGGTTGTTAGGGTGAGTCATGCGGGGGCACTATGGCTTAAGGCCGAGGCCTAGGCCAGTGATGTTTCTGGGCTCAGCGCGCTCACGAATTCTGTAGCTATTGGATGGTGGAAGGGGGTCTGCCGGTTTTAAGGCTTTGCAGAAAGCGTTTATCGCGGGGGTGGGGGACTTTTAATCTCTCTATGTGAATGGGTTTGGTGGTAGTTCTGCCATCTGATAATCTTCTCAGGTGGCATGTGTTTCGTGTGGTGAATTTAGTGATGAGATATGGGCCAGTGAATGTTTTCTGTAATTTCTTGGATGTTCTTTTTACTAAAAGAGTTGGAATTTGGAAATAGGCGATGTCGCCTTCTTTGAAGTTGTGTAAGGATGCTGATTTGTCGAACCTGGCTTTCATTTTGGCGTGAGATTTTGCTAGAGTGACCATGCTTTCCTGTAGTGCTTTTTGTCTCTTTTGGTTCATTGATAGCATAAGTGATCTAACGTTTGGAAAACTGGTTTTCATGAGAGTATGTTTTAGATTTTCAACTGGAAGTGGTGCTTTTTTTCCGAATACTACCATGTTAGGGCTGTAACCTAAAGAAGCTGAAGAAGTGTTGTTTAAGCTGAAAACAATGGCTTGCAAAAATGAAGGCCAGTCGTTCTGTGAGGAATCCACAAACGTTCTTAGGCATGCTTGGATGGAAGCGTTGTAGCGTTCCACTAGGCCTTGGGTACGTGAGTGGTATGTGCTGCTGTGTTTTTGATGAATTCCGAGTGCATTACAGAATGTTTTGAAAGTGTTGGAAGTGAAGGTTGAACCGTTGTCTGTGTAGATGTGGGATGGGATGCCGTGTATGCAAAATACTTTATTGAATAGTTCCTGGGTTGCCTGTGTTGCATTGATGCTGTTTGTGTTCCATGCTATAACGTAGCGGGATGCATAGCAAACAGTGTAAGAGGGGGTGTGAATTTCTTTGGAATGCGTTTTGATGTTAGGCAATTATGGCATGTGGCTATGTAGTCTCTTGTGTCTGAAAATGAAGTTGGCCAGTAAAAGGAACGAGAGATTGAGGGAAAAGTGTGTGGTAGTCCCAAATGTCCACCGAGTGGGCTATCGTGAACAGACTTGATAACGTCTTGGGTGTAAGTTTGAGGGACTACTATTTGAACGCTAGGTGGTGTGGAATTGCTTTTAAAGTTGGTGGCTCTAATCAGTATACCTTGGAAAACGATGAACTGGTCATGCGTCAGAAGGATGTGCCTGCTTAGAGTTTGATCTGGGGGAAGAGTGTGTTTAGTTATGTAATCATAGACTGCACAACAGAAGGTGTCTCTAGATTGCGCGTCTTTGATCTGGGCGTGACTAGGTTCGGTGGGGAAGAGAGAGAGGAGACGTGTTAGTGCCTTGTTGGCTAGAGGTGTGAACTGAGGGTAGATTTGCTTCCGTCTCTTTGATGCTCTAGCGCGGGCTATGGGGGTGCGAAGGCGGGGTGCTTTCACACGTGCCGCGGCTGGAGTGGGGGCTGGGGCGGGGGCTGGGGCGGGGGCGATGCGTTGCGCGCGCCTTGCCTGGTGGCAACAGCTAACATGTGGAAGTTATCTTCCTTGCTGGGTTTGGTTTTCGGAATTCTTTTGTTATGACACTTAGTTTGCGGAGCATTCTTTAGAATTGGAATTGGTTTTGTGAGGAGGATTGGGTCATGGCTTGTTGGCTGATCATGGTTGAAGGTGCGGGTGATACTTGTGCTGGAGAAGTGTACATGTTTTTCTGGTAATATCACCTTGTTTATGGGAATGGAGGGGGAAGGTTCTGAATTGGAGGGGGGGTAAGGTATGCGACTGACGGGTATGTTTGCTTTACCGGCGATGAACTTTTCGACGGCGTAAATGATGCCGAGGCATTGTATGGTACCTGCTTTCCGTCGCCGTGAATGCTCGACCGGCGAATTCTATTGGACGATAAAATCCTGCTGCGTCTTCTTGTGTCAGCACACAGCCGCAGCCGGTCAGGCTTGCGTCTGTGAAGATGGTGAGGGGTTTATCGTAATTTGGGAACTTTAGCGTTACTTCTTCACAAATTGCTTTTCTGATGGTATCGAACACGAGCTGATGTGTAGCAGTCCATTTGAATTTGGTCGAGGATTTGGTTAGGTCGTATAGGGGGCGCATGATGATAGAGAAGTTTTTGATGAAACGTTTATAAAAGTTGGCAAGGCCATTAAATGCTCTAACCTGGGATACAGTTTTTGGTGCCGGGTAGGTGGCTATTGGGGCTACTTTTTTTTGTGAGGGTGACAGGCCATCCCTAGATATTCTGTATCCGAGAAAGTCTATTTCAGAAGCTCCAAATTCGCATTTTTCGCTTCTAAGTTTGACATTTCCTTTGATGAAGAGTTTCAATACTTCGTCCAGGTCTTTGAGGTGTTGTGACCAAGTTGACGAGTAGACTGCTATATCGTCAACGTAAGCTACGGCGCAGCGGAATTTGACGGTGCACAGCAGCTGGTCTACACAATTTTGAAAGAATTTTGCCAAAATAGACAGTCCCATTGGTAGAACTTTGAATCTCTGACGTTTACCAAAACTGGAGAACGTAGTGAGGTGCCTAGATGAGGCGTCTAGTGGTATTTGATGATAAGCACTGTAAATGTCTAATTTGGAGAAAAGTTTTGATTGAGAGTTTCCGACTGTTTCCGTAATATCATCTGCGCGTGGGAAAGAATAGGAGTGGATGGTAATTTGAGAATTGAGTTCTCTCAGGTCGACCACTATGCGGTATTTCTCTGCGCCTGTTTTGTCTTGCGAATTAGGTTTTTGGACCAAAAAGACGGGAGAATTCCATTCGGATGGGTCGTGAACTTCCTCTATGATGCCCTGTTCTGCTTGGCGTCTAAGGAGTTCGTCTAAGAACTTTTGTTTTTGCGGGGTGGTGCGGTATTGAGGTTTAGATACTGCTTTGGCATGTTCCTTCAGCTCGATAGTCGCTGTTGAGTCTGTCTTAAAACCGATCACGCTGTCTGTCGAGACAAATGCGTCCTTATTTTGTTCGAGGACTGAAGCTATCTCTTTCCTTTGTGAGTCGGTAAGCGAGCTTGAAAGAGTGTATTTTAATTTGTTAGGTGTTGGTGTGTCTGGTTGTGTTGGGAGATTGATTGGGGGTTCTGATTGAGAGACTGAGCGGTGTGCGGTAGACTGAAAGTCGTCAGGGTCCGTTATAGAGTAGAAACCCAGCATTGAGCCTCTAGGTAGCGTGACGTGTTTGTTGGAGGGATTAAACAGAATCACAGGGACACGATTGCATGGTCCGGGCGCAACTAACACGTGTTTAGTTAGCGCTCTGGGGTTCAGCACGTAGCTCTCAGTTGTACCGACAGTGTGGCTCAAGCATTGAGCTGCGTTGATTTTGGCTGAGCAAATCGTTTCCGAGAGAGGAGGGAGGGTTAGTGTTGATAGTGATCTGATAGGGTGTTCTTTGGGGGCAGTGTTTTTACAGTAATTGATGGTTGCTTCAGCTGAGCGTAGGAAGTCTATCCTCAGGATTAGCGGTCTGCTTAGCTGAGGTAGAACCCTGAAATGGAAGGTGTATGTGTGGTTTTGAATTTTGAAGCTGATTAAGGCTGCTTGTTGAATGTGATAGACTTTGTTGTCTGCCAGAATGACTCTGTCGTGTATTTTCTGTGTTGCTTTCACGTAACCTGCTTTTTTTAGTCTGTTAAGCAGTTTTTTGGAAATGAAGGAGACCGTTGCTCCCGTGTCAACTAGGGCTGGAACAGTTATTGGGGGGAAATCCATGTTGATGCAACAGTTAATTAGGCGTATCAATAAATGTTCAGATTTACCTTTTCCTCTCGTTATTAGAGAGAGAGTTGGGTATGATTTTGAAGGTGAGTCGGATATTGTGAGGTTGGTGCCGAAGTCGTCGGCGTTGATGGCGGGCGGTTGCTCGTGTGCACTTTTAGTGTCTTTGGCTATTTGATGTAGGCTATTGGAGTCCTTGTCGTCATTGTTGTTGGTCATGTTCTGCGTTGTCATGGGGCGGTTGATGGATGTAAGGTTCGTCGTTCGGACATTCTCAGGGCTTTTAGAGTGACCACAGCGGTCCTATTTTTCGTCGTGCCAGCTCACGCCGGGTGTGGCCGGGCGGCGATCACGCTGGTTGTTGCGGCTACTGCTGCAACTGTAGTCGCGCCGACTGTAGTCGCGGGATCGCAGTCTGTCTTGACGATCGTCTCTGTCACGGGAGGCGGGTTGTTGGTCGCGTTGACGATCTCTGGAGGGGGGCCTTCTGTCTCTTGAGAACTCCCTGTAGGAGCGATAGCGTTGTTGATCGCGGTCGCGCGACTGTTCGCGACTGGAGGAATCCTTGCCCCTCGAGTCGTGACGGCTTCGGTGGTTTTGTCGACCGCGTTGGTACGAGCGGTCTCTGCTAGCTGATCGGTCCCGCTGGCTTGACTTTTGGCCGACATAGTTCAATGTGAGCTGTTTGAGCTCTGCTGAGATGTCAGCCATCTTGCACCTCATAATTTCCTGCTGGATGCGTGCCTTCTCCGTGAGTTTTAGGTTTGTGCAGACGCACAATGCCAGCAAGAGAGGGTGACAATCCGTTTATTATCACGTCAAGCTTAGCGGTTTCGCACAGGGTGGAGGTGGTGAGGAGCAGAGCCATGTCGTCGATATATTTGGCCACTGGCTCGTCATCCTGTTGACGTCTCTCCCTGTACGCCTCTTGCGCCGTCTCGCTGTCATCTTCTGCGAAGTATTCGCAGAACTGGTGAAACACGGCGTCGGGGGTGGTAATTAAGCTGGTCCCGATCACATTGGTAGAGTACCAATGTGCGGCCTTCCCACGCAGATAGCCATACATGGCGCAGGCCCTGTCCGATGGCGAGGCATGTGCATATGCGTGATCAGAATAAAATCTGAAGTCGCACACAAATGACTGCGCCGATCTGTACGTGGATTGGCCAGAGAACGGCTCTGGTGCTTTGTACATGGTGTGCGTTTGTCCACCATGATAGGGTGCGGGCCGGGGGTTTGGTGACTCTATATGTGGAGCCGGAATGTTCATGTTAGGGGCCAATGTTGCTGGAATGGTCTGACCCACAAACCTGGCATTTCGAAGGTCTGCTATCAGCTTGGCGTTCTCCGTAGACAGTTTCTCGATTAGTCTCTTTTGTTCCGCCATTTCGGAACGGAGGCTGTCTGTGTCTGCCATGTCTGCGTCAGAGCCGACTGTTGGTTGGTCAGTCGTGGTTTCCGGCCGGGTTTCGTCCAGCAGGATCACGGTGTCATCTCCGTGGAGCGGCGGCAGTTTCGGGTATATAACCTCAGTGGTGGTAGTTTCAGGCTGCCTGGATTCTGCCACGAAGGTGTTGGTTGCCTTGGATGGCTTGGTATCATCTTTGTTGGCGGCTGGCGGCTGTTGTGAAGACGTGCTTGGTCTTTCTTTTCTGACTGACCGTCGCAGGTTTGGCGTGTCCGACATGGGTGCTAAATGATGGAGTTTTAGCAATGTTTTGTGCGCCTGTGGGAGATGTTTGTACCGGAAGTCTTAGGAGTTCTCCACCAGTGTTACTATCTGTTGTGAATAGTAAACTAAATGAGTGACTCCAAGGCTTCGTCCCGTTACAAGCTTTATTGTAGATGGTGTTACAATACGCTCTCTGACCGGACTGACTCGAGTGCGTCGAGATCAGGATTATATGCTGGCTCCGTCTCAGCCACGTTGGGGCAACCCGTATTGATCGTAACCAAGGGGGATTACCTCATGCGGCGTGACACGCAGCCGGCTTGATCCGTAAGGCCAAGGGATATGATCTGTATGTTTAACTTACCGATATTTTGGATCGTGACACTGTGCTCTAGAAACGATAAATATATTGATAGACCACTTAGGCCAGCTAGAATGCACGAGGTACCGGTCCTTGCTATTTCACACAACATTAAGAAAAACGCAAATATGAGATCTGTCGAGTATAAAGCAGGCATACTGTGGAACGCCCTCTCCGCTCATACACGAACCACTGAAAATCTCGACCAATTCAGGAACTTCATTAAAACTAAGCTTAAAGTGCAATTATACCAAGCATAACTACAGAGTTGAATCGATCAACAACGGGAAAGCCCCAACCTAATTATGCTATAATGGAGCAAGCCACCCGAAATGGTGCCCTGTAATCTGTTATGTTACTATACTGTGATACCTATATACCTGCAACCACTTTTGGTGTATAATTGTAAGTGTATATATCCGATTGTTGAACTGAAGTGAATGGAACCAGGCGACTTGTTATAGCATTTAAGAACAAACCACTGTAATCATAAGAATGTACTCAATATCTGTTATACTCTGTATATATTATTTCTGTCCATGAATTACAACCGTCATGTAAGCCCACAAGTGGGGCAATGACTGAATAACCTTAGAACTGGAGTAGGATGGAAGATAGGCAGTACATAGCCTTTATCCTGTTCTCCAGTATAAATAAAAGCTTTAAAAAAAAATATAAAAAAGCAGAGCGAAATGCACCTAGTTGTGGATTACACTAGGAAAGGATCCACAGTCAGCAACAAAAGACACGGCCGCCAGGTGGTTAAAGACGACTATGGCAGAGGCAGGCATTAACACACAGGTGTTTAAATCTCCCTCAACCAAGAGTGTGGCCACATCAAAGGCAGCCCTCAGGGATTTACCCGTAGAAACCATCCTGAGGAAGGCAAGGCGGACTAGCGCCAACACCTTTGCAAAATTCTACAGAAGGACTCTCCCCTCAGATGACAACACCTTCCAAAACATGATTCTTCAGAGAGAGAAAGACGACTAGACAACCATCCACCTATGAACCTTTCGCTGGAGAAGCACAAGTGAGTGTTAAAGTCTCCGTTGACCTCTGATTGACCAGTAACCAGGAGTAGCCTTTATAGGTAAAATGAGACTTACATTGGTGAAAGGTGATATTTGACCTAAAGTCTACGATGTTACAGGGTTGTCAGAGGGAGCAACGGTTCCCCCAAGACTGTTGCCTCCCTGCCCTTTGTTTTGTAGACGTTGCTCTGTTAGGGTAGGTCACTTGTGCCCCTCTGTGCTAAAAACTGCTGGTACCCGGCGAGAACCATATCTCCGTTGCTCCCTCCGACATCATAGACTTTAGGGGATAACTGACCTTAAGTTGCCTTAACTCGACCTGTGTATTAAAAGTGAGCATAAGTGACTGGACCTGAAACGTGAACGTCAAAGGTGGCTCTGGCAAACTTCTTATAGTAAATGAAACAGCTCCACTCACATGGCCTACCTTTGACCTATTCCGACCCCTACTCAGAAGTGGCCTGTAGTTTCCCCCTCCCACCTGCCTTATATGCCCCCTGAGTGGCTCTTTTGCCGACCTGGGAGCTGTTTCAAAAGTCGGGAAGGTGCTAAACGAGAGCACTCACCGCCAAAGCCAGAGCTCACAATGGCACATGAAGCGTCGCTGTTGAGGTGGAGGTGCTGCTAGCTATTGGATATTGGTAGCAGTTTTGCTGCCGCTTTCATTCAAAGTGCCGCTCACTGTTGTGACCTCTCGCTTTGAAATGTGACGTGCCGCTGGCGAGACTTCACTCGACTTTTGAAACAGCTCCCTGTATTCTCACTGTGTGAGGGGCGGGTCTATATTCTTAATGAAATTGATTTTTCTTCATCTACATTCAAAAGTAAGCATCTGTTTGGATCATTCAGATTTTCAAATGTCACGTCTTCTAACCAAAATGTATTTTCCTGGAAAGCTAACCATTGGTCTTTTGAACACTTCACCTGAAAGTTTGTCTCTATCTCTATATTTGTCATGAGTCTTTTGCCAATGATGAGATCTTTCATTTGAAGTATACCTGCTTTTCTCCAAGAGGATTTCAAAAGCCTTTGGAGGTCATTATTAGGGATTATGAACATGTATTCCCTTAGCATTTCATTCTGTCTTTCTATCTGTGATTGGGAATGTGTTATAAACCTTGTCCCAGACCTGGTCAATCTCCCTGTAAAAACTAAGTCGGATATTCTTAATATTGCGTCTCTTTTTTTGAAGGAAGTATTTAAAGATGAACTGTGGCCCCTTCACCTTGCAGCATGGGTGATTTAGAGAGAGCACTCAAGACCCAAGGCCTGGACTTATGTGCTGCAGAGCTCTACATGCAATATTGGAGATCTTCAACCAACAATATGATGCTGCACTATGAAAATGGACGATTTTGTGTGGAAACAAGATTAAACCAAACAAACCTTCGGTTTTTGATGTCATGAAGTTCTGCTCCATGTTACATGACCAAGGGCTGCTAATTATAGTAGGGAGTGCACTCTTGGCCTACGTGGTTGATGGCACCACCATAGGGAATCATAGCATGGTCACCAGGCTATTGACAGGCATTTTCAATGCAAGACCTCTGAAGGCACCCTACAAACAAACATGGGATGTCAATACAGTGTTGAACCTTTTGAAGAAATGGTCCCCCTTGCATTCTCTACACATTAGGAAACTTATGTTTAAGACACTTATGTTGCTTGCCCTGACCATGGTTCAGGGGAATCAAACACTACATGTTTTGAATACAGAGTCTATTATTTGGAATGATGAGGACATTGTACTCCAGTTACAGAAACTAGTGAAACATACCAGAGAAGATCAAACCCTAGACCAGCTTACAGTGGCAAATTTCAAGGACAAAAGACTGTGCCCCTATTGGGCCCTGAAGCAATATTGCGCTCAGACTACACAAAGCAGAGCGAAATGCACCTAGTTGTGGATTACACTAGGAAAGGATCCACAGTCAGCAACAAAAGACACGGCCGCCAGGTGGTTAAAGACGACTATGGTAGAGGCAGGCATTAACACACAGGTGTTTAAATCCCACTCAACCAAGAGTGTGGCCACATCAAAGGCAGCCCTCAGGGATTTACCCGTAGAAACCATCCTGAGGAAGGCAAGGCGGACTAGCGCCAACACCTTTGCAAAATTCTACAGAAGGACTCTCCCCTCAGATGACAACACCTTCCAAAACATGATTCCTCATACAGAGAAAGAGGACTAAACAACCATCCACCTATGAACCTTTCTCTGGAGAAGCACAAGTGAGTGTTAAAGTCTCCGTTGACCTCTGATTGACCAGTAACCAGGAGTAGCCTTTATAGGTTAAATGAGACTTACATTGGTGAAAGGTGATATTTGACCTAAAGTCTACAATGTTACAGGGTCGTCAGAGGGAGCAACAGTTCCCCCAAAACTGTTGCTTCCCTGCCCTTTGTTTTGTAGACGTTGCTCTGTTAGGGTAGGTCACTTGTGCCCCTCTGTGCTAAAAACTGCTGGTACCCGGCGAGAACCATATCTCCGTTGCTCCCTCCGACATCATAGACTTTAGGGGATAACTGACCTTAAGTTGCCTTAACTCGACCTGTGTATTAAAAGTGAGCATAAGAGACTGGACCTGAAACGTGAACGTCATAGGTGGCTCTGGCAAACTTCTTATAGTAAATGAAACAGCTCCACTCACATGGCCTATCTCTGACCTGTTCTGACCCCTACTCAGAAGTGGCCTGTAGTCTCCCCCTCCCACCTGCCTTATATGCCCCCTGACTGGCTCTTTTGCAGACCTGGGAGCTGTTTCAGAAGTCGGGAGGGTGCTAAACGAGAGCACTCACCGCCAAAGCCAGAGCTCACAATGGCACTTGAAGCGTCGCTGTCGAGGTGGAGGTGCCGCTAGCTTTTGGATATTGGTAGCGGTTTTGCTGCCGCTTTCATTCAAAGTGCCGCTCACTGTTGCGACCTCTCGCTTTGAAATGTGACGTGCCGCTGCTGAGACTTCACTCGACTTTTGAAACAGCTCCCTGTATTCTCACTGTGTGAGGGGCGGGTCTTTATTCTTAATGAAATTATCATCGAGACTAATGTCCGTAACTCATCTTTAACCAGATGACGTGTTCATCGGCTGTAGCGCCGAAGTCGCTACTAGTAAGTAGCCAATTACTCTATCGGACATGGTGTAAAGCGGGCTGAGAATAGTGCCAAAGCGTACTTTGCGTGCTATCCTGGGGCCCACGCTGACAGTCTTAGTAGCAATAACAGGGCCTTATTAGACGGCCGTTCGCCAAGAGTCACTCGGAATGACTGGGGGGACACCCGCAACAGTAATAGGATCCACCAGGCCAAACAAGAAAACGGAAATTGAAAAATCCCCAAACACAAACGACGTCCTCTGACACGTCATTGTGGACGGCCTCTCCTCTCTGGGGGTGAAAGGCGGTGTCGGAAAAGACGCGCTTCGTCACGGAATACGGCACGCTTCCGGTTGTCATGCACACTAAACCGTGGTCGTGTGGAGGAAAGGGGGGAAAAGGCAGTGTGGATGTGAATGGCCGTGTGGATGTGTGTGTTGGGGGGGGGGGGGGGGGGGGAGAGAGAGAGAACAGTTATTGTTTCCCCCTCTCCCCTCCAAGGTCTAGTCAGACAGGATATTAAACGGTGTATTACAATAGGGGTTGTTTGACGAATACTCCCAGGGCATTTAGCCATTAAATGGTGTGATGGGGCATGATTCGCATGACACGAGTCATCGTCTTTTTTCTTTACCCATTCGACAGATCTCAGCCCATTGAGAAACAAAAAGAAGACACAGAACACCATTCTGAAGTGACAGGAAGGAATTTCTCTTTATCATATAGGCTTTATTGGGGTACTCAAGTTGAATTTGATCAATCAAAAAATGCATAAATAGATACCACTTTAGATGGTTACCCCTGGAGATGGCATCTGCATAGCTGCTCACAGTTCTATTCTTCTTGCAGGGGTGGAACGAAGATGATACGTTAAGTATAATCAGTGGCGCCAGAATAAGGGGGGTGGGGTGGGAGGGCAGGTGGGGCGACCGTCCCCCCCCCCCCCCCCCCCCCCCCACCTTTTTGCCAGCCCAAAAAAGTCAGTACCATACTCAATCAAGTGTAAAAACTGACTTTTCACCATGGACAAATGTCAAAATCTGACTTTATGTGTGCAATGATGTCTATGCCCTGACTTTTCACTGTGGAAAAATGTCAAAGTCTGACTTTTTAGTGTGTAATGATGGCCAAGGCCTGACCTTTTCAGCCCTGAATTTTCACCATTGAAAAATTCTGACTTTTTTTTAGCATACAATGATGGCTTAGCCCTGACTTTTCACAGACTTTTCACAGTTTTACGGTAAATCCAGTGGAACAGGCCAATATCAAGTCTCACTTCATAGCAATTTTTCAGTTCGCCCCCCCCCCCCCCCTCCCACTTTCAAAATGTTCTGATGCCCCCGAGTATGGTTAAACTAGATTTATGACCCACGTTGACTATTTGCTCTTTAAAGAAATTCTAAATTGGTAGAATTAGGTGGGTAATCTGACCTTTCAGTGTTGAATTGATGATATAGGCCCACCTATATAGAATTAGTTGTATCCAAGTCCATCTCTATAACCATTTCAGCCTGACAGCCTGTTGTAATTGCTAAGGGAATGTTATGACAACATGAAGACGTATTCGGAATCACATTTATATATTATGCCGCCCGAAATAAAAGGACAGCGGGAGTGTGGGACAACTCATTTGTGCCAGCAAAAACAGAGACATAAGTCGAGGTATTTCTCACTTGTTCCTTTTTTGCCGGCAAACACCGATTACCCGTCATTTGATCAGATTTTAAGTGCGAGTATAGGGATGCTCCGCAGTTTTTATAGGGCAGGGTTTGATACCAGTGGATATGCCAACCACATTGCATATATGGTGGACCGGAGACTGGTCCATACTGGTAAGTGACTGGAAGAATACGACCAGGCCTTGAGGGAGAAATGTGATTTGTACAGTGTGGAAGGTTTCTCTTGGGGAGATTCCTTTCTGTCCGAGAAGTATCTCAACTTTGAATCAACGCTTTCGTTTGTGCACTTGGCAAAGAAGTTAAAGAAACTTACAGAAAAAGAAAAGAAACTCTCTAGAAAATCATTCGGAGGTGATCAGAAGTCTTGGGGAGTATTTTGGGGGTTTAATGGCAAAGAAGGATGCAATTTTGGTCTGTCCTGTTTTTACAAGCATGATTGTGCACAATGTGGGGGAAGCCATGCAGCTGTTACTTGCAAGAAACCATGCTCAGATCAAAAGGACAAATAGGATAAAGCTGCTTTGCCGATTTTTCTGACCAAATTTTCAATTTTGATGTGTAATTGGAAGAGAATGATAATGATTCTAATTCTGTACAATTCTGTGTACGCAAGGCACAGATTCGTGGGGGGGGGGGGGGGGGGGACACTCCGGTGGTGGCATGCAACATAGGTAGTAGTGCTGGTCAATATTGCGACTGTAACGGTAGGCCAGAACAACACAGGGATACAACAAGGATTAAGTGCGGTATTTTAGAGTTTCCGGGTAATAAGGTAGTTACAGAGCGAGTTAAGGCTGATGATAGCTTTTCTCTCGCCGGAGTTTGTGTGGAAAAAAGCATGCACGGTAGTAGGGTGGGTTCAGAAACTCGGCATTGATCCTTGTGCCGCAGGTTGCCAAGGTAAACATTGGGTTGGAGACCGTCTGAACCAACTGAATCTGTGCTCGTTTTATCATGAATGTTTTCCGGAGCAAGATTTTTCCAGATGAGAATGCAGAATTTATTTTTGACGGAGTTCTAAATGGGTTTAAAATTATCAATGATAATTTTGAGACTTCCTGTCACAAAGAAAACTATTCCAGTGTGTTCAATTCTGGGGTCAAGGAAAAAATGAGTAAGACCATTGAAATGGGGTTGTTAGAGGAAAAAGTTACAGAGGTTGATTATATACCTTCCACAATGTATTCATGTAATGGGAGCTGTAAAAAAGATAGGTACAGGAAAATTCACCATATTACAGACTGTAAAAGACCGTTAGGAGATAGTATAAACACAGCTATGGATTCCGTTTGTGACAAGTTTTCATACACAAAAATAGACGAGGTGGTAGCAAAAATAACTCTGGGTTGCTTTTTCTCCATCGTAGATATAAAGGCTGCCTACCGAGCAATTCCGGTCCATCCATCACATAGAACAGTTCAAGGTTTTAGTTGGGATTTTGAAGATGGGGCAGGGGAACAGATTTTTGAATCAAACCGCTTGGTTTTAGGTTTGAAATGCACACCATTCATTTTTCAACAAATTTCTGACTTTGTGGTGTGTTGTGTACATAGAAAAGGATTAGGAAAGTGTTTCAGTTACTTGGATGGTTTTTTTAGTAATCGGAGTAGTTTTGATGATTGTACAAATAATTTAAGCACTTTGTTAGGACTGTTAAGAAGTTTTGGGTTTGGAGTGGCTTGGGAAAAAGTCATTTCTCTGAGTCAGATTGTCACATATTTGGGGATACAGTTGGACAGTGTAAAAATGGAAGTCAGACTTCCGGAGGAAAGGACAGTTAAGTTGAAAGAGAAGATTAATGAGTTTTTAACAAAGGAGACAGCTCCTTATTATGATATGGCGTAGTTAGCAGGCCACTTGTCTCATGCCTCAACAGTCGTGCACAGGGGGTAGAACATTTTCTAGATGGGTTGTCAACTTCGTTTATTACATGAAAAACAGACTCAAGGCATGCCATATTCCCCCTTGGATGAAGGAGGATTTACAGTGGTGGGAGGGGCTCTTACCCATATTTAATGGGGCAGAAAGGATATTGGTTCCTAAAGAGGAATTTGTCCATGCAGTAGAAACTGATTCCTCTTTTTCCGGTTTTGGCCTTGCGGATCAGACTGGGGTTTTTGAGTATGGACAGATAAGATTGATGAAACTTTTTCAAGGACAGTCATCATTGGGTGAACCCTCCTACAGAGACTTCGGAATTAAACATCAACGTTATGCAGTTATGGCCGGTGGTGGCCGCAGTCCACAGGTGGGGTGAAAGTTGGAAGGATCATGTAGTACTGTATTCTGATAACACTCAGGTCGTTGGGGCATTGAACTCAGGTCGTAGTCCCCATTTGGGGTCCATCGAAATTTTCTGGGTAAACGAAGTATATAATTGTGATATCTATGCAGAGTACATTAAGTCAGAGGAAAACGTTTTTCCAGACTTTATGTCACGTTATTTTGACCCAAAAATAAGAGCAGACATTCCTCTGTGGTTCACAGAAATTTTTCGTTGTTTTTAGGTCTCAAATCCGAGATGAGACATTTTCAATTCAGATGGATGGCACCGAATATGTGTATTACCAGAAATTGTCAATGGCGTCATTATTTAAGGTACTGTGCTGAATATCAATAATCTGCATTGCCAGCAACGTCCTACGTGATTTGTATGTATTTGTCTAAAAGGCCTCTTCCACAGGAGACTAGTACTCCGTCCGTCCAGTTTTCCGTCTGAAATTCAGACGGAATGAGACGGACGGCTCAGTGGAGGCGACTTGCTTGGGTAAATCCGTCTGACGGACTGCTATAAAATCGTTAAAATGGCCTCCACATACAGTCCGTCCGTCCCAATAGTTGGACGGATTGAGACTGATTGAGACGGACGGGTTAGTGGAAGTCTTCTGAACCCAATCCTTCCGTCTGTAATACCTAAAACATACCAATTTTCAAAGTATTTATATATAAAAACCGTCCAGACAGGGATATCCAAAAAATTAGATATTGCCGTCCGACGGATTCCCGTCCAAATTCCGTCCAAATTCCATCCAAATTCCGACACCGTTCCGACACGAGTCACGATATTTAGCACTGCCAACAGCCTACCATACTGCCCCTCCATCATACTACCCCGCCATCTATACTCTCCCTCAACTATACTGTCCTTCCCCCATACTGCCCCTCCACCATACTGCCCCTCAAACATATTGCCCCTCCACCATACTGTCCCTCAACCATACTGTCCCTCCACCATACTGCCCCTCCACCATACTGCCCCTCAACCATACTGCCCCTCCAACATACTGCCCCTCCAACATACTGCCTCTACACCATACTACCACGCCATCTATACTGGCCCTCCACCATACTGCCCCTCCACCATACTGTCCCTCAACTATATTGCCCCTCCACCATACTGTCCCTCAACCATACTGCCCCTCCACCATACTGTCCTCGTTGGAAGTATATTAAAGTGCCGCACCCACTTACTACGATTTTGCTTCCGACACGCCCAGACAAACCTTACGACACGGCTACGATAAAAATCAAACATTATGTTGTAGCCGGGTGCAACTGTACTTCGACTTCTGCGACACGCCCCGACACGCCCCAACATGGGCTGCAACACGCCCTGACACAGGAGCCTTGTCGCAGCCCTTCCGACACGGCTACGACATGTCCAACATGTTGGACATGTCGGGACGTGTCATAACGGCTGCGACACGGCGGGGCTTGTCGGGGCGTGTCAGGGTGTGTCAGAACGCTATCGTAGCATGTCGCACAAGTGGAGGCAGGCTTCCGACAAGGTCTACGACACCGTTCCAACACAAGTCACAATATTTAGCACTGCCAGCAGCCTGCCATACTGCCCCTCCATCATACTACCCCACCATCTATACTGTCCCTCAACCATACTGCCCCTCCACCATACTGGCCCTCCAACATACTGCCCCTCCAACATACTGCCGCTCCACCATACTGTTCCTCAACCATACTGCCCCTCCACCATACTGTCCTCGTTGGAAGTATATTAAAGTGCCGCACCCACTTACTACGATTTTGCTTCTGACACGCTCCGGAAAACCTTACGACACGGCTACGACACAAAATCGAACATTGTGTCGTAGCCAGGCGCAAGTGTACCTCGACTTCTACGACACGCCCCGACACGCCCCAACATGGGCTGCGACACGCCCTGACACAGGAGCCTTGTCGCAGCCCTTCCGACACGGCTACGACATGTCCAACATGTTGGACATGTCAGGACGTGTCATAACGGCTGCAACATGGCGGGACACGATGGGGCGTGTCGGGGCGTGTCGGAACACTATCGTAGCATGTCGCACAAGTGGAGACAGGCTTCCGGCAAGGTCAACACACCATTCTGACACAAGTCACAATATTTAACACTGCCAGCAGCCTGCCATACTGCCCCTCCATACTACCTCGCCATCTATACTGTTCCTCAACCATACTGTCCCTCCACCATACTGCCCCTCCACCAAACTGCCCCTCAACCATACTGCCCCTCCAACATACTGCCCCTCCAACATACTACCCCTCCACCATACTGCTCCTACACCATACTACCCCGCCATCTATACTGTCCCTCCACCATACTGCCCTTCCACCATACTGTCCCTCAACCATACTGCCCCTCCACCATACTATCCCTCAACCATACTGCCCCTCCACTATACTATCCCTCCACCATACTGCCCCCACCATACTGCCCCTCCACCATACCGCTGTCCCTCAACCATATTGCCCCTCTACAATACTGTCCCTCTACCATACTGCCCCTCCACCATATTGCACCTCCACCATACTGCCCCTCACCCATACTGCCCCTCAACCATACCGCCCCCCTCCAATACTTTCCTTCAACCACCATACTGCCTGTCATCTATACTACCCTTACACTATACTCCTCCTCTACCATACTGCCTCTCAATCATACTCCCCTTAATCCATACTGCATCTCTACCATGCTGTCCTTAATCCATACTGCCCATAGACCATACTGCCCCTCAACCATACCGCCCCTCACCCATACTTTCCTTCAACCACCATACTGCCTGTCAGCCATACTACCCTTACACTATACTCCTCCTCTACAATACTGCCTCTCAATCATACTCCCCTTAATCCATACTGCATCTCTACCATGCTGTCCTTAATCCATACTGCCCTTAGACCATACTGCCCCTCTACCATACTGCCCTGAACCATACTTGCCCTAAACTGTACTATAGTGAGGGACAATGTGATTTAGGGGCAGTGTGGTTGAGGGGCAGTGTGGTGGAGGAGTACTATGGTGAGGAGCGGTATAGTGGAGGGGCATTATAGTTTAAGGGTTGCATGGTTAAGGGGCAGGGCAGTATGGTGGAGGGGCAGTATGGTAGAGGGGCAATATGATTCAGGAGCATTTTTTGTGAGAGGGCTAGTATAATTAAAGGGCAGTATGGTAGAGGGGAGTATTTTAGAGGGGGAGTATGGTGATGGGGCAGTATGGTGGAGGGGCAGTATGGTGGAGGGGCAGTATGGTGGAGGGGCAGTATAGTGGAGGGACAGTATGGTAGAGGGGCAGTATTGTGGAGGGGTAGTATGCTGGAGGGTAATATGGTAGAGGGGCAGTATGGTAGAGGCGTATTATTGTGGAGGGGTAGTATACGGGAGGGACAGTATGGTAAAGGGGCAGTATTGTAGAGGGGTAGTATAGGGGAGGGGCAGTTTGGGTGAGGGGCAGTAAAGGTGAGGGGTAGTATGGTGGAGGGGCAGTAATATATAGAGACATAGTTAGTGTGACTGAATGGAATCTGTTCAAAGATATGTAGGTATATAGTAATGTAGAGGCAGTATGGTGGAGGGGCAGCATGGTGAAGGGACAGTATGGTAAAGGGGCAGTATTGTAGAGGGG
The DNA here is from genome assembly GCA_950022655.1 of Alentia gelatinosa. Taxonomy (NCBI): domain Eukaryota; kingdom Metazoa; phylum Annelida; class Polychaeta; order Phyllodocida; family Polynoidae; genus Alentia; species Alentia gelatinosa. The sequence goes on along the minus strand of OX465580.1, from coordinate 54,815,101 downwards.
CAGTATGGTGGAGAGGTAGTATGGTGGAGGGGCAGTATGGTGGAGGGACAGTATGGTAGAGGGGCATTATTGTGGAGGGGTAGTATGCTGGAGGATGAGTATGGTAGAGGGGCAGTATGGTGGGGGGGGGGGGGGGTAGTATGGTAGAGGGGCATTATTGTGGAGGGTTAGTATGCTGGAGGGTGAGTATGGTAAAGGGGCAGTATTGTGGAGGGGTAGTATGGGGGAGGGGCAGTATGGGTGAGGGGCAGTATAGGTGAGGGGTAGTATGGTGGAGGGGCAGTAATATATAGTGACATAGTTAGTGTGACTGAATGGAATCTGTTCAAAGATATGTAGGTATATATAGCCAAAAATCGATGGTTTTGTGGACAGGCGGACGTAAACCATGAGCGGTTGACGCGTAGTAATACACGTGCGCTAGCGCGTGTATTACGAGGTTAACCTCGAGTGGTTTACAGAGATGCCTGTCCACAAAATCATCGTTTGTTGCATTTATTATCCATCTTTCCGAATAAATTAAACCCAGTAATTGCCATATTAACGGGTATAACATTCGGAACTATTTCTTTGCTCTATAGCAAAAGGGACTATTTTTCCTGTATACCATGGTTTTGAGGTCATATACCACAGGTTTGAATCCGTATACCACAGTTATGGTATCTGACAGGTTTTATACAATGGGTCGTGGTTTACTGAGACCCCATACATTTTCAATGGGGACTTTGTATACGATGGATAATAAAGTTATGTGGAGGGGCAGTATACTGGAGGGTCAGTATGGGTGTGGGGTAGTATGGTGGAGGGTGAATATGGTAGAGGGGCAGTATGGTGGAGGGGCAGTATGGTGGAGGGGCAGTATGGTGGAGGGGCAGTATGGTGGAGGGACAGTATGGTAAAGGGGCAGTATTGTAGAGGGGCAGTATGGTGGAAGGGCAGTATGGTTGAGGGTCAGTATGGGTGTGGGTCAGTATGGGTGAGGGTCAGTATGGGTGAGGGGTAGTATGGTGGAGGGGCAGAATGGTGGAGGGACAGTATGGTAAAGAGGCAGTATTGTAGAGGGGCAGTATGGTGGAAGGGCAGTATGGTTGAGGGTCAGTATGGGTGTGGGTCAGTATGGGTGAGGGGTAGTATGGTGGAGGGGCAGCATGGTGGAGGGGCAGTATGGTGGAGGGGCAGTATGGTAGAGGGGCAGTAATAAGATATTTGATAATAGAATATATAAAAATTCTAAAAAATTAAATTTCACTCAGTAAAACCCATGCCACCTTCTTCAAATTAAAAAAAAAGATCATTGGTCACTGTCACCAGTTTTTTTTAAATTAAGGAAAACTGTATTTTGTCATAGCCTGTATCGTAGCCCTTGTGCGGGAAACTAGACGGATTACCCAGACGGATTTTGAAAACGTCAGACGGAATAGTGGCTAGTGGACGTATGTTTGTCCGTCCGTCAGTAAGACAACCGTCTGGATTTCAATTTTGTAGACGGACGGACAGTGACTTGGGACGGACGGATTTGTAGTAGTCGCCTGTGGAAGAGGCCTTTTATATGGCACAATTATTTTAATATATGTCAATTATTAATTATCTATCGCCAGTATGGGTGCTGCATCGAGTTAACCGCATTCTGCAAATTGATATAGACGCTTTTTCAATCAAACAAACTTTATTGGGGATGAAAAGATCTATTGGTTCTACAGTGGTTCAGGCCCCCCCCCCTATTACTAATGAACAACTTTTGTCTATTTTTCATTTGTTGTGTATCACACAAACGGAAGACTTGACTTTTTGGCTCACTAGTGTATTAGGTTTTCGAGGTATGTTACGTAAATCAAATCTGATAGAAGAAGGTTTGGCCATTTTGGTAAAGGATATACAGTTCAATGGTGATTATGTTTATATTTCTTTAAATCGTACGAAAACAATTCAATTTGAGGAGAGGACCTTAGTGTTACCTTTCAAAAAGGTTTCAGGTTCTCCATTTTGTGTTTTTATGTTGATTTCTTCTCTATTGTCTTTGGTTAAATATAATCACAATTCTGATCAATTACTGTCATTTATGTCTAATAATGTTCGAGTTAGGGCGAGTTATCGGTGGTTTTCTAAAAAAAATCTGAACGAGTAGGTTTACCTCGCACTCTTTTTTGTTTTTGTTTATTACGACCAGTTCTGTCATTTGGGACAGATCTTCCACTGGAAGTTCCAATCAAACAGTACATCAAGATAGGCACACAAGATAAAAATAGTTACAGGATGAGATGAAGGTGAAGTAGATGATAGTATACATCTGGTATCAGTAATCCCTATACCACATACTGAGACTCATGTTTGACAACTATGTCCAATCGTATACTTTTTCTTAATCACCATTTTGAACTCTTTCTTTGTTACAATTCCTTGCGTAGTTCTACAGTGGTTCAGGCCCCGTTACGTTGGGGTGGTGCGACTGCCCTTCACAACGTCGGTATTCCCCTACTGGACATTAAACAATTAGGCGATTGGTCCAGCTGGTCTGTTATCCTTTATATTAAACGGACATTGGATAAAGAAACGTGAAGTTGATGAAGTCATCATTTCTAAACTTTTTGAGTGAGCGTTTGGCAGTTGGCAGGTTTGTATTTAATAAGATCACACTTATGCCAAACGTATTTCACTCATTTGTTGTTTGTCATTAATTATGAATTGTCTATTACATCATAATTATATGTATATAATATTGATCTCACTACATAATAATGAAGAGTGACGCAGGAGTTGGCGGTAATATTACATATCGTAATTAACAAATAACATGCTTTATCCTACCCATAATAAAAAACGCCATAGGCTTAACATGGGATTTGTTTATTTCACAGGTGTGACATAAAGTGTTGTTTATGCCACTACTTTCTGATACCGAAAAAATATGAAAATGGGGTAGGATAAAATCTAGACGCCACTCGTTTGAGTTTGAGCTTATGTATGCCACACATTTTGTTGGCTCCGTAATGTCACTCGTCTTCGACTCGTGAAATTATAGAGCCAACAAAATGCGTGGCATAAATAAACTCAGACTCAAACTCGTGACGTCTCTTGATATTATTCAAGTATATATACAACGAGTATAAAACTCATAAACCTGCCACAGATGGATATATACAATTTGGCTAAATCCCCCCCCCCCCCCCCCCACACACACACACACAAATGTCAACAACGTGAAAAACACAAGTGAGTCGGTTGAAGAGCAGATGACGAGTGACTGGAATCCGTTTTCGAGCTGCTCACACCACGAGTTAGGAATTATCGCTGTGGGACACCTAGGGACTCCATGAGGGTAGCACCTCCATGGCGGAGAGAGTGAGATCTTATATTCTCATTACCTAGGCCCAACCGTTTACCTGTGGAGCCTGTAATTGAAGTAATTATAAGGCATGCAACATTTACCCACCATCGACTGAACATTAAACAAGTAGTCTGACGGGAGTAAGGAAAAAACCCTGATTAACTTGGATAATAAATTCAACAAGCAAAAATCTGAACCAGGAATAATACCAAGAAAAATTGAAAAATCTTGAGTAGACAACTGATCAGTCTTGGAACTACGAATGTGGAGTACTACATGGTCAGAATTGATAACCATGTCAGAAACTCTCAGAGTGTGTAGAGAGTTTGTATAATGACATTTTCTGAGTAATGACCTAAAACCCAAAACACATGGTTTGTTAATTAAAGGTTAATTAACAATTACCTCCCAGAGGGCGATAGTAAGGTATTTCTATATGTGTAAACCTTTAAGAACCTTACATGAGGACATTAGGACATCTATCGGGAAATGGAGAAATCTTTATTAAACTCAACCTGAAACGCCAAAGACGTCTGAAGGTTAATCTAAGAACTACAGAATAATTATTAAGTCAACTATGGCACGTAGCGGACATCCTGTAGAATATGGAGAATCAAAACGTCAGTGTCGGCCTCTAGCGGGAATTATGATCTAAATGGACATAGATTCACCTTACGGGTTTACCCTATTCACAATTAAACGGTATCATTAAGCTGATCTATTAATTAAATTATATTGATCTTACTTAAACTCTTTCAAGGATCCGAATATGTAAGGAATCATGAATCTTTCATTAATATCAAATAGATCTGATTAAGTACAGAATGCGTTAGGCACACTGAATAAATGTATTAATTTATAGTAATTAATCTGAACTTGAGGACAATTACATATATTCAGAGAAGTCGACTAATTCCATAGTCGACGAGCTCGTCATATTTATATATCTATTAGAACTGTATTAACTTAATGAACTTGCAAAAGGTTTGCATAAATTATGATAATTAGGTTAATTAATATGTCTTAAAGTATTCTAGTTACGTAGGGGAGTAGAGGCAACTCTGGGCAGTGTGTTAGCAGGCTACCAGAATCTAATATTTCCTTACTGACAACGAGGCACTTCTTATGGGATACTTAATTAGGTTATAATAGTATGAATTATTATCTAAAGTGAGCTAATGAATATATTTCGTTATAAAGACGTGTCTCATGCAATCATGGAAGAGATCTGAGATTGAAGTAAAGTTTGTAAAGTTTAATAAGTCACAGCAAAGTGTTGTACAGATGGTAATAGATCAACATGACATTGAGTCATTGGTTAATTCGTTTCATAAAAGTTCTGGCATCTTGCCAACTCAAATCTGACACCAGAATAAGTCATCACATAAGTCAGACACCCAAGTCACAGTTGTAACTGACTTTTTTCAAGGTGTTTAAGAAATAATAGTCTCATTAACAGTATTGGCAATCTGCCAAATGTTCAAAGTTCACTTAAAATCTTCAATAGTTCATAGCACAAGTATCAGAAGCCCTTTAAAAAAAAGTCAATAATAAGGTTCATCGTAAAATCTCAACTAATTAGAGATGATTAACTAATTAGACTCACCACAAAGAATTGTCCAATGTGAACTCACAGTTTCCAAGAATTCTTTCACAAACACACAGTGAATCCTAGTTCCAAGTTTGAGGAAGTTGAATAATTATAAAAGTTCATTCACTCTCAAAAGTGAGAGTCCCTATCCAAGCCACTTTCTGCACTCCCAATGATCCAAGGCAAGTTGCCTTAGCTGATACTACTCAATAGAATTCACTGCTGCAATTCGCGCACTTTGCCGGTTCCGGAACCGCGCAAAACACATCTTGCTAGGAAGAGATGGTTTCAGAGACTGACAATACTGTCAGCTCCAGAGAAGGATGCTAATGAGCTTTTACTAGAGGATCACTGGAAAATACGGGAGGATCTCGTTTGAGTTCACATAGGTTTGAGAAGCAGGTGGTTATGCAAATGAACACGCTATAAACTCGGGAACACCCTAAGGGGACTCCTTAGGGAACTCCAGAGATGACTCCCGTAGACGTCAGAACCACGTCAGAGAGTCTATACTTAGAGCTTGGTGCGATAAAAATGGTTTGAGAGTTATCTACAAGGAAGAAAAATATATACTAAATATGGTGATATCGCCTCGGAAAAAGAAAGTGTTGGATTTGGAGTTCCTCAGGGTTCCATACTGGGCCCTCTGTTATTCCTCATCTATATCAAAGACCTACCCTTATCTGTCCCTAAAAATGTTTTCTTGCTTATGTACGCCAACGATCTTGTAGTTGTGACCAGCGACAAGTGTTTACAGAGGGCTGAACACAAAATACAAAGTGCAGTAGACAGGCTAGGATCGTGGTATGTGTCCAATAGACTAACAGTAAACGTAAAGAAGACAAAAATCGTATACCATGGAAGTAAAGCAAAGATAAAAAAAGTTAATCGAGGGAGTATAAAGCTTGGAGATGACTTTATTGAAGCTACAGACGATATGAACTATCTCGGGGCGATTATAGATTCAGAATTGAACTTTTGTAAACACGGGCTGAAACTATGTAATATGATTAATGACAAAAATGCAGTTTTTAGAAGGATTAGACATTTGATAGATAAAGAGACCGCCTTGACCGTAGTAAAAACCTGTCTACTGCCAGTTGCTGATCATTGTTCATTTTTAATAGAGGGCTCTACGATGGAAAGTAAAACGAGATTGGATCGAAGTATTTATCGGACTCTGAGAACTGCACTGCTCAAAAAGGCATATCAAAATGGGAAATTTATACCCACAAAAACACTATTGAGCGAATGTGGCGTTGAGTATCCTGAGATAAGAAGGAGATCTTTATTATTGGGAATAATAAAGAGGTTAAGGGACATATCACAATTACGAGAAATAGAACGAGACAAAGACAATAGACAAACTAGGTCCCATAATAAGTGCATGCTCTATTTGCCGCGTCCAAAAAAAGAAAAGTTTAGGAAATCGTCAGTATATTTTGGGTTGAGCCTCTGGAACACTTTATCAGTAGAAATGCAAGATCAAGAGTCTAAAACCTTATTTAAAAAAGGCATCTTACTTAAATTGAAAGGTGAATAAGAAAAACTGAAAGATAAAGCCCTATTATGAATATGACTATGATGATGTTCACTACAAGAGCAACCATATTAATATCATGACAAACATAGGTTGTATTTGTCATCAATTCTGTTGTATATTATGAGTAAATTACCTTAACAGTTGGTAAGCTCTGTGAAAGTGATAGAGAAATGTTATCATCATGTATATACCCATTTACTTGTTCAATTGTTCTGTACCATCCATGCTGTTACTGGAAGAGCGATTTGTACGAATCGAAGTAATAAAGCCATTACAAAAAAAAACAACTTCCCAATAAAAACCTTGTAAGTAGTATATGAAACGTCACCTTTAACATGGCTATCTACCTCATAGAGTACTTAGCCTATAACGTGGCTTATCAGACATCTATGAGTAATTATTGATAAATTAACACTTGATATTAACACTTGATATAAACACTTGATACCAACACTTGATACTTTGATTCCTTATCGTTACAATATTCTAATACATTCATATACCACTACGTTAATAAATGAATGCCTAAATATGTGCACATTTTTAATAATTAATAAATAAAACTTTATAATTTTCCAAAATACCTTCAATTGTTAAATAACCTTAATATTGTGCTGTATTTGGTTACAGTGTCCAAAAAGACAAATCGTTAGGAATTGACAAATCCAAGTTTGATCGAATAGATCTTAGAATCTCTGCAGTGGTTGCCTCCCTGAGTAAACCTCTAATCAACAACTTCAAAGAAAAATTATTGGAATAGTCCTCAAACCCAGGATTTTTTTTTGATACCACAGACAAATAATTCCTAATTGAACTTGGATATAAAAAAACTCGACAAATAGGTAGCACATAAACCAGCTTGTGAAGCAGAGCAAGGGAAAGAAACCAGTAAACATTTAACCAAAACCGATTATAACTACGGAGTTCAAAATCCCTGACCTTCCGAGTATTAGCAGAAATTCCAGAATCAATCCTGTCTAATCTTGTGTAATTCAGACATTGAAGGGCTGCAAAATGAAGAGCAACACATATCCATGTCTTCAAGTAATTTCAAACACTTTCTGGAATATCGACTGTATCCGATATGGGACAAATAATCGGCCAAGACATTGTCCTCAGATTTAATATAACTGGCATGTAAATCTAAATTATACATGAAGCAAAACCAGAAGATTTCTCTCAACCAACCCATGCAAATACTGTTGCAGCTACGACCCGAGTTAACCATGGCAAGGATTTGCATATTGTCGGTAATAATATGAAGTCTTGAATTAGACAATGAGGAACCCCAACGCCTGATACTGACAAAAACCGGCCATAACTTGTATACATTTATATCAAGATTTTCAATTACCTTGGTAGGAGCCAACTCAAGATGGTCATCTAAACCTGGGATAATTAGATTATCATCCAAACGGCCAAAGAAAAAATCTTTTCTTGCCCAAGAGCCAAAACCCAACATTGAAGAATCTGAAATAAATGGTACTTTCTCCAAATCTTTTATGATAAGAGATTTATAGTTGAAACATTCGCAAAAATTCAACCACCATTCAAAATCTTTATATGTTTCACCATCAATTTTCCTAGAATCATGCCTAGACATATTTGCACTGAGGTTGAATAAGCGACAATTAAATGTCCTGCCCCCTGTGACTATTTGACTATTAAAGGACATTAATCCATCTATTCTCTCCAAATCTTTCTTGGTAACTGAACCCGTCTCCATCTCCTTAGAGATTTTTACCTTTTTCTCTGGTAAAGTAAAAGACATTTCAATACTGTTGATTGTTATTCCTAAGAAAACACACTCAGTACTAGGATCCGTTAATTTATACAACGAAATCTCAAAACCCAAAGAAGTGATCAACTCGACAAATTTATCCCTTTTAGTTAAACAACTTTCATATGAGTCTGAGACAATGAGAAAATTGTTTAGGTAATTTACAATGCCAAAAATACCATCTTGACAAGCAGCATCTACCAAAAAAGCAGGAATTTGACTGAAAATATTTGGGGCACAGCGAAGACCAAAGCACAAACAATTTTCAACATAAAAATCAGTACCATCACCCAAATCCCTTTTAAACCCTTGATAATGAGAGTCAGTGGGGGAAACATTTACAGACCTGTAGGCTGACTTTAGGTCTACCAAGCACATATATTCACCACCTTGTAAAGTATCAGCAGCAGTATATACTGAGTTATATTTAAACTCTTCTAAGGTGTTTTCATATAATGACATGACACAAGCTGTGGACAGAAAAATTTATTGAAATATTTCAAATGTGAAAAATGTATACGGACAGTATATAACGGTATGCAGAGTTAATATAAGGTATAAAACGGTATACAATGGTAGTAATAGTTCGTAGAAGACTATCAGTATTATGAAATAGTAGAGTACAATCCCATAATCGTAGGGTGGGTGGGAGGTAAAAAGATTGTTTGAAAGTTCAAACACAGGAGTGAAATGTCATGTGATCTGATGTCACGGGTGACGTTTAATAGTCCGAATGTCCATTAGGCGTCTCTGGAAGCGCTCCTGCACTTAATCTGACAGCTGAGTCTGCCATTATGCTTCACATGTTTGTGATAATGACACAACACAAGCTGTGGACAGAAAAATTCATTGAAATTTCTCAAATGTGAAAAATGTATATAGAGAGTATACAACGGTACACAGAATTATTATAAGGTATACAACGGTATACAATGGTAGTAATAGTTCATAGAAGGCAAACGTCGAAGACGGAAACTATCACTTGAGATAAACATCCAAAGAAGCCTGCAAAGCCCAGGTGCCAAGCTTCGGGACGCTGAGAGGGGACGCCCCTCCTGGATAAGATGCTGCACCCCCCCACGACGGAATGAGTGAGGGCTGACGAGGTAGGCGTCTGAAAACCCTGCACGGGTGAGAAGAAGTCGCACTATGGAGGTAAAGTGCGACCTGGACAGGGCCACCCCCGGACGAAGGAGGAACAAGGGGTCCAGCAGTCGCCAAGGTGCGACCGCTCTATAAGACTCCCAAGTGCGTACCGGACAGAAGTCCGGGAGGGTGGCTCTCTGTATATGTATGACAGCCGAAGGTGAAATTGGAGAAATAGTTTTAGAAGGACGTATGGTGATGACGAGACTCCCGTCGACGACTTGGACGTCCCCTCGTGACACATAGTGAGGGGAATGAGCGGTGCGAGACGTGTCCACGAAGAGGTTTCGAAGCCCGCATCAATGAATAAAAGGCCATCAAGGTGGCGGCCTTCACCACCAGACTGCAAGACAGATGAGCAGAAAGATGACATATGGCATGAAGCATATCCAATATGACCGGTGGAGCCTGTCGAACCATGTGAGCAGACGACAACAAGGGTCCCTTGAGAACCGCCGCCACCTGAGGCGACAAAAAAGACGAGTGGTTGCCCCCGTTATCATTTATCCAGTGTCTCGCACCAGATATGTAGTTGTTAATCACTGCTGGCGACTTGAGCGGCTCCGCGAGATGCTGAACATATAAACCCACCTCCAGGACGAATGTCTTTTACTATACGGGTGAGTGACTGAGATCTTGTGGGCGACAGCGAACCGCAGGTACTTGAGCGCTTCCAAGGACCTATTTTTCATTGTTGAGACCGCGGAAGCGGCCCTGAATGACACCATCATGCGGGCCTGGAGACCACGGTCCATATCTGCAATCAACCAAAATCTGATAACATGTCAGACAATTCCGGGCAAGTACTGTTAACACGGGAGGACCCAGAACGACCTGTCTTAACAACGTCCGCGACCACTTCATAGTCCCCTAGAGCCGCAGCTAACCATATCCTCCTAGCACATGCAGCTATGAAACCGTCTCTGATCACTTTGGTGGAGAGGAGTGTATACTGCTGCATGGGAAGCTGATACTAACACCACAGCTCCGGGGAGCCAGGGCAGCTAACTTGTAAAAACCCATCCCGAGGTCAAAATGTAGGAGGGGCCACGCCCACTCTTTGTTGACATCGCGGAAAGTAACGCAGCCGCTGTGAATCGTTACATCTATGTGAAGTGCACCAGAAGTGACGTTGTCGCAATCACGTGACGTCCGTTTGAATGTGTCACGTAATCGCAGAACCGGCGTATATCCACCTTTGCACCCTGGCCCAGAGTAACGAAATGATTCTTGCGAGCTGCCCTCAGTGCCACGAACAATCTTGCCATAACCGTTTCGCATGTCATACACAACTGGCCATGTGAATCAGCCTTCCAAGCAGAGACTGCATATGATGGACTGCCAGCCACACTTGATCCAGGCACGTGCTACACTCTTCAAGCACAGCATCTAGCTTTTCCCATGGTATGGATACCACCATAACGACTGTGTCGATCATGAATCCTAGCCACGTAATGTGCTGTCTAGGTGTTTCACATTTAAACCCAACTTCTTGGCCAAGTCCCAGAAAGCACGGTAGGCTGGCAAAGCCTCGTCCTCCAACCTTCCAGCACCCGCAAAATCATCCAGATAAGTGAAGATCTTGTGCCCCAGAAGAGACAACAGGTAAACCATGGCATTCAAAGTGCACTGACATGCCACGGACGATGTCCGGCATCCACAAGGGGGGCACCGTTCCACATAGAAATAACCATTAAATAACCATAAAACACAGAAAGGGGGCATCGCCCGGATCGATACGCAGCTGACGATAGGCCCTGCTCAAGTCTGCCTTCCAGATGTAACACACAGGGCCTAAATCCTTGACCACTGCCAAAAGGTCGCCTACCGTAGGCAAATTGTAGGCCGAACCCTTGCCGAGTTACATGCCACAAGGGATGCCATCATTCATGGCTCCACCCCCGGGAAAAGACAGATCCAAAAGGACCCTCTGTTCTAAAGATTCCTTCTTAGGCCTTGTTAGTAGAGGAGAAACCTGAGTGGCCTCCCCAAATGGCAAGTCCACGAAAGGGCCTAAGAGTCCTCCTAAGCCTAGTTCTTTGTCGGCAAAACGTCCGATATTGTCAGGAAAATTCCTAGCTGACACGTGATTCACATAGGTGGGAATGGGCCACTGCTCGCCTACTGCTCGAGACCTCCACTCATCCACGAGGAGGCTGGAGGACACCTTAACTCGTGCCCCCTGGAAATTGTAGGCTCTCGCACTAACAATACGAGGATAGTCCTCTGCCGCCCCTGGGTAACACTCCTTAAACTCCAAGGAGGGATCAGGGCGACAAGGGAACCTGGCCATGCCCACTTCAACGTGAGACATGTAATTGGACGGGGAGTTGTCAACCTCCCTGTCCCAGTCAAACCAAGCGCTTGACAAAGCATCAATATTATCTGCGGCATTACACTCCACCCGAACTCAAACACTGACCCTGTGGAAAGTCCACCACCATGGACTTCCAAACCATCCAGTGACCGAGGCCACGGAAAAACATTTTTTGAACCAATATCACACTTGTCCCAACAACCAGCTACATGGAAAGTGACTAGCTGCAGCCATACACAGCCCCACTTTGGGCTCATCCCAGGCCACCCCACGATAGGGTGGTAAACAACCTGGGACCCACTAGATAGCTAATCAAAGCCTGATGAGGTCACAGGACCGAAACTGCCGAAAAGGGGCCTCTAAACACGCCTTGGAGGCCTTAAAAACACAAAAAAAACCAAAGCCTCTGCACATAGAAACTCCCCCACCAAAACACAGAGGGAGCTACAGCCCATAGAAAATTAGTTCCGAACCCCCACACCAGAGGGCACCACCACAACTGGCACCCGGCCACACCACACATCCAACACAGCCCGACATGAATTGGGCACCAGAGGCAAGGTCACATGATTAAACTGACCAATGGGCACAGAGCCACAGAAGCTGTGAACCGGGAAACGCCGGTAGCTAGTCACTTTTCGGCAGTAGCTCAAGCTATCCACGTTGCGAAAACAACACTCCGGGTGTAGCTCCGTTATCATAACGGGAGGCAGGCACTGCGCCTTCCCTTGCCCCAAAGGCCCGAGGGCCCGTGGCCCGTGCCGCCACTGTGTTTTGATGACAAACTTTGATTCGACAATCCCTGAAGGCATGAGGGTGGTGTAGGTTCAAAACCTCAAAGCAATAGTTGCAGAAATAGTCTACCACGTGCGGCGCCTGAAGTGTGCATCCCTTCGCGGAGTTGAAAGCCGGGGCATGGCTGACGTTTGATTAACGAGCTTTAGCCTTCTGCTTGCCCGCTCCCTGGGAATCGTTATCACGTGTAAGCCTGCCATTTTCCACGCGAGACATGGCGATGCGTAGGTGTTGTATTTCGCTTGTAGATTCCCAACCTCTGAGGAAACGTCCTTCTGTGAGGCGAGAAAACACCTCCTCGCTCCACCGTCGTACCTGAGCAAAATTGTAATCGAACGAGTCCTATATAACTTCTCTAAGGTGGTTCATGAGGGGTCGCTTACACATTTGAGGGGTGTTCAGGTCGTCTGACATCCTGAGCAACCCCCATAAATACTCTTGAATATTCAGAACCCCCAGGTTTGCTCGTTCCCTTTTAGCTCCACAGAAAACGTAGTGTGCCAGATGAGTCAGCTTATTCGTAACTTCACAGACCCTTCTCATTTCCCAACCCTCTCGGACAGAGACAGGCAAAATCTAGAATCTCCACTCACGACAGCCGAATTGAGATCAGCTTTAAAAGAGCTTAATAGTAATAAATGTCCGGGCATAGATGGTCTAACACCCGAATTCTATAGATATTTCTGGGAGGATATCCAACAATTGGTTTTTAAGTCAATTTTACATTCTCAGAAGCGGTCAGAATTTTACAGAATTGTATAGGGTCTATCATATACGATGACCAGACGGGATTTTTGAAAGGTAGGTACATAGGACCAATATTAGATCGGTTCAAGACTGTATTGACCAACTTAACCAGAGAAAACTCCCAGGGTTTTTGTTGAATTTGGATTTTGAAAAGGCTTTTGAAAGGGGATGCGCTAAAACTTTTTGGCTTTGGTCCAGGTTTCCAGAAGTGGATTGATATTATATATGCCAATTCAGAGGTCTGTGTATCTAACAACGGTTTCCAGACCAAATGGTTCCAACCTTCAAGGGGGACCAGACAGGGATGATGTATTTCCCCATTATTATTCATCATCATTATGGAAATCCTGGCAGTAACTATAAGGGAAAGGCACTCAATAAAGGGAATACGAATTGTTAGGAGGAAAATTAAAACCTCCTTATTTGGGACGACCTTACATGTCTCGCCAGTGATATTGGTTCCACCTTTGAGATTCTGAACATTATAAAAGAGATGGGAAGCTTCACAGGACTGAATATTAACACTAGAAAGTCTAAAATCTTGTTGATAGGAGAACACCCCAAAGACCATTCTTACCTTCTTCCGCTGGGAGTGAAGGATGTGACAGAAATTCTAGGAATCAGGGTAAAAAATGGGATGTCAGATGAGGAAAACTATATTGTCAATTTTAAGATTGAAAAAGGTCGAAACAATCTGTGGTCAATGGTCTAATAAATATGCTCTACCCAGTCTCGGTCATGCACACACCAAAGAAAGTGTTCACCGAGTTTAGGAAAATGACTGATGCTTTCGTCTGGCAAAGTAGGGTCAATAAAGTGGCACATCAAACTGTTTGTCAGGATATTAATGAAGGGGGACTGAAGCTGCTTGAAATACTTCCAAAAATTTCAAAAATGTTGTGGGGGGTAGTGGTTGTAGGTACCCAACTCCGTAAGTATTTTTTTTAAAATTTTTTTTAGCAGCTTTTATTACAAAATTAATACATCGAGGTATCCTTGGGTTCATTTTGGTGAACATCTAGATTCTTTATAGTTGATCTACTGTTCCATCTAGATAATTGTCAAGAGTCAATAGAACTATTGCTGCTTGGTTTTTGGTGGGCAATGCCCTTGATCAGTTAGTGTTAAAGCAGCATAATTACAGGTAGAAACATCAACTCAAAATGACACATAATGTGACAAGTAAAGACGAGACAGGAACAGTACTGAAGACATAACAGGATGATATATGAGGGTGGGGGGAGGGGGCAGTTAGATAGATGTTAAATAACAATCCCCTTGAACCTGTTCATGGCCAACGATATAGGCCTTAGATTAGTTATCAAGTGATTTCCAGTTTGTTTTATGGCATGTATAATTAACCCCTTATTATAGGGATATATATTTCTAGAGACACTACCGACCTCATGAATATTCATCAGATCACATGATTTACAGGTCACATGATATTACATGTTCGCGGGCTTCATATGCTGCCAGTCCGCCATTGTTGTCGGGTCTCTAGAACGACAATTTTTTTTTACTTATTATGTTTGTTATTTATTAAAATTGTTTGTTAATCATTTAATAAAAGGGCCGACAAATTATATATATTTCTGTATCGGCCTGAGTCGCAATCTAAGTGTTTGTCTCGTTCCTAATATATAAGTGGAATAACAGTAGCAATTTTCCAAGTTTGAGGTATTTTGGCAGTGCGTAAGGATAATTTAAATATATGATAGACTTTATCAGAGGCAGCAAGCATTGCTATCTTCATATATCTCGATGATATATGGCATATACCTGGTGGTCATGAATCACAGAAAGTGTGCATATGGGGATCTGGTGTGAAATGGGGGATCTGTGAATAAACCTTGGAGTACCTCAAAGGTCTTTCTTGTGGGTAATGTATAGGTATTGGGTCACCTGCTCATGAAGTGTTATAAGTTAAATATGAAAACCGTTGCTATGGCAACTCAGTGAACCTATACACCCTCAAAACGATGTCCGGGCGAGTGACATTTGGGTGTTTTCCTTTTGAGGGGCAGCCATAACATTTGTGATATGATTTTACTGCCCATTTCTAATATTTCTTGTCGAAGTGTGTCTAAGGGTTAGTTTTGGGTGTTCTGGTGAGTGTTAATGAGTGTTTTCCTTTGCACTGAGTTGTTTCATACAGGGGTATGACAAGTATTTTTTCCTTAATTCTAGGTCCCTAAATATACATTACTTGTCATTTAGGTTAACAGGAGTACAGAGTAGGCATTATCAATTATATGGAGGAAAATCCCCAGGGGACACACTTTGAGGCAGTATATAGCTTTAGTGGGGCAAAAATCTGTGAAAACCTGAGAAATCCCATTGAAATGACCTAGTAATTATATGAAATGTCACTCGGACGGACATTTTTCCGTTTATATACCATTTAGCCCCATAGGGGTTAGGGGAGTGGTTCAAAATAAGTTTACTGTTATGTGGCTTGTTATATTTGACTAAGAAATACTTTATCTACTCTCTCTTGGTGCATAGGGGGCTCTATGAGTCCATACATAGTCACTCGACCAGACACTTGGGGCAGTATGCTTAGGGGCAGTTTCTGACAAGTTTCCCCCAGTACAAACTCTAGCAGCAGGGTATTTTGGACTTTTCCACCTAACTTTGGGTTTCTTGAAAAATAGCCGATTGGATTCTCATGGAATGGGTACATCTGTGTCACCAAAATGCCCCTATGAATTGTAAACATGTCTGAAATCAAAATCCCATGAGATTCTGTAATTTGGGAATGGAATTTGCTGGAAACAATTACTGCTATCAATCTTCGGTCCCTACCTTTCAGACCAGGGCCCTGTTTTTCAGTCGAGACGATCTCAAGTTGAGACCGTTTGGAAGCCAAACTGTTTTTCAGTTGAGACGATCTCTGGGGATCTCAGCCTGAGACTGAGATGCGACCGTTTTGGGTGATTTGAGTGTTTTTCAGTTGTGATGATCTCAAGGGATCTCAAGTGAAATGATCTCCCAAACGGTCTCAACCTGAGACCAGTTGATACTAGTCATAACTTATTTTTTTAGGTGCTTACACTTATTCAAATTAGAAAATATTTAGAGCGAAGGGTTCTAATAATCTGACATACCTAAATCCGAAATTTCATAGTTTTCTTGTGGTTATCAAGACTGAAATAAACATTTGTCTGGAAATCTTAGAGATGCAGTCACTGCCCCACTCAAACTGCTTGTGTATACCTACTGGAATGCTCGATGTTATTTGAGCAGGGTAGGGTCAAGGTCACTCCATATTTATAAATAACAACACTACCCATTCACAAAGAAAAATATGTCTAACTCTTTAAATATTCAATAGAAAATTATGAAATCTTAGGACGCAATTGGATGGACATGGACAATTATTCGCTGTAAATATGGTCTAATTTGAATAAGTATAAGTATCTCAAATCAATAATTTCTGAGTGCAGTATCTTGTACCTGGCAGAAATGATCTCAGCTAAACCTGAGATCGTCCTGAGATCCGCTGTGGCGCACTGAGACCCTGACTGAAAAACACCTGCAGCCATTGATCTCCCAAATGGTCTCAGGATCTCCCATGGATCTCAGTGGATCTCAGCTTGAGATCGTCTCGACTGAAAAACAGGGCCCAGGAGTACATCAATCCCAATCTCCCAACAATATCACAGCAGTATCACAACCATACTGCCCCTCACCAAAATTGCTCCTGAATAATTACCGAGTGGACACAAATATTGTTTGCATAAAAGCAATTTTTTATTATTATTATTATTATTATATTGTTTCTTAGAACATACCGCTTGCACGGTTTATATAAAATTGTTGTAAGTACAATATTACATAAGTTGTAATTCAATTTCATAAGAAAATACATTAGTATACAATACATGCATGAACATACATTTTTTTTATAATATAAGTTTTTTGGGATGGTGGGTGGGAAATCGTAGTATATCTCTATGTGAAGAAAAGAGAATGCCGAATCATCCCGGGGACCGGGGTATTTATAGTGGCGAGGCAATTGCCTCGTGTGATCAGATGGGTGGTTTTGGCGGGTTGCCTTATGAATATTCATGGCGTTGTTGCCTTGTGTATATTTGAGGTGTCGCCCTCTAGTAATTACAACACAATTTACAATTATTCCACAATTTTTCCCCTCCACCATACTGCCCCTCCACCATACTGCCCCTCAACCATACTGCCCCTCAACCATACTGCCTTTCAGCATACTGCCCCTAAATGATACTGTCCCTCACTGATGCTGCCCCTTTAACATACTGCCCCTCTAAAATACTGTTTCTCCACCATACTGTCCCTCTACAATACTGCCCCTCCACCAAACTTCCCCTCTACTATAATGTCCCTCTGTCATATTGCCCCTCCATCAAACTGCCCCTCTAACATACTGCCCCTGTACCATACTGACCCTCCACTATACTGCCCCCTTACAATACTGTCCCTCCACCATACTGCCCATCTACATTACTGCCCCTCCATCATACTGCCCTTGTGTCTTCTTGTTTTCTTCTTGTATAATAATATTTGCTAATTGAATACCAATGTTTACAAAATATTTGTTCATACATTCCGCAATCTGATCACCAACAACCGTTTGGTATCAAAACTTTTTAGATTCCACCCCCTAGTTTTTTCTTTAGTTATTTTTCTCTTGTATGTTTTCGTATTCCAAATATGGGGACGTGATCAGTGTACATCTCGTTTAGGTTACCTTCTAAAGAAACACAATCACATTTAGTATAGATATGATCTATTGTCGATTTTCCATAAAAATGATAGTAGGTTGGGCCAGTTTTGAGTATTCTAAGTGTAATGTACTGTAGTCAAATACGGCACAGGAGTGGAGTATAATTAAAAGTGAAAGATTTTAAGGAATTAATTATATTTATATTTCAGGGTTTTATTATATGTTTATAATCAAGTGTTTTGAATTGATGAGTTCGTGAGTTCACGAGTGTTCATGAGTATCAAGCAATATATCAAAGGTTCCTGTAATAAGGTTTTATAAATGTAGTAACTAGACTGAGAGTATTCTTGAGTTTACGGTATGTGTGAATATTGGCAGAGGGCACACGGTAGTGACTCATGCACACACCTACCTCCTTGTGCATACGTCACACGCTAATAGTGAGCGCTAGTGAGAGGAGCGCTAGTCTCCATGAAGATTCGAAGCTGACAACACCTCTGCACGATTCTCTGTCCAAGCACAGAACATGCCGTGTCAAGCACAATTCATCTGTATAGGCAAAGTTACTCCAACAATGCCAGAACGGTGACAGTGCGGTGTGAGCATGGACAAGGGACTCATTCATGCTCACCATGACATCCGCAGGCGCTACACCTTCTGCAGTCAACATCAGGCAACATCACTGCTCCACATCTTCACTCAACATCATCTGGAGATGAGGGATACTGATCATAAGGACTGATAAGGTTAGGTGAATTTACAGAATGAACTTGAGACCACGTTTAAGACTTTATTAATTGGTGAGTTGTGCCGTTTGCCTCTGACATATGTTGTACTATTATGCCTTATACTGTGTGAGATCGAGACTAGTTAATCTGGGTCTCGTATCTCACCCTATCCACAATATTAACTGTTGTCTCACCTAGAGACGTCAACGTAAGACTCATTCACGCATTGTGGATAGTCTGTACTTCAGGATTGTGAACACTTGTGAACACTTGTAAATCATAATCAATTCTTATTAAAGGTTTGAACTTTCATCTACTGTTGACCTCTTTCCTTGAAGAAGACATGTTAAAATTGAGTTATAATTATTGCCTGTTTCAGAGAAAACGTAATTAATTAATATCTTAATTAATCAATATCCCCTAAAGGTTCCTCAATGTCGAATTGGATTTAATAGAGATTCTGGTAGACAATTCGACACACAGCTGAGCGTTGCTTTACCTCCCCATGTTAATTGGTTAATGAACATTAACTAATTAACCCAATAGATTCGTATTCACATTTATAATTAAGATTCAAGCCTAATACGCCTCACTCTGTACCATAGCAAAGCGATGGGTTAGTTCCCCTACTGTCCACCAGACGTCTCTGACGACTGGCATGTAGTTAACTATAATCTGTATTCTCCTTGAGATCCCCACAGTTCCATACTTTAGAGTTCATCAGTCCATAACCCATCTACATACCAGAATTACATTACCACTTCCATTATCACATCATAACTACATATGAAACAACCGCCACTACCAGAACAGTATTTTTCTTATTAAATTCTTTCATTATTTTATATTTACTTATTTCTAGCAAGTAGGTTTATATTCAAATCCCCCATGATCCATACTTCATAGTTACGGAATTCGTCATCTTGTAAAATTTCATCTAGTTTTTTATAACAGTCGTCAACCTTGCCTGTAGGGGGTCTATAAATGCCTACCACCAGCATTTTCTTTCTCCTCTCCCTATTATAGGTACAAGTAACTATATCAAAGTCATCATTCGCTATTGTCCATTTATCAATTTTCTTAATATATGGTACCAAGTCAGCATTTACAAATGTAGCGACTCCACCTCCTTTAGTAAGTTTGTCTGAGTTCCTATCTTGTCGATGCATTTGCATATTATTTATGACTGCCATATTATCAAGATGTCTACTATCTAACCATGTTTCTGTGGTGACTAAAAAATCGACACCAACTAATCTACTGTTTAATTGGTCTAGTTTATGTGTTAGACTCTGAACATTAACTGCTACTAATTTCAATCCCTTACTAATCTGTAGTTCTTCCGGCCTGAGATATTTCAATGTCAATCTAGCCATGGATAATTTTGGAAGATTTTCAACTGTGTCACATATACAGTGAACTTATTACCCTCTATACAGGGGCAACTTGTCACACACAGAAAACAACGTTTTAAACAATAAATACACAAACATATAACAAAACATATTAAACAAGTGTGCATTACGGATTTCCCTAGCGCAAAATATGGGCTAGGGTAAGAGCATTTAGCAGACTTAGCTATGCCCATCAGTGTCACAATAAACATAATGTAATACACACAGCAAAGCTTCATAATTAATTTAGTGAATTATTGAATCTACTTCCTTAATCATACATATCATCTTAATTTCCATACAGTCCATGTGAATAGAATCGTACCATACCCATGTAATTTTATATAGAATACCTTTCTCATACCTTATCTTTTTTTATATGTCAATTCTTTCTTATACTATTTAGTTGCACTGAACTATATTCAACGTACATTTTCTCTCTTATTACTTGATCGCTCGACCACTCTAGTAATTGCATCCTTTTCTCACATTATTCGTAATCACTAAGTTTAGCAGTCTTGCCATTTTCTGTTGCACATAAGGCCACGGATGGACCCCATCTTTTAATTTGTACAGTTGGTGTATAATTGGTTTGTCTTGACCTTTATACCGATGAATTTCTCTGCTGAGATAGGGTGTTTCAACACCTTCTTCCATATTGATAGACGAGATGATGCGATTCAGCAGGCTAATCTGCTCTTGTATCAAATATTGTTGTGGATGTGGTGGCATTTGTCCAATTTGCAATCAACACCGTAGACACAGCATAGAATCAATTTCATGTTTGGAAATTCCTTTCTCATCTGATTTCGGAGCAACAGATAACCTCAAGTCATATAATCAAAGAATTTATCCATATCAGGGTTTCGTACCGCAATTGCAGTCGGATTATACAGTTTTTTTTGTCACATTGTTGATTCCTACTGCTATGTACACTGCATCCCATGCTTTCCTTCTCAAATGTAGCAAGATTTTATCACCCAATGTTTGAATTGTTGCTCCACAATAATATTGCACATCGCACTCTCCTGGGCGCATTCCATTTAACATTGAATGCATTCCCCTGACCCGGTAGTCACCTATCACCAGATATCTTGTATTCATCTTTGTATCTCCTATACCAACGTATATTTTTCACTGACCTTTCAGGATGATCCTCTCTATTCAATGCGCAATGATGGAGTGTTGAATTGGGACCAGTGGCTGTACCCTGCTCAAGTTTCGTTCTATGGGGCTCTAAGTGTCGCGATATATTGTACTGTCACCGTGACCATTTCGACACAACCAATCAGTTTTATTTTTTATACTTATTTGGTGACTTCTCTTCTGTATTCATTCCTAAGGTGCATTAGGAGCTCTCCCAGTTGATTTTTCCGTAAATGTTCCCATTATCGTATGTGAAAGATAGAATATCTTCAACTCCCCCCCAGAAGGAGTCTTTGGTAGCTTCCACCAGACAATGTGGATGTGTTTGCATCAATTGTTTCTTCAGTGGGGGATTTTGGCGAAATCTTTCTTCCAGGGTGTTTTTCATGATATTGACCTTCGTGTCATCCCATTTTTCTTTTGTTTTGCATGAATCACCAATCCTTTTAGCCTGCAAGGGGTCCATTGCTGTCAGCACTTCTTGTGCCTTAGTTTGATTATTATTGGATCTGCATTTCATATATTGATACAACTGCTCAGCACCTCTGAACCAGTTGTCTTCGTAGTGTATTGAGGCTGGATGGAAGTTGCTCAAGATTGATTTACTCCCTTTGAATAGGAGTTCAGCTTTTGTGTCCTTTTCTGGGATTATACGTCCAAACTTCCTTCCTTTACCATCTTTTCCAGGTTGATTCCAAATTGAAAACTTTTCTTTCTCCTTCTTTCCAGCATTCTTCCCATCACTAGTACTCTTCTCAGGTTCTAGATCATCTGCTTTTGGGGGCAAGAACTCTGATGGAATCTTCTCCAGATCAGATGCATTGTACCATGTATTCTCTACCTGGAATTCAGCTCCTTTCAGGGTGACCTAACAGGTTTGTTAGAGTCATCTTTTTTCTTTGAACTAATGCAAAGTCAGACATTTTGATATCATGGTATGCCCTAGACCCCATGGTTATCATGAAGTCATATAGATCATCTCCTTCTATTATCTCGTCCACACCTTCAACAAACACATTTAGTCTTCTTGGGGAACTAAATTTGTCATTGTCTCTTTTGTCATCCACACCGATCTTTGCTTTCTTTATTTCTTCAATTTCCATTTTTAAGTCATCATATTTCTTTTCATTTTCTTTCAACTGGCACCACATACGGTCCAATTCATCAGATTGTTCAGTTATTTTGCTTGACAGGCGTACGCCCTCGTCCATCACATTTATTCTTAACTCATTCACATCAGTGGTGACCTTGCACAATTGGTTGTAGTTCTCCTCAATATTATTTGAAAGAATCTACGAACAACAACGTACAAGAAGGAAGTCACCACCAGGAAGTCACCCCAAAAGAGTCCACCGACCAAAGCCAACGACCACAAACACTCTGGACTGGATGTTTAACCAGAAACAGATGGACAATACTAACATGCGATGACCCCGACGACGAAAACCAACAAGTCCACCGACAGCGAACTCCACTCAACGATGACGACCAACCCACCACTCATGGTCCCAGGACACCTGCACCACCAATTTCTGTATTTGCTTCAAATAAACCTTCTAACTGTTCCTCGTCTCATGTGCCTTCTTTTTGCCCTCTCTCTACCGAATGCTCTAACCTCCACGCTATTGATAACGTACCAACTACGTCTAATGTAACTGATAACCACAGCATCATAGCTAACCTCTCTAAAAGAATAATTTCCAATGTAGAACAGTCCATCCTCGAAAAAGGTTTAAACTTTTGCCCCACCCAAGGAGGTTTGGGAGAAGGGGATAGAAAAATCGACTTAGATAAGTTTCATCGGAAACTACGTATCCGCCAATTTTTTTTACAACAACGACGACAACACCAAGGAGGCCAAAAAGCAGACGATGGGTTATTTTCAACCCCACTCGAGTGAGACAAGGGACCCAAGCATCAAAGGAACCACTACACCCTACGAAGATAAAGATTTGAATCGACAACTACGGGGCGAATCCAACTGGAGACCACCGAATGGCTCACAAAACCTAGAAGGCTTCATTACTCTCAACGAAATCGATTTGAGTAGACAACAACGAAAGAAAAAAATGAAGCACAACATCACCAAGGAGCAAAAACTAGCCCTGAAGAATTTAGCTAGAGACAATGAAATCACCATAAAGCCTGCAGACAAAGGGGGAGCAATGGTTATACAAAACACAAGTGACTTCATACAAGAAGCGAACCAACAACTCAATGAAAGCACAGTCTACACCCCTACAGATGGGGACACCACTATGGAAATCCACCGAAAGGTGGAGGAAACCATAGAAAGAATGACAAATGAAGGAGAGATCAGTCACCGAACGGCAGGTGCTCTGAAAACGGACAAACCCAGAGCACCTCATGTGTACTTCCTACCCAAGATACACAAACCTCAACGACCGCCACCAGGCAGGCCAGTGGTTTCAGCAAACAACTGCGCCACAGAAAAAATCTCAACATTCGTAGACAACTTTATCAAACCACTGGTACCGAAGATAGAATCATACGTCAAGGACACCAACGACTTCATATGCAAGATTGAATCCCTGGACAAAGCAAAACCCGGAACAATATTGGCAACCTTAGATGTGGGATCACTATATACCAACATCCCAAACGACGAGGGAATAGAGGCCATCCGAGAAAAACTAGACAAGACAAGAGACAAGAGACTCAACCCAAGTAACAACTCTATAGTGGAACTATTAGAACTCGTCTTGAAGAACAACAACATCCAGTTCAATGGAAAACACTATATACAAATAAGCGGCACAGCAATGGGCACGAGACTAGCACCATCCTTCGCCAATCTCTTCATGGAACAACTGGAAAAGAAAATCAACAGCAGAAACAACAACCCAGGCCCGAGCATGTGGCTTAGATCCATCGACGACATCTTCATCATCTGGGAACATGGCGAATCCGAACTCCTAAAATGGGTGGAGAATCTCAACTCGGACCATGCAACTATCAAATTCACAATGGAACACTCCACCACGGAAATACCATTTCTAGACACCAAAGTGAAAATCAACGGTACAACCAGGGAGATCTACACGGATCTGTTCACGAAACCGACTGATGCAAACACCTACCTGGACTACGCATCTTCCCACCCACCAGCAACAAAGAGAAGCCTACCGTACTCCCAGTTCCTACGACTGCGTAGAATTTGCAAAGAGGAAGAGGACTACTAAAGAAACTGCAAAGAAAAGAGCGAGGACTTCGCTTTCAAAGGCTACCCGGAAAAGGTAATAATGGGAGCCAAAGAAAAAGTGGATGCACAAGATAGACAGGACCTCATACACAGACAGAAGATCGAAAAAGAGACAAACCAAAATCTAACACTGGTAACCACTTACCAACAGAACAACGACAACATAGGAGAGATCATCGAAAAAAACTGGGACATCCTAGCAAGATCGATAACAACCAAGGAGATCCACAAAAAGAAGATTATCAAGGGGTTCAGACGCCCAAAAAACATTAGAGATCATCTAAGATCAACCAAAATCGACCATGACGACCAAAGAAAAAGAAGAAACACAAAAAAAGACAGAACCAACAGAGGACGATGACAGAAATAATTGCACCAAAGTCAACTGTAAATACTGCGACCTCCTGGATATGGGAGGAACCATCACATCAAAGAGCACAAAGAGAACGCACCAAACCAAATGGAATGTGACATGCAACAGTTCCAACGTCATCTACTGCATAGAATGCAAAACTTGCAACATGCAATATGTCGGACAAACAAAAAGAAAAATCAAAGAACGAATAAGAGAACATCTCAACTGCATCAAGAAACATACAAGCAAGAACGAAGTACCGAACCATTTCAACCAAACGACAAACCACGGCACTCAGGATGTCAAAGTATACATACTAGACTACATATACCGACACCCCGAGTGCAACGAAGCAACAAGACTGAGAAACAAGATATAATTCAATTGGATACACAGACTAAAAACACATGCACCAGAAGGACTAAATACGCTCGACAACAGATATGGTTAACTAAACCGACTAATAACTGAAACAAAATGCCACGTCAAATTTTTTTTCCAACCAAGACATAATGTCGACGGACCGAAAAAATACACCAAACAGATCTAAAAAATAATCTCAGTGAAGTCATCGAAAATAGAGAGAACGAAAACAACTATTTTTTCCAAGTGAGAAAATAAAGGGACTGCATAATCCTCTTCCGAAATGAAATTTCGGGGGGAAGAGCACAGAAGATTTACCTACCGCACCTTGCCTGATGAGACTGGAAAGCAGTCGAAACCACAAGAATAAAATATCCTCGCTACGAGCAAGGATACTCTGGTCTGCATGAAATGCAAGAACAGTGACATAAATCAGATATACATGGCTACTAAAAACAAGGGGCCTACTGTGGAGAGAATTCTTCACGGTTATATAAGAACACTTGAATATCTGTTCTTTTCCCATGTGTGAAACACATGGATCCCCATAGAACCAACCAGCGACGGACTGGTCGAAGACCAGGACACCGCACGGTTCTATTCACCGACGTGAGACCTGAAAACATAGCACAGTTCTCTAAGCCAGTGAAATCAGCCGAACAGGGTATGCAGATGAGGTCACGCCTTCTTCCGCCGGCGGCCTCCCCTACTCTCTCTATTCCGTGGTTGCAAGCGGTGGGTGTAGGAGTGTTTTTTACAGCTAAGCCCCATCAATCTATCATAGTTCTCCTCAATATTATGTCTGTTCTCATGAACCAAATCATTTGTTTCAGCAGCTTTTATCAGCAATGTGTCATACTTATCGGCTGAATTAGCCTCTACTGTATGTACTTTAAATGAAACTTCACTTGTTTTTACATTCAGGTCTTTCCTTACATTGTCAATTCCTTGTTGTAATCCACCTCTCAGTACAGTAAGTTGCTCTGTAATCATCTTGTAGATTGCAGTGACTGCCGCGTCGACGACAAGCGAACTCAGACGCACAGTCGAACGCCCAGCGGCACACGCCGAGCAGCTTCAACCAATAAGACACGCCGCTGAGGGTCATGTGCATGCCTCAGCCAATCAAACACGCCGAAAGTAGGGTACACAGCAGGACGCGAGAACCTCCCCATGTCCGCTTCCCCTGTCTCTCTATCACGTGGTCGCAAGCAGTAGGAAAAGGTTGTGTTCTTTCGATACGCCTCGTGAACACATCTCTAGGAGTTCTATACATATTTATAACTGTCATAACTCTGTGTCCAGGTTTTTCTATTTTCCTTTTCGATTGTTACATAGGGGGACCACTTCTTATGTACATAAAGGCCGACGCCCCCACCCTTACCAACCAGCCTATCATTCCTGTATAACGAATGCTCATGCACTTTTACATGGGAAGATGGCATGTTTGGTTTCAGTAAAGTCTCAGAAATCCCAATGATGTCAAATGAACTTAAATTACGAATCACGTGAACATGCTTATTGAAAAGGCCACGAATGTTCCAATGACAAATTTGTATGCCCTTTTCCGTCTTAATCACATTACATCGATACGACATGTTATGCAACACAGTGTCCAAGAAAATATCTCCAGCCTCCTTAAACCGCCATATGCTGTAACGTTGGTGCAAAAGAACATATAACTTAACAAAAAACAACAAGTGTGTATGATAATATAAGTATGACTGTACTCGCTGTCTCCAACGCCAGGGAGTACTGAAAATAACCAGTTCATGACAGTCTTGCAAGTTTTGGTTATTCTAGGGAGTGTTGATTTTCTCCAAGCATTCTGTGTATTAGGAGACATCGGTCGTACTTGTCTTTAGTATGTAGGGTTTGTACTCCTACTCCCTCGATCATTGGAGATGCATTTTGATCACAGATAATTCCATTATCATCATCGTATTCACATTCTCCTCATCACTTGATTTTGCAGTTCGTTGGCACACACACTCAACACTAATTAGTGCTTAATACGAAAAGTTCTTGTCTGAAAAAATTGCACTTTAGACATGAACTAATCAAAGAACGATAATGTAAATGTAAGTATATAAATCCAGTCCGTATACCTAGGATGCAATACAGCACGTTGTGTCAAACTGAAAAAAATGTATACTTATAAATAAGAGTGAAGCAAAGAAGTGAAACCTCCACCGTACAGTTTACATAATTATGTTTAATGGCTTCTCTACCATCACAAGACTAAGCTACATATAGTCAGTCTCAAAGTTGGCCCTTTATAATCTAGAGTTTTTTGTGTAATAACCTTCATCTACGACCCATAGTTACATATCAACATGGATTAACATGCAGCGGGGAACCAGAACATCGATGCAAGGCGAGTCCCCAGTCCAGTATGGAACCGGAGAGCCTGTCCTCCAATAAATGTTCAGCAGTCAAGTTTGAGGTTCATGTATGTTAATCTCTATATACATCTCTTAACTACGTACATGCCGCATACAGAACAGCGGGGACATCGATAGATAATAATTCACAGTGGATCCACAGCCGTGTATGGAACTAGAGAGTCTATCGTCTTAATCCATGTTAAACTCCCGATTAGCAACCAGTCGAGTCCTGTATGGAAAACGACTTGGGGCTATATCGCGTCCTGATCTTCCATCATCTGCTCTTACGGTATGCCTTTAGAAATTAGGAACTGGTACTCCTCGATTAGTCTGTTTACAATAGTACCGTTTCTAGTACTCTCAGAAGCAGTGACCAGACCATTTGAGGGATTAATCCTGGTAATATCGTTGATTCCGGCAAGTATATAAACAGTCTTTACCTCGCTGTCTTGTGCCAGTATGTCCCATAACATGCCTCGTATCAGGTTTACCCTAGCTCCCGGTATACAGTAACATTGTTTGAAGTCTTGGACGGTCTCTCCGATAATGTTACCCAGGCCACGGGTGCATGAGTCACCTACGACTATAAAGTTGGTTTCCGACATTGTGTACTTTATATCCGCATTTACTGTTCAATCATGTTTTTCCTCAGTTCCATCGGTATGTGACCGAGCTGGTTTTTACCCCGGTAAGAGTCCGTCTCGTATAGCTTACTTTTCCGGGTTGCACCCCCTACCCAGAAGTGATCGTCAGTCGACTCAACCAGCTTTTCGCCCCTGGTCTTGAATAGGATATCGCGAAGATATTCGTTTTGTTTGAATTTCTCGTACACAATGTCTTTCATTATCCTTGTTTTATCTGCATTCCATGCCGCGGCTAAGTCACCTTTCTCAATGAGCTTGCCTACTTGTTTCACGGGGTAAGACTTGTCCATAAGCATCACTTTATCAGCGAGTGCCTTGTTTTTGAAATACTTACATTTCCCATTAACGTATGCCTTTTCTACTGAGCGAAAGTTGACTTTGACACCATCTACATCTAGCTTTAATTTACCACAGTAAAAGTTAGATAATCGGCATTGTTCGCCATTAAAAAGAATGCCTGATGGGGTTAATTTCGCCCCTTTTGGAACAGATACATTTATGCTCACTTCGTCGACTGTGCTTGGCTCTGTATTCATAGCTATATTCAAAAGCCTCTCTTCTATCTGGGGGCATGAGTTAGAGTTACATTGCTCTAATGGTTTTACGTTTGTAACCGTGGGGGCTTGGGCTAGACTATCTTCCGCAGTTGGGTCACATGGTTTAGCTAGTACATTTAGTTCCCCCGCGTCGGATAGCCCAATGAATCTACCACCAATTATGGCTCCTTCCATGGTTGTCTTGGCTGTGAGGCCCTTCTGTCTCGCCTCTTTCACTGCTACGCGTAGTGTATACCGCGCTTCCCTTTGTTCCTTTGTTTCGAAACGCTCGACCCAAACACCGCGCGCTCGGGGCACATTTCTCAAGAGATGTTTGTTGTTCACAATCCTCCCAACAAGGGGTATGTCACTTAATAGTACTTCAATAGGATGCGGCCTGTTATTTTGTCGTTGGTCTTGGTGTTCCTTTCCTACCATTTTAGCTTGTATAATATTGCCTGCAATCAAGCAAATATTAATATCCTCACAGATGTACGCATCTTCATTCAGCTTGGAAATTGGTTTGTTTACTTCGCCAACCTTACTTGCATATGTGTGTCCCGTATTCTGGCCTGCACATATGTCGTCCACCTTTGGTTTTAGTAGTATGTTTTCTTTCTCTAATCCAACTATTCTTTTCCTCATATCCACCAAGCTGTTTTCCTGTAGATTGAACTTCTTATCTGTTTTATCATTTAAGCTCGCTACTTTCTGATTAACGTCGTTCAGGCCGGACTGCATGGCTTGTCTCAAGCTATTTTCCAGATTTGATAGATCCTGTTTACTATCATTCCGCATCTCCGTTAGTCTAGTCATTACATCAGCTAGAGTAAAGTCATTTTTCTCCATGGGTATTCGTGTGGGATTATCAGTGTCTATGACTATGCTTGTGTCTATGATAGAGTCGACATCCAACATGGACGGGGTTGGGATCTTTTTCGGCTCAGACTGGCGACTTTCTGGACTCAACACTTCATTTGAGGGCAATAATAACCTTTTACTAGTGCCAGGTGGCTTCTGAAAACTGATATTGTTAGGATTGTTACCTTGTATGTTCGCCAGCTTTTTCGAGACTACTAGTGCCGGGAAGTCTTCGTTTAGTGTCCTCCCGTGTGGGGGTCTGTACAGTTGCTGCTGCGTCGGTGGCAGCCATGTTAGTGTGTACCATGCGTGTGTGCGTCCTGCGTATATCTCTGGTGATTCTGACGAACATTCTCCAATTGGTGCCCTGATATGTATCAGTTGTCCATCTGCAGACCTTTATGTACCATCTATGATAAATCCATACACAACTAAGGTTCTTTTCTCCTAATACACATGTATAGCCCGGAGAGCTCACTACTGCGTCTACATGCTGCATCTACTTTCCAAAAGTGTTCAGCGCATCGTTTCCAAATTTCTACTGCGGCCCGTGTTAACCGCTGCCACCACCTGAGTATTATCAGAAAGTAAAGATATATGACAATTACTCCAGAACGGGCCCCATCTGTGTGCCGCTACCACCACGGGCCATACATCCATCGCATTTATATTCTGGTCCATAGATTCTGAAGGGGGCACTGCACGAAACTTACCGTCGCGGGTGGCGGGTCAGTGTTGGTGTATGCTCTACCAACACCCACAGGACGGGGCGGGCCGCGGGTCGCAATTTTTTTTTTGGGGGGGGGGGGGGGGTATTATATACGCCTGGCGTATATATATTCCGCAGAGTATGTTTTATCTTAAATACGCCAGGCGTGAAAGACAGCCAAGTCGCGCGCGTCTACAAATGGAAACTGTCTCATAGACGCCCGAAACGTAGACGCGTATAAGAGGTGTATACAAGTATAAACAAGCCACGATACAGCCGATACGTGCGTTATCGCGATGGCGTATATATATGTAAAATAGTGGTTTTCGTGCAGTGGGGGAAGACCCAATGATGACTTGACGACACTTCCTCAGAAATTCCATGGAGCATATGCTTCCAGACTCTAAAAGCCCAATCTGACCCCATGAAACACCAAAGCCAGTCATTGAAGAATCTGATTCCACTGTATTTAATAATTCACTTTTTGGAATTAAAATACGAGCTGAACCATTGAAAATTCTTAAAAAGGCTTCCCACCACCTGAGGTCCTCCTTCATCCAGTCCGGAATCCTACAAGATCTCAATTTGTTTTTCATAAAGGAAACAAAATTGATCACTCGCCTGGAGAAAGTCCGACCGCCATGAACTACTGTGCTAGTATGAGCTAAATGACCTGCTAAGCTAGCAACTTCCTTGTAAGTTGCCGTGTCTTTGGATAAAAATTCTTGAACCTTATCAGAGATGTTTTGAAATTTTTCTTCCGCTAATCTTAATTTCATCTCTTCACTGTCTAACTCAATTCCCAAGTGTGTGACAATTTTTCTAGGAGGAGTCACTTTATCCCATGAAATTCCAAAGCCTAGGCCTCTCAACAGAGAAATCAATACATGAAGATATTCATTACACTGATCATAGGAGTCACCTATTAACAGAAAATCATCCAAATAACCAAAGGACCTGGAGATATTTCTGCGTTTTAGACACCGTACAATAAAATCAGATAACTGTTGAAAAATATATGGAGCGCACTTCAATCCAAAAACTAATCGATTGGATTCAATGAAATGTTCCTCCGAATCGTCTTCCGATCTCCAATGCGAACCCCTGGAATTGTCTATGTTCTGGCCGTACAGGCACTGCTCTGTAGGCGTCTTTTATATCCACAACCGTGAAATAGCAACCTTCCTTTATTTCTTTCACTATGTCATCAATATTAGTATATCTGAACTTATCACAAACTGACTCCATAGAGTTATTTATGCTCCGATTTAATGGCCTTTTTCAATCTGTAATCGGCCTGATTTTTGTAGAGTCCTTTTTTCTAACTGCACCCATGGCATGAATACAAGTGGGTGATGAATCTACCTGAGTGATTTTTTCTTCCATTCGTTCAGATTGAATGGTTTTGTCCATTTTTCCTCTAACTTCTGGTTTATAATGGCCAGTGTACCCAGCCCTGTCCCTGTACAGGGCTGGGTTTTTACTACATGTAGCTCTCCCACGCTTTTCCGTTCCCGTGTGTTTGCTACTGGCTGCCTACTGCCATGTATGAAAAAAGTGTGAATGAATAAATATATACCAATTTGTGTTTGACAAGCTTCAAAATAGGTGTCTGTTGCTTTAAAACTGAGTATTCAGCAGTAGTTTTCCAGTGGAGGTTCCCTTCTTCTAAGTTCAGCCATGTTTGTCACTGGTCATCTCACTGCACACTATGACACACCAGTCACCAGTTCTGTACAGGAGGTCATGTTATCCGTTTACTTCCTGTTTGCTGAAAGCATCTACACTTCTTCAGGTCGAAATTAAAGCCATGCTTCTCCCTCAATGAATTGTAAACTTCTCTTATTTTGAACTCCATGGCTGTGGTAGTAACTCGAGAGTGCCCCGTTATGACAGGGAAGGGTTTGAAAACAATGTATGCTCCCTTCCTGTGACCTTCACCTTGACAGGAAGTAGCCACACTTGATATAAAATGGCTGAAGCTGTGTGAGTGGCCTCACATGGGAGTAAAATCACTGGAAATTTACCATTATATTGGAATGTCAACACTTGCAGATAATTAATCTAATGATATTTATTAGTTCTTCAACTTAGGAACCAACTATTTGACTCAATTGGCCATTATTAAGGTAAGTTTGGTGAAGTTAGAAAAACCGACTCTGTTTACATAGCACAGCTGTCCACCCCTAAATGGAGAGAACGAACAGATTAGGGGTGGATACTTTACCTAGGTTTATAAATGCTAGAATAATTCTGGCGTTCATAACTATCAACGAAGTTGTCGTCAACAATAGCGAAACCTTCATTCACACCATTAAATATAAACTCTACGTTTATATCTCTACCCTGATCAGAGTTGAAACATTCTTCATGAAAGGCACATGGATTTAGTTGATTGAATCTGCTGCCCACGTAGTGTTTACCTTCGCAATGCCCGCTGCACGGGCGGTCCGGGCAGGTTTTTGAAATATCACGGTCACTATGTACCTTCATTGAATCTGGAATTTTTTCTCCATTTACCCAACCACCTATTTCTTCAAATTTTACACTGAAGAAAAACCACCATACTGACCATAATCCGAGAGAATACCATGTATACGAACCTGCTTATGGTCTCGGCTACCGCCATCTTGACTTGTAGGCCTCGTTTCTAACTCTGCTGAAGGCGATTGTCCCCTAGCAGAGTCTTTGTCAACAAAGCATGTACCTACTGAACCTCCGTTTACCTACTGAACCTCCTGTTCATTATTTGTACCACAAATAATCACACAATCGTTATCAAACTTCGCAACAATATTTGGGGAGAAGAACCCTGTAATTTGGCCACAATTTGTACCCTCAGACTCATGATTTTCATCACGAGAGACCACTGCGCCGGACTCAAGCGGCAGTCCCAACGTGCTTTTACCAACGCCTGCCTCGATGTTAGTAACAAGACATTGGGTAGGAATCATATCGTGCACATCAAGATTATGAGAACGGTCCTCGAAAATTGTCATGTTTTTCAGAGGACAAACCTTATCCTATTTGTCATTTTTATCTGTCTTGACTTTCTTGCACGAAAACCCTGCGTGCGAGCCACCACACTGAACACGGTCATGTTTGTACTGACAGTTCTTAAAACTGCATCCCTCTTTTTAATTTAATTTCCAACATTATCCATTAGCCTGTCTATCACTTCGTTTAGTCTGAGACTTACGTTCTTTGTCTGTGATTTCCTTGAGTTTCCTGTTAAGGTTTACAAACGCATAGGTAGATTCATGATTTAAGTACTTCTCTGACAAAAAAGAATCACCGTAGCCGAAACCTACCCCTAAATAATCACATTTTTCACGTACTGCCTGGTCATACTCACACAGACTCTTACCTGTATGCGTAGGTTTCCTATCCACTAAGTACGCTACATGGTCCGCGTATCCTGACGCATCTACCCCTGACAAACTCAAACTTCTCCACAGGCCCATACTGGCACTGAGGACCTGATCAAAATTAGGCGTTTCAACAGTTGGTGGGAGAAATGGAGTCAAATAAAAGTATCGTGACTTACGCTTTGTTTTGCTGGTGCATGTATGTGTTGCTCCCTCACATTCTTGTCCATTCACCGACGGTGGAATATAGCTCGTGCGGCCTGTAGGGTAGACTGGGCTAAGGTTGTCTCGTTGCCGACCCAAACCCCTCGGCGTGCACCCTCCTTCAGGTACTCGAGAACTTGTTTCTGGCTGGTGATACACCGTTCACTGCACGAAACCTACCGCTTTACATATGTATCCGAAACGCGTCTAACAGTAGGATTTTGCGTCTAGAAGTTTGACCTGTTATCCGCCTCATAGACGCCTTATCTAGTGGCGTATATACATGTCCGTGGTGCGGTCTTATATACGTCATATATACGCCTGATTCCGTTGTATATGGGTGAGATTTTTAAAACCTGCTAAATTGCCAAAATAAGCTTATTCAAGGTTCATGTTGTATAAACGTATCTCATGAATGTAAAAATGAAATTATTTGGTGTATCTTTTGATAGTCTTTCTTTCCAACATAGGGTTTTGTAGAGCTCTGAGGGATTTTTCCTTCCGAAAATCAACAAAAACTAAGATTTTCATTTGATTTTTGCTTTGTTCAAAATCTGGGAGACACAATTTCGAGAAAATTGTATTTATTAACATGTTTAAAGCATATGTCATGAGAAGTGTAGATAATATAATTTTGAAAATTGGTAAAAGATTGAAAAAATATTAAAATGGTAAAAACTATCCAGGACCTTCAAATTTTCCAACATAGAGACCCATAGAGTATGTTGTTCAAGACCCCGACTTTCAGGGGAAAATATTAATGAGATATATAGTGAGAAATAAATTTTTCTTTATTGTACAATGTTGACCAGAATCCTGGCTGTGATACCTGAAAGTTTCAACACAATCGGATTATCCATTCTGATATCAGAACATTATGATCCCATGATGATATTTTTCCAAAAAAGTGGGTTGTTGGACAACACACCTCTAAAGGATGTGTAAAAGATAAAATAATCATAATAGAATAACAAATATCCTTGGTTATGTTAAGTACCCCTACCACTCCTGAATACCCAGGTTGGTTTTTTTCTAAATAAAAAAATTTACTTTTTATTGTTCAAAAACTGAACATGTGTTGTCCGACACCCCGGGGTGTTGGACAACACGCTGTTTTACAAGTTATGATTTTGGGGTTGTTTTTTATCAGTAATTGAGTGGTTTGCTTTGTGAAATATAGCTTATTATCATTTAATTAAAAATATAAAGTATTATAGCCTCAAATACTATTTCTATTAACGTGTTGCCTCAAATACTAATTCTATTAACGTGTTGTCCGACACCCCTCGTGTTGTCTGACACCCCTGTGTTGCCCAACACCCCAAATATGGTTTAGAGCTTTTCTTTTAAATCTAATATATGAAAAAGGTATTTTGGATAAAATATAATGTGTGTCACCGTATGATATTAGTCTTTCTTAAGTTATAAGCATTTATAACATTTCTTGAAATTTCAGATATTTAGGGGGTTGGACAACATGCAGTATTATACACAACTTCAAAAGGCTCTCAAATCTAAACCATTGATCTGATTTTGTTGGAATAATGTTTTTCTGGAACGTATTTAGTAGGTGAGTAACATAAAATATAAAAAGAAGTATTATTCGGAAATTTATTTTTGCGTGTTTTATCCCAGGTTCAAAGCGGAATTTAGCAGGTTTCAAAAATCCGACCCATATACACCACCATCCAAAGGTTCCGATCTTTGCAACTTGTGGACACTACTGGTAGCATATTTCATTTGCCATTAACCATCCAAGTCTGTATTATATGAAAATTGCAATCTTAGATTACCAATTTATTTTATAAAACATTTATAAAACCTGATTGAATATAAATTGATTAATTACATATAATAAACCCTGCATTCTTTGGGATTTTTATCATAGTATCATTCAAAAACAAAGGCAGGATTTATAACAGTTGATTTCCATATCAGATTTGGTCCAATCTATTGATTGACTCGTAATTTTGCCTGTCTTCAATTCTGTCATATGTATCCACCCATCTTGTTTGTTTTGATTCTGATGCCTACAGTGCGCATGCACGATGTGGTCAAAATCTGTCCACCCATCAGGCTGTCCCTGCGGTCTAATAGGCCTTTTTCCATAGGCCGGTGTTGCACCTTATCTGCTTAGTTACGCAAGGACTGAAGCCAAACATTCACCTGGCAACGTATACTTTATCATTGATTCATACAGTGTATGAGCGAAATACGTTCATAATACCAGTGCACATTATTTCCAGAGAAATAACAGTGATTGCATCATGTTCTATGGTATTCCAGCTCCAATTTGGTGTATCATACATGCATATCACCTCAATGATACTTTAGATATACCTTAGATAACACAGGGACACTGAAACTGCATACACACTAATACATTGGCAGACCTAGTTGTTATATGCTTATCTTTCTTCTATTTAAAAACAAGATAGTTATCAACTATAAAGTTTAGACAGATCAGACTTGTTGATACAATACCCAAGTTTGTTACAAGAATCTAATCTGTCAAAAAACAACACTCCTGCAATCACACCCACTGTTCACACTTTAGGTGTGACTGCCGTGTTTCCTATACACAAGTAGCTGGACTCAGCCATGTTTGTCCGAGCGGCCGCGTAACTAATCAGTGGGGCATTAGGCGGCGCTGAACGGCAAAACCTGTATTCCGCCGAGCCCTCAAGCCGATGACCAGAGAACCAGCATACGCAGAATATTACCAATAGACCCTCTTCACACTGGCGCCATCTTGTAATGGCTGACATGTAGGTCACACCAGAATGAGGCGAAAGGCTCTGGCCTGTAGCAGCCACACTGCAGCAAGCGCCTGATACTATGATAATTAGAATATAAATCTCTCTTCTGTCATGAATAAAAGGCCGAATTTTATGATCAAAACATTGTTAGAAAGCTGAGACTCAGGCCTATCTGTTGGTATAATATATGATATACCTATGGGATGTGTAAGATTTCCTGTCATATATGGAATATCGATATCGTTTAGGTAAAAACACTAAAACATGTTACCTTCCTGTCTTCACAATGATTTAATAAAAAAGCTATCGCAATGACCTATAGAAATAAACATCCTATCTTCTTAGGTACTTCAAGACGATTAGAATGATACCTATATTGTCAGGCTGTGATAGATATTTCCTGAGGCAATGGAGCATTATGACAGATGACAAAGAATAATAAAAAAACAGCACTATAAACATGATTTTCTGGTTTCATTGCATCTGTGGCATATTGTATAGCTGAATACATATATAAGTTAGGTCTATACATTTAGGTAATAGATAAGCATACGAGTGAATATAGTTTGGCGAGTATACAACCAGACCCTATGGCCATTTATTACGTGAATACAGGATGAAGAAACCCCCAGTATTACATAAATACAGAACTGGGTAACTTAAACCTAAATTTAAAAATTAAAAATAGGTCCTGCTCATACGATTGACTAAGGAAGAGTGAGGAGATCCCCAACCGTCGCATCAAAGGAACTATGACGTGTGCGACAATAGGCCACGCCCCCGAGTGGCTATACCATAGATACGTGCTTAGCAAATGGGGGCCTAATTATATATGTATAAGTAAGTCTATTATATATTGATATATATTGGCTGATAAACAAATCGCATCTCTGTGATAGATATTTCTTGATGTAACATAGCATTATAACAGGTGAAAAAGAATAAAAAACATATGACATGGGCAAGGCAATGTCAGTTTGTTTCCTTGCCAATGTCATTCATATCGATAATCAAGATTCCTGATAGGATATGCATGTTAATTATATAAGAAATATTTATCATTTATATAAGAAATAGATATTAAGAAAACATTGGGCCATGATATCATGCAATAATGGTTACTCATGGCCGTTGGTCAGGGGTGGTCATTGCTCCCCCTGGTGTTCCCCCCTCTCGCGCGACACGAGCGCCCCTCCTGCCCTCTAGCGGCCCTCACACGTACTGCGCATTCACGAGCGCGACCACGGCACTGGTCCCGGTCTCACTTCTTCTCCAGCCCCACTGCAGTACACACATACTCCAGCATTTTCTCGTCTTTTTGGCCACGTGCTCGCTGCCTTTCACTCCACGAGTAAAGGCCGGCACGTCCATTCTACCACGAGGAACACGCATCACGAGTGAGAAGGAGAGAACAACATGGGTCCACCGAACACCCGCAGCAACCCCGTCGCTGGACCATCCCAAGGACCAGACACAGAAGGTACGGTCACGGACTCGAGGCAAACGGGTACGGAGCACGTGGTGTCGGTCTCCGACAACGGCTCGACCGTTAAGTCCTCGAGGATGACCGCGCTGGAGAACAAGATAGATACCATGATGGAGGCCATCATCAGAATGTCTCGCCAACGATCCTCGTCCCGGGCTTCGAGGTCGAGGCCGCCGACGGAACCGACAGCCGTGGAGGCCCGGACCAGGGAATGGGCGAACGAGCAGACCGCACGGCTACCACCACTGAGGCAGCTGCGGGAGCGGTTCGTGCCAGAGGATTTTCTACAAAGGGAGCTCGACCGTGAGGCCCTACGACATGATAGAACGGCTGGTAAGTTGGCCTCAGATTTGACCACTTCTCGTTTAATTTCCAAGCCGTTCATGTTTGTGGACCGTGAGGGGATATATACCCTCAGTCAGAAACTTGAGGTCAGGGGTACGCTGGGCCCCCTCGAGTACATCAGTGCTTTCCTGGCTCGCATGGAGGACGAGCATGCTACCCACGAGGCCGACTGTAAGGATATGTATCGCCACCTCCACCAGGTCTCCGTGGACGCGCAGTCACGGCCGTGGGCCGGCGTGCCCCGTTGGTCTAACTTCATTTTTGACCAGGTGGAGGCAGGACGTATTTATTGGTCGGATCATGTACGCATCCAGGATGAACGGGTTCGTCTGGCCATGACCCCTACGGGTGGGAACGGTTCCGGTCAAGGAGGAGACAAGTCCGGCGGGCACGAGCTGCCATGCCGGGCTTACAACTCGGAGAGGGGGTGCCGCCAGCGCAACGGCCACCAGGAGCGGGGAATTAAGTGGTTGGACGTGTGCTCATTCTGGGATTCGGTGGGCAGGATGTGCACACACTCCATTCACGCGTGTAACCGCAAGCTGTCATACGGCGTGGGGTACGACAGTACTCTGCCTACACCGACACCCACACCACGCCGGACACACCAAGCCGGACACTCGGTTCGCGCCGCCGACACCAAAGCGCTCCCACAACAGAGTTAAAAAAACGGACCGGACGCGCCCCGCAAGTGAGCGAGGAGCGTCGCTCGCCCCCCCCCGCCCAGTACGTCCGCACCACAGCGGAAGGGGGGCTCAACGATCAAAGGGTGCATCAGGGGTGACGCAACACCCCACGTGTCAACAACACCTCCCGCAGGACACGTGGCGAGCACAAAGGACGCTTATGACACGCCCACTGAATCCACTCCCAGTATTATCAGTGACAGCGTGGACAGCGAGCAATTGCCTCGGCAATTGCCCCGGGGAGAAATGGACACAGCCGCTCCGCCAGACTTCTCGGCCATTAGGGAGGTCTGTGAGACTGGTGTCCCCTCCCCCGGCATCCGGACGGATCCCGGGGCGTTTGCAGACCACAGGCGGGCCTACTGGCCGGACTCTGCCGGGCCCGGGCCGCCGGGACACGCATACATCTACTCGGAGGTGCGGCAAACAGGGCTGCCCAACGCACTGGGGGCACGGATCGAGCTCCCATCCGACCTCAACGTGCCGGCTTGGGTACGATACCTCGGGGAGGCACCGGAGAGGAGGGAGCTATTGGACTTCGTGCGTTCCCTCTGGGGTACATCGGACCCACCAGCGACCCCCGTGGCGTACCCAATCATCCCAGCGCCACGGGGTACCCAGAGCACATCAGAGAGTTTATCAGAAAGGAGCGCGGACACAGTAATCTCCTGGGGCCATTCCAGGAACCTCCGTTCTCACCCTGGTGCCACGTGTCGCCTCTAATGACATGGGAAAAGCGAGCTTCCAACGACCGGCGTGTCATTACAGATATGACCTACCCGAGGGAGCAAAGTGTAAACGGGTATATCATCAAAAACACGGTCTACGGGCAGGAGCGCGACCACTGCCTCCCGACCGTCGACAGTTTCGTCGGCCGCCTGGTGGCCTCCGGGCCCGGTAGCTATATGTCCACCATCGACATCGCCAGGGCCTATAAGAATTTCAGGTGCGACCCCCTCGACTGGCCGTTGTTATGCTTTGCATGGGAGGACGGGTACTTCTGTGATATGGCCATGCCGTTCGGTGCCCGGGCCTCCTCGTACCACATGCAG
Source organism: Alentia gelatinosa (assembly GCA_950022655.1). Taxonomy (NCBI): domain Eukaryota; kingdom Metazoa; phylum Annelida; class Polychaeta; order Phyllodocida; family Polynoidae; genus Alentia; species Alentia gelatinosa. The sequence goes on along the minus strand of OX465580.1, from coordinate 54,774,906 downwards.
TGCGTGGCAGACTGCATCGTGGGTATCCTCGGCCAGAAGGGGGTCGAGGCATGTATGTATCTGGACGACCTGATCATCCTGTCCCCGAGCCGGGCCAAGGCGACCGTCGACTTTAACATCGCCCGTGAGCTTTTCAACGAACTCGGGCTCCCGGAAGCACGAGAGAAGGCACAGACCCCGGCGCCGGTCGTTACCTGGCTGGGCATTGTCATCAATGCCCCGGAGATGTCTCTCACCATCCCCGAGGACAAGCTGCTGGACGTACGGGCGCATGTAAGGGCGGTATCAGCTAAACGATCACTCACGAAGCGCCAACTCCAATCGGTCCTCAGCAAAATACTTCACGTGTCGAAGTGCATACGGCCAGCCCGGCCGTTCGTGAGTAAATTGCTCGAGGCCCTACGGAGGATGTCCGGCTTCTACGTCAATATCAACGCCGAGATGCGGCAAGACTTGCAATGGTTCCTCTGCTTCGCTGAGGGCTGGAATGGCCACGCCCTCATTCCTCGCGGCCCACCTACAAAGTGTATCATCGTCGATGCGTACCTCTCAGGCATCGGAGGTACAGACGGGAAGTACTCGTACTCCGGGCAGGTGTGCCCTGTCAGCGACTCTGTCGACTGTATCGCCGAGCTCGAGGCACTTAACACCATATTCGCGATGAATACGTTCCTCACCGACCGGGATCGAGGCACGCGGGTAGAAGTCTTCTGTGATAACCTGGGCACCGTCCAGGCACTCACATCCGGCCGGGCGAGGAACTCAGTCCTTGCGGAGTGTGCCCGGCAAGCCTGGATGGTCCAGGCGAAATTACAGATCGACTTCATCTACACGCACGTTCCGGGGGCACTCAACACCGTCGCGGATGCCCTCAGCCGTGCTCACCTGACCTCGAGGGAATTTGACAAAGCGGCCACGTTCACCAAATTCCATTCCCTCACTGAAATTATGCCATGTACTCACGCGGCATTTATTCCTGTTCTACGTCTCACATGCAGATCCAGCGCTACGCTGTCTCCAGACGAGGGCATCTGCTCGACAATCAGAGGCACGTGCCCCTGGAACGGTCGCGAACCAGCGGAGCGCCGTCGCGACCTACCTCGCATTCTGCTGGCGGATGGGGGCGGACCCGCAGAGGCCCACGGTGAGCTTTACCACGGCGTACCTCGAATACGTCGTGGACCACGCCCCCTCGCCGGCCACGGTCGCGAATCACCTCTCACACGTGCAGTTGCACCTGCGACTGACGGGAGGGGATGTCCCACCCACGGAGGACTTCCGGATCAGGCGGGCCCTCGAGGCGATGCGGCGAAACAAGACCTATCAGCCCAACGTGAAAGCACCAGTGCCGTTGGCCGTGATCCGGGCCGTCCTCGCGGCCCTTACGGACTCTCCAATTCACCTCGCTCTACGGGCCGCCATCCTGATCATTTATTACGTGGCTCTCAGGCAGAGCGAAGTGGCGCCCCCAACGGCCTCGAGGTACGATGCGGCGCGACACCTTTCGCGCCGGGATGTGGTGGTCGGCCGCCAACGCGTGACCATCCAGGTCAAAGCAGCCAAAAACATGCAGCACGTGGGAGAGGAGAAAACGGTCACGCTGCAGGAGTCACCAGATCCGCGGTTCTGCTCGGTACGTGCTATACGTCAGATGTCCCCTACGGCCAGCCCCGAGGACCCGTTCCTCCAGCACGTACACGGAGCGACCGTTACGACCAGAATCCTGACTAAAGAGTGGAAAGACATCCTACAAGTTGTTCACCAGCCGCCTACCTTTACGCTGCATGGCCTTCGCAAGGCCGCAGCTACCCAGGCATACCAGGCCGGTATGCCAGAACTCTCCATCCAAAGGTATGGCAGCTGGAAATCTAACGCTCATAGGACATACATAAAGAACAATGACGCCGACTCAGTCAACCGTGCATTGGTACAGTCCCTACTCAACAAAAACTCTTAATTACTCCCTCCCACCCTCTCCTTTTAATGGCTCTTTGGCATTTTTATTTACCATATACAATTTACCATGTACTGTATCACGTACAATTAACATTTATATTGTATATCATATTTTCTTATCATAATTGACCGTTACTCTATTTGTCAATTACCTTTACCTTATTACTTATCCTCATATTAATGTCATATTCATATGTCGTCCAATAAGGTCGGCATAAAATTTTACCATATATTACCATATAAAATTCAATAAAATTTTATGTTCCCAAGCTCCTGCTTCTCTCCTTTTATCCAGGGTAGGGGTAATGGGTTACTCATGGCCGTTGGTCAGGGGTGGTCATTGCTCCCCCTGGTGTTCCCCCCTCTCGCGCGACACGAGCACCCCTCCTGCCCTCTAGTGGCCCTCACACGTACTGCGCATTCACGAGCGCGACCACGGCACTGGTCCCGGTCTCACTTCTTCTCCAGCCCCACTGCAGTACACACGTACTCCAGCATTTTCTCGTCCCACCCACCCTCAACCTCACTTCTCTTTTCCTACTCACGTAGGGCATTTTTATTTACCATATACAATTTACCATGTATTGTATCACGTACAATTAACATTTATATTGTATATCATATTTTCTTATCATAATTGACCGTTACTCTATTTGTCAATTACCTTTACCTTATTACTTATCCTCATATTAATATCATATTCATATGTCGTCCAATAAGGTTGGCATAAAATTTTACCATATATAACCATATAAAATTCAATAAAATTTTATGTTCCCAAGCTCCTGCTTCTCTCCTTTTATCCAGGGTAGGGGTAATGATCAGAAAATCACGTTTTTAGCACTCTTTTTGACCATTTGTCAACTGCCTTGATACTTCATTACCTCAAGAAATAACTATCACAACCTCAAAATACAGGTACCATTTCAATCGTCTTGAAATACCAAAGAAGATAGGATATATATTTCTGTAGGTCATCGCAACAGATTTTTCACTAAATCACTGTAGAAACAGTAAGGTAACATGTTTTAGTGGTTTTTAATTGAACAATTCCAATGTTCAATCTATGACTGGAAATCTTAGCTATAGCATAGGTATATGATATTTTACAAAAAAAGAAATATGCCCAAGTCTTAGCTTTCTAACAATACGTTATTTATCAAGATCGGCCTGTTATTCACGACACAACAACGATTTACATTTTTACACCCACTGCACAGTGAAACCAAATCAGGTATCATGCCTCGTTTTCGATTAAGCACGCTGCCGCTGGTTTTCAGCGAGTGGGGCACAGTTATATAAGACGAGCGAAACCCGTTATCACGGCGATCGATGCGCCACGCATATGTGCAAGAGGTGAATAACCTCACGGGCTCGTTCTCCAATTGTAGCTTCTTTGAAATGCTCTGGTATTTGGCAATTTTGTGCAAACGTAACATCGGCTAAGCGAGTGTAGCTGCTCACTACATACTTTATATGTGTATACATACTTTAACCTCCTACTTAACATGTATCGCATTATTAGAGTTTGTGCCAGTATATTTTGAGAAGGTATTGTTGGCCAATTACTGCGTCGAAAGTTTAATAAGGATCGTTTCACATTGATCTTCTCAATAAAGCAGTGGGGTCAGAATATGATACACAGTGTTTTGCTGGCCCTAAAAAAGTCAGCAGCTTCAAATTGTACTGGATCAAGGGTAAAAACCAGTGGAATTCAGAGCCCAAGCAACTGATTTATTTTTTGCATCTGAAAATGTCAAAATCTCATTTTGTAGTGGTCTAGTTTACAGACTCCAACTATTCCCATACAAAGATGTAGTGTGTAGAATGCCTTTCAGTTTTGCCGGCTGCTCCATTTGTAACGGTTGCTCCATTTATGGGCCCACAAACGCCGGTCGACAATGTTTCACTAGCCCAACTGCGACGGATTTGTTGCACTCAATCTCAAGAGAAACACAGGGTATGCTACACTGGAGCCCATTTAATTTCTAAAGCGGGAATCACATGTAGAGACTAATGTACCTGAGACAGTTGTTCTTTGAGTTTATATGTGGTTGTGTCGCGTAGCAGATCAGCCGCGTTCAACCCCAGCTGTTCTTTGCACCTTTCTACTAGTCTCAGACAATTCTCTTCTGGTACAACAATCTCATGGCAAGGACATTTGGCCAGTCTCAGAAAACAAGGGTGAATTTGATTCACATGGAGGGACACACTTGGTACACTGTCTCGGATATGGTGCCAGTGAGCACTCACCCCTGGACTCGAGTACTCTTGAGGTGGGGTGTGTGCCAGACATGTGACCCTGTTTGCTGGGCACCCATTAGCTAGGGCAGGTACTTAGTCGGCGACTCCGCAGCAGGTCCATTTGTCTCACAAAAAATACTCCTTTAAATTTTAAACATATTTAAAACCAAAATCTCATGGGACTCTGTACCTTGTTAAGTGGGATTCACACGATGGGGTTCACATACCTCACAGGTTGTTTGCCTTAGACAAATCCTCTACTTGAACACAATTTCTTTGTCTAAATTGAAACCTTAATTTGAAGGTTCCATTTTCCTGAGACATGTATTTTATCTGAAATCGTAGCAACATTTACCCCTAAAATGGAGCAGAATCTCATGAGATATACACCCTGTGAGGTATATGAATCCCACTCTGTGAATTTCACTTCACCAGCAATTGCAGAGGGAAATAGAACCATAGAATTCAGACGAGGATATTGTGTTCCAGAAGAGAATCTCAGCAGGACTTTTCTGAGACAAACACCTTTTAGAGTACATGAATCCATTTAAAGTGGTATCCCTTCATGTGAATCCGGCTTTACCCTCATTGGTGAGGACAGTCCCATCGTCCAGAGGGAGAGGAATCCTCGTTCAGTCTCGCTCGAGGAAATCCGAGGAAATAATTGGCCTGAAAGACACTTTTGTTGCAAGTGTTCCCACATAGTGGTATTTTGGGGAACTGATTTCATCATTTATATATATGAATATGACTAAATATTTGAAATATTTCCATCCAAAGCTTTCAGTTTGTATTAGAGTCCATAACAAAAACATTTCCACTGGTTTGATTTGGTAAATAATGCTGCTCTTCTTAATTTGATTTACCCACGACATCCCAGGGCGTATCGCCCGCCAAGAGAGGTGAAGGAGACTACGTACGAGGTATTCCTGCACGACGATACATAATAAAATGTGAATGGAGGAGAGCTCGTGGATCGCCGGCTGTAACTGTCCCTACCCACGATACTATAGAGGAAGCCCATGAAAGTTTAGGGTCTGAGCTCGTATCCCATCGAGTTTGAATCACATAGTAATTCACAAGGCGAAGCCGCGTGAATTGCTATGTGATTCAAATGAGATGGGATCGAGCTCTGACCCTAAACTTGAATGGGTTTCTGAATTTATCTCACCCTTAATATTGACTAATGGGCTAACATTTGTGACATTATCCCCCATTGGATATTTTTCCTAAATATCTAATGGGTGTTAGATACGAGTTTCCAATGTTAAGTCTATGGAGAAAAAATATCTGGGGTGAGATATATTGAATAATCAAATTAGAACTCTCATTCGAGCGCTCCTCAGACCGTGTACTCTCCTTGGCGCCATAAAAAAAGAGCGTCTGCTGTGATGAAATTGTCGCAACGCTAGTGACACTACCTGTGGGGAAAAGGTATGTGACAGCTTCATGCATTAACGGCTTGCCGTTTACACAGCTTTCACAACCGAATTAGTAACTGTAGCAGGCTCCATGTACCAGTATATCATATAAAGTCATTAGGTATAATTTATATTCACAAATGTCGGAACGTACTGGCATTAGATAACATTAGATACCAACGAATCAATGCCCAATAAAAAAAATAGTAACTCTCCTTACTTCATCTTCAGTCCTGTCCTGTCTGATTGGGTGCCTGTAAATTCACCCTAGTGGCTGCCATCTGACATCAGACAGGAAATGGACCTGTAGGTCTGTAATCTCTCAATGGCTTGATGATCAATGGCGTGGGATTCCCGGTAAGTCCGGTTGAACAGGACAATGTCAAAGACTGACCTTTCTTTACATAGGTCAGTAATTCTTCAGTTTGGTGTGTGTGTGTGTGGGGGGGGGGGGGGGGGGGGCAAGTTCTGACACCACTGTAAAGAGACATTTCTGTTGATGTAGCTCACGCCATAGTAATTCTGCAATACCAGGAAGGGTGTGACAATGCTGCACGTACACGTTTTCTGTTAGAATGGCCCCAATAATGATTTAGTGTACTCAAGTTGGTTTATAGTGCCACTTTTAGACACATTAATAAGCTTATATATTATGGTTGGTGCAACTTGTAAGTATATTTACTATATAATCATCAATATTCTAAGACAATATTACATACATGTTGATTGTATGTGGTGCATGCGTATGTACTTTCATAATTTAACAGGGCTGATCAAATGCACACTCGTGTTTCGGATGCTGTTTTGTGCCTGGTGGTTGAGGTGTATACAAGGACGGTACCAGTGGAGGACTACTTGGTTCAGCTCAGAGTAAAACGCCCTGGTGTAGTGTATGTTGAACAGTGTTGGGAGGACACCACATCGTATCGGCATTGGGTGGGGCTATTGGGCCGTATCAATCAGGCCAAGTGAGACACGGACACGCCCGGCCTCCAACCTTGGTGAAGGACCCATCAAACTCGGCTCGATCTGGAGAATTTGCCCTGGTGGAGATGGAAGGGTCGTCTTGGCAGATAGCACCCCATGCCGACCAGCTGACGGCTTCTCCATCATCCACAATCCAATCTCTCCCAATAAAAAAAACACGCCCAAACTTTTCTCTTCATGCCCATCCGTGTTGCCATCGGCCAATCAATCGTCCGACATGTCGGATGAGCTCGGTACCCGCAGAACGCCCGCCCTTTTTTCCCAGGGCCCTCTGCCGCCACTCGCGGCGCCCCGTTCTCACCGGCTCGGCTACCCAGCGATGCTGACAGCCCGCGCCACTGATTGGACGAAAATCAAAATTTATATCTTATTTATCCCAATTTAGAAGGCGATGAAGCCGCAATGATAGTTCCCTCCTGCATGAAAATGACTGAAAATTTAATGGAAATTTTAAGAATGGTGCAGGGGAGGCAGCGCAAACTGTTTATCGCGAAGCAATCACATAATTTGGCTCTACTTTGTCTTGCCATTATTAGGTTTCGTCTGACACAATCATTTATTTTGGCTCGGCCAATCTGGGCCTGCTCGCAGCATAGCGCCCGCTGATCAGCGTCCTTTTTACACCCTTACTGTGCCAGAATCTCAGGAGAATATGACAAATGGAGGGCTTATTAGATAATTCCATGTTCACAGGGTACATAATACACGATTACTCGCGTCAAACAGTAGCAGGGCTTTTTGAATGGATGAGCCAAAGCACATGTTCCGGTTGACTGCGTCCGACCGGGAACGCGTCGATAGCGTCTGATTTCCCCCCATTCAGCGTATGGCCAAAATGTGTCTGCCGCCTCCAATAGGAAAGGGACGCGGCCACAAGCCGGAATTAAAGTGAAGTTCTCAGCCTGTAAATGACGCGGAAATTACACCTTAGCTCGCTCATCCGCATACCTAATGGCCACGATAACAGGTTATTTAAATCAATGATGGCGGCCCGGACCAAGTGGCCAGTAAAGTTAGCGAGCGGGAGGAGGAGGGAGACGGGCGCGCTTAATGGGTAGCGGCGGGCGTCGGTGTTGTTTATGTCATTAAAACCATTCTTTGTTAGTGCTACTGAAAGTTGCACCACCCCTCAGTGTGCAGCAGAAAGCAAGCTTCCCGCGGCTTCTGCTATACATAATTAATGAGGCCAACAGAAACTACCAACTGTGTTCTGAGACATTCCAAGAAAATCTGACCTACTTGTCTTTGTGTGATTTACAAGGATAGGTTCTGCCTATTGCATTGCCCTGTTTTTACTTACTCTATATAGCTAGGAGCACCGGGCATGGTCATCATTGATGAATGAGCATGGAATTATGAATTAAAAAAAAAAATCAACATGTTTTGGATATTTTCGGTCTATGGATCATTTTATGTAACCCACTTGCATCTAGACTGGTAACCCGCCCCAATAAACAATGGGACAGGTAACCCACAGCTTGTGCAACGAATGAGCGACCTTGAACTTACCCTGGTTCCCCGGTTCTCCAGTAGTAAGAAGAGCAAGTACAGCCTTCTCTTCATCATGGGATTTCTCAAATAACTTATCTACACTCGTTTTAAATGCATGGAGATATGAGATAATTGAATGGCAATGTTTCTAAAAATATGAAACTTATTATAATACTTCCTTAAAACACCAACATATTTCGCCACACCCTCTAGTGGAGAACCAGCGTAAAATCAAACAAGTATCTGTCAGGTACCAGCCACTGCACGAAAACCACCATTTTACATATATATATATACGCCATCGCGATAACGCACGTATCGGCTGAATATTGACTTATTTTCATTTATATACGCCTCTTATCGGCGTCTGCGTTTCGGGCATGTACAAGATTGTTTCCATATGTAGACGTGCGCGACTTGGCTGTCTTTCACGCCTGGCGTATCCAAGATAAAACATGCTCTGTGCGATATATATACGCCAGGTGTATATATGATACAAATTTTTTTTTTATATTGCGACCCGCGGCCCGCCCCGTCCTGTGGGTGTTGGTAGAGGATGCACACCCTACCGCCACCCCCAACCCCCCCCCCCCCGACACCCCACCACCCCACCACCCTACACTCACTCTACCCGCAGTGAAGCCCTAGTACACGACCCCCGCCTCCCTGCAGTGGGTGTAGACGGATTAGCGGCCGCTCGGCTTGTGTAAGATGCTTTCAGTCCTGAGGGTGGGCGGCTGAGCAGGTGGCTGTGAGGGTGGCGGTCGCATTCACACTACTTCTAACAAGGCCCCCAGCCAGCCTCAGTGAGAAGCCCCTTGCTGCCCGCCGCCCACCGCCCACCGCCCGCCGCCAGCCGCATTTGTACAGGTTGACTCAATCCGGATTTATAAATGTTTTATGGAATAAATTGGTAATATAAGATTGTATTTTTCATATAATACAGACTTGGATGGTTAATGGAAAATGAAATATGCTACCAGTAGTGTCCCCAAGTTGCAAAGATCGGAACTATTGGATGGTGGTGTATATACAACGGAATCAGGCGTATATATATGACGTATATAAGACCGCACCATGGACATGAATATACGCCACTAGATAAGGCGTCTACGAGACGGATTACAGGTAGAACTTCTAGACGCAAAATCCTACTGTTAGACGCGTTTCGCATACATATGTAAAGCGGTAGGTTTCGTGCAGTGAGCTAAATATTGCATTTAGCTGGTACCTTGGCACATTACCCAGGCTTCCAGGCTGACTTGCATCCAGTGAACTTGCAGTGAGAAAAAATCAAATCAGCTATCTATTATGGATGTCTTTACACAGAACATAGTACATGTATAGTAATACTTATTTAGGTTTTACAAATCCTAGGTCACCGTCCTTGTTTTTGAAAGAATTGGAGAAAACCATGTTTTTCAGTACATTTCCCATGTAAATCAAGCAAGTATATATATATATAACCGTTGCCTCCCGGACTGGATCTGTATCAAACGAGCATATGGAATGAAGGAACAAATGATTGACTCTGTGGTTGGCGTTAATCATATTTATTATGATATATATATAATTCACTTTATGTGAATAATTGAAATAATATGAAATAATAATAACCGCCAATAAAAAAAAAAGTTTTGTTGAGAAGTGTTCTCTGCGGCAGCTTGGGAAGTTGTGCGGCTCTGTGCCCAGTCCTCGACCAACTGGGCTCTGGTAGGGGTGCTGCCCGTCCTAGTACCAGACTATCGCGCCATCTGGTGGTATCTACTGGTACTCCCTGCTGGTTATATTTATATAAACGTCTCTTTATATTTCACATATATATATATGATATTCGTCCTAGGTGAACTATAAATATAATAGGAATATATTAATAATAAATAACAACAATAACAGTAGAATTGGCAGGAAATATTAAATATACGGCTCTATTGATACAATTGGAACAACCCAGCCTATACATCTAGATAACAGGTAAGCTAAAGTAAGTTTTTTGATACAGCCGATTAGGGTGAGATCACAAGCTGGATTAACCGTTAGCGCATTAGAATAACACGTCACGCATCCAACGACCATGCGGTTGCTTAGATAAGTAACGAAGACAAGATGCGTCACGTAGATTAACATAGCTACCGTTACTTGGTGAGTAGCGTAGTGTTGCCTTGAGTCCTCACATATATTAATATATTCAAATATATAGACATGTGATATTCGTCCTAGGTGTACTATAAATATAATAGGAATATATCAATAATAAATAACAACAATAACAGTGGAATAGACAGGAAATATTAAATATACGGCCAACAACCCCGCCAATGACACAAATCACATACTTTTTAGAACTTTTAGGTCCGATTTAACCTGTGATTCCACCGATTGATGGAGATAAGTAAAAACTGCGTTGGAGGACCAATTCCCCCATTTCATAATAGCGCTAGTTGGGATCCCTACCGACTCCAAAAAGGAAGCCCCACCATGTCTTAGGGAATGGGAACTAACCGAAAATGGAGAAATACCAATAAAACCACAAAAATATTTCAGTCTGTGGTTGAAAAAGGGGTAAGACAATACCACCAGTGTTGAAGAGGACCTAAACGAGAATAAAAAATCATCCGAAGACAAATTGTTAGAGGAAATTAACCTCTTAGCCATGGACGAAACACAGAAGGGGGAACTCTCAAGAATACCAAGAAAGATAGAATGAGGTTTTTGACCAAACTGATCAGTTTTAGAGGAACAAACCCTAATTTCCAAATGGTCCTTAGCAAAGATGAAATCCTTTACCTTAAGAGTGTGGTTTGAGAGTGTAAAGTGACACTTGCGAAGAAGTGCCCGAAACCCGGTGATGATAGCCAACCAAAATACCAAATCTGAGTAGCTGTCCAAAGACAACTTTGAAAAAATTCGTAACAAATCCCACTGAGACAATGAGTGCCTGGTTGAAACCTGAATACCTTTAGACTTGGTAATACCTTTCAAAATGAGTTTCAACTTGTAATCCGAAGAAAAATCCTCAAAACCACGGAGTTTCTGATAAAACCAGACACCTGATAAATAATTCTTGATGGAATTGGCCGAAAGAGTTGAGGCTAAGTAAACCGAGTAGATACCAGCTTGATAGGCCGTACAGGGAAAGGGATAAGATCAAACCTTGATCAAAATGAAAGATATTTGTTGAGTTGATTAGACCTAGACTTAGCTGTATTCGTAGAAATACCCGACATGAGAAAACATCTGACTGGAATTGAAGGTCTAAGAGCCCGGGACCTGGAGATTGACAGAACAACACATATCATTATCCACGAGTACCTTAATACATTTACCTAAATAATCATTGTAAGTGATACGGGAGAGGTAATCTGCCAAAGTATTGTCATCAGATTTAATATAAGAGGCTACCAATTGAATGTTGAAGACAAAACAAAACCAGAATATTTCTCTTAGCCAACCCATACACACCGAATTGTGACTCCTTCCAGAATTAATCATGGACATAACTTGGGTATTATCAGTTATTAAATGGACTTTTCTATTTGAATAACCTGTCCCCAGCGTTTCAAATCCACTACAATAGGGCACAACTCTAACACATTAATGTTCAAATCACCAACCTCCTCGGAAGGGCCTTCAACAATATGATCCGATAAACAAACATTAGAAAAACTGTTATCCCATGTACAAAAAAACAAAATCTTTGCCAGCCCATACTCCGAAACCTTTCCCTGAAGAATCAGACACAATGGGTACTTCAGAACGACCATTAAAAAATTTTGAAAATTCTTTCCACCATTCCAGATCGTTCCTTGCTTCCGCATCTATGGGAACCCTAACACCTCTACGAGTTTTTGCACTAAGATCAAAGAATCTTCTAAAGGTTCTTCCCCCACGAACGATTTGGGAACAAAAAGAAATTATACCTCCCAAAATTTCAAAATCTTTTTTAGTCCCTGATCCTTTTTCCAATGCAGTATTAACAGCATTATTTAGTCTCTCAATTTTACTTTGAGGTAGAGTCAAGCTCATATCCATACTGTCCATAGTGATACCCAAAAAGACAGTTTTAGTTACAGGAAAATTTAGTTTTTCTCTTGATACCTCAAAACCAATTGTCTCTACCATTGCTATGAATCTATCACAGTAATCTAGGCATTCATTGTATGTTGAGCCTATTATAAGGAAATCATCCAGATAATTTATAACAACTGGTATATTTTCTTGGTGTGCACAATCGTTTTCAATATCGTCATTGACAATATCAGACATTTGGTTGTAAAATTTCTCGTCTAGAATTGAATTATAGTTATCGCAGTCGTACGAGACTGAGCAGCCATCATCAACAATCTTAAAACCATGGTTAATACCATCCCAAACGAAATTTGTATCTTCTTCCGATAAATTCAATTTTTGATTAGCATCAAAAATATACTTATAGGCCCGACACGGTTTCAATTGAGCCTTTTTCCGCCTATCAAATGGATACAATCTCAATAGCCTAAATGACAAGCTGAGATACCCCTATCACTTTCATTTTCCATTTCCGATGGAACAAATGATTTTGCACATTCCTTATTTGATACATTGTTATCAAAAAGACCCGAAGTGAAATAGTCTTGCTCCGCACCTACCCTTCATTTATTCGTTTTTGAAAACTGACCCCTGCCGGACTTTCAGTCATAGGCCCCATTATTTTTGCTATTACATTCGTTGCAAACATGCCTATACTTGCAGTTACTGAACTTGCAAGCATTTTCCGCACTGTTGAAAAGTCTATTTTATCGGGTTTCTTTAGAGTTTTTGATTTGGATATTGCTGCATTTACCGTACCTTCATAAGATAAGTAGCGAACAATATCCGATGGATCAATGCCCTCGAATGCATTTATTCCTATTTTTCCGCTCTTTCCTTAACGGAATTATCATATTTTAGAAGAGCTTCGCTGGTAAAGACCTTAGTTTCGGCTTTTTCAGAGAGTAAAATTAAATGTTCTACCAATGGTTCAACATTTTCTCCTTTTTGAATAAGATACTTCAAGAGTTTGATAACATTCAACTTCTCTATCGTGACAAGTTTTTCCTTTTCAATCAAATAATTTTTTGAAAGATAAATACCAGTTTTTGCTTTTTCTCTTTCTTTTTCCATAGTCATGACCTCAGATTCTGTAGTCTTGGGCACTGTCACTGGAAAGTCTTTTTTAGCATCACTTTCAATGCCACCAACCGCTCCTTGATCTTGAACCGATACAGCTGGGCAAGTAGATGACGATTCTTTCTTCTCTTGAAGAAGACCTATCACAGTGAACATTGAAGCTTCCAAGCGATTCATCCTTGTCATCAGTTCCTCCTCCGACCCCGACGGTACAGTAGATCTGGGCGCTAAGACATCCTTCGGGTTGTCAGTTGGTTCTTCATGGAGTGTGTTGTCAAAATCCACCATATTAATCCTATAATTCTCCGAATCAAATTCGTCAACCGATGTAGCTGGCGCCACACTTCTTCTTCTACCCATAACTGCTTCAGATCTTCAACCATTTATAGGAAACGGTTAAAATATCAACTCCCAAACCGCTGCCAAGTTTTTTGATACAGCCGCTTAGGCTGAGATCACAAGGTGGATTAACCGTTAGCGCATTAGAATAACACGTCACGCATTCAACAACCGCGCGGTTGCTTAGATACGTGACGAAAACAAGATGCGTGACATAGATTAACATAGCTACCGTTACTTGGTGAGTAGCGTGGTATTGCCTTGAGTCCTCACATATATTAATATATTGAAATATATTGACATATATATATATACTGTAAAAACGGTGTTTGCTATCCACACGCCAGTGTTTAGAAGTTATTTAAACACTTTCTTGTCCCACTTTTCTAAACGCTTCTTTTGGGGTAAACACGTTTAACTTTAAACATGTTTAGGTAAAAGGTTTTTGGAAAGTATTTAATTGCAAAGCATTCAGTTTTATAGTGTTTAAGTTTGGGAAGTGTTTATATTCATAGTGTTCGGGATTTGGAAGTGTTTACATACATAGTTTTTAACATTAGGAAGCGTTTATATAACAAGTGTTTAGCTTTAGGAAGTGTTTTATCACAAAGCGTTCAACCTAAGGAACTCTCTGGGAGATTTTATTATCATCTTTGCGTATATAATAATTACAGATATACCATAGATATTGTAAAGAAAACTGTGACAAAAGAACTTTGTTTTATATACATGAAGATTTTATTGCCATATATCAAGATCGCAACAACCAATACAATACAACCATTACAACCCAATGAAAATCTACCCATCCAGAGCAAAATGACCCTGTTTAATTGGTGCCAATGGATACTATTTTTATTGTTTTTATGAATCGATTTTTTACCATCTGAATGTTTTGTGAACTATCTACTGTGTTAAAAGATTCAACTGAGCGATATCTAATTGAAAATAACTTTATGCAAAAAGTGACAATACTTACAATGGTGATGATTTGACTCCTGAGTGGAAAAATAGAGATGTTTGTGGTCTGACTTCTGGTACTTTAAACTCTTTCTGCTTCTGCCTTTGTTTACTTCTGTGTTATTTTCATCTATTTCCTTCCCTTTTATATGCCTAGTTACTGCTATTGCCAATATTCTGAAATTATTAATGACTATTATGCCAACTTCATAGTATAGAGGTGCTACTACAGAGTTTCTGCATCCTCCTCAATCAAACCCAATGAAAATCTACCCATCCAGAGCAAAATGACAGCTGATTTTACAACTGAGAGCAATTTCCTTAGGATCCCTACCATATTAATTGGTGTCAATGGATACTATCTTTGTTGTGTTTATGAATCGATTTTTTTTTTACATCTGATTGTTTTATGTACTATCTACTTTGTTACAATATTCAAATAAGCTATATCTAATTACAAATAACTGTATGCAAAAAATGGCAATACTTACAATGGTGGTGATTTGATTCTTGAGTGGAAAAATAGAGATGTTTGTGGTCTGACTTCTGGTACTAAAAACTCTTTCTGCTTCTGCCTTTATTTACTTCTGTTGGCAACCTACACCACACATTCATCTGATTTTTTCATATTTTTTTTAATTAATTCATGTTACTCTATAAGTCAAATATTATTGGCTTAAATTTATTGCAAAAATATAGTCTCAATAATTGAACAAATAATTCTGCACCATAAGAACTTTTTCTTGAATAAATAAAGAATTTACTTTTTGAAATTTAGTTTCCCATTTATGGGCTGATGCAATACATTTCAGGTATCACCATACTAAATTAAGCAGATTTAAGGCAAAATTACTAGTTTTTCACTTTTTGTCCTGAAAATGAGAGGTGCATAAAGCAGTGTTTGTGACAAAATCTACCAGAGTACATATGCACACTGATTAATGATCTTGTGACCAGGTAGCCATAAACAACAAGTTGGTGACACATAGTAATACACAAGTAGTAGCAGGTGTATTATGTAATAAACCTATTTGAGATTAACGAGGTTCCTAGTTTGATGAATTTACTGCTCACCTTGAGAATACAGTAATACCAGGTATCACCATGTTATCTATTGTCTCCTAGTAACAACTTTTTTTCTTTCTTTCCTTTTCTCTTGAGGTGGTGGGAGCTGCTCCATTAATTGCTGATTGCCATGGTAACATACCATCTCCATGGAAACCGGTTCATTGAAACTTCTAAATGCTATATTCTATTACAAAGCCATCTGATACAGACATTAATGTCAACAAATATCGGCATATGGTTATAGGTTAAAAGGTTAAGGATTCTTTTAGCTTTCAGGGAGCCTTTCTGGCATTACCATCTGAGGCCTGGTTGCCATGGAAACATTCTATCTTCAAAGAAAATGGTCAAATCATATTTCTGAGTGGTTCATTCAATTCAACATCCATAGAAACACTGAACAAGAGGTATCACAATTGAGAATCTAACAACAATTGTAGAAATTATGGAATTTTAACATTTCTGTGACATTTGCAGTGGCCATCTTGGATTCAAAAAATGGCCGACGTCTGACAAACTTCTCATGACAGAGTAGATGAGATGGTTTTCAGTCAAAGATATTGGTTTCATGTGATTTTGATAAATATATACATGGAAAAAAAGAGGTACTTGGTTGTCCTGGATATAAAATGTCAGCCATCTTGGAAAAATCCAAGATGGCCGCCAAATATTTGCGTGAAAATTTGTAAACATCATTTTTTAAATCTAGGGGTTCTAAGCTTTCCGAAAATGTATAGGTTACAAAATCCCCATCAAACCCCAACAAACCTTAATTATCTAAATAATGAACCTGACTATTACAAAGGGCAATACAAAGGAGAGTCATTGCTGGTGACACTCCAATGTTGATGGGTTAACAGAGCAACTCCCCCTCCCAAAAGATTATACTAAAAATCGGCCCCCCCTCTCCACAGAAGTGGCTAACATAAACTGCTTACCTCCCCCCCCCGAAATTCTTTTTTTCAAAAAGTCCTTTCCTCTCCAATACCAAAAATATTAGGACCACCATGCACCATGAAATTAGCTGCCACAGATTTATTAAAGTAAGTCCCCTGCTCCCATGAAAATTTTTTTAAATCACACACTACCCTCCTCCACTCCACCCCTCCCCCTTCCCCCCACAGAGGGCACCAGAATAAATCTGCCCAACTCCCCTGAAATCTTTTCTTCAACCCAGCACCCCATAGAAATATCAAAAGCAAAAAGAAAGTACCCTCCAAGAATTTTCTTCCCCAACACGGAAGAATTATATTAGAATTAGCCCCCCCCCCCCAGGAGTTACCGAAATAAGTCCCTGTCCCCAAGGAAATACAAGTTACCCTCTGCCAAAATAGAGAAGCAACTGAAACACATTCCCCCCCCCCCTCCTAAAAAAATAACTTTCAAAAAAGCCTTTCCCCCCCTGGGAAATATTGAAAGAAAAAATGTAAATTTTGTTTATCCCTTACACGGACAAATCAAAGTAAAAAAAGATGGGTAGGCAGGTAGATGTGTATGCCGGTAGATGGATAGGCTGGTATATGGGTAGGCAGGTAGATGGGTTTGCAGGTAGATGGGTAATCAGGTGGATGGGTAGGCAGTTAGATGGATAAGCACATAGATGGGTAGGCGGCTAGATGGGTAGGCAGGTAGATGGATAGGCACATAGATGGGTAGGCAGGTAGATGGGTAGGCAGGTAGAAGGGTAGGCAGGTAGATGGGTATGCGGGTAGATGGGTAGGCAGGTACAGTAAAACCCCTCTTCCGGGACACCCCGCTTAAGGGGACACCCCGCTTTAGGGGACAATTTGCTCGGAACGGAAATTTTTCCCTCTATTAAGAGTTTATTTTAACCCCGCTTAAGGGGACACCCCGCTTAAGGGGACACCCCGCTTTAGGGGACAGTTTTTCGGTACAGAAATGCCTAAAAGCCCCGCTTAAGGGGACAGTTTGGAGGGACATCATATTAAAAACACTGAAAATCCAAGTTTATGGTGCCCGTTTGTACGGGACAGACAGGTGTCGCAACCAGAACAATAAACTGAGCATTCCCGGGCGGGCCCGGGCGGCCGGAGTGTGTTTTTTTCATGGTAATAACCACATCTCTAGCGGGTCTGGGCGGGCCACAGTGAGTGGATATTAGTATGAGCGACTTTCGGACCCTTGAAGGTAGGGGGTTAGAGGCCCGCTTACAGGTTAGCGGTGGGCGACACAGGGAGGGCGGGGGGCTTTGAAGGTGCGGTATCCAGTGAGCCGTCGCGGCTCTCGGCGGCTCACGGCGGCTCACGGTCAAAGGGCTGCTGACTTCGGGGGGTGGGGGGGGTGACATCGAACCGGGGTGTAAAAAGGAGCAAATTTCACAAGGAATGCATATTCATCTTCAACCTCTCTTATCTATTTATCTTTAATTGTTTGTACATTTATATTCATTTTTATTCATTTATATTGTATAATTTATATTTATTTGCTTATTTATTAATAAACCTTTTAACCTAATAACCATCATTTCCTTCATTTATGTAGACCTGTATTCTCTACTTTATAACCACTAGCATCCGGAAAACCCCGCTTAAGGGGACACCCCGCTTAAGGGGACACTTGGCCCGGAACGGAGGGTGTCCCCTTAAGAGGGGTTTTACTGTAGATGGGTAGGCTGGTAGATGGGTAGGCAGGTAGGGTAAGCTGGTATATTTGTAGGCAGGTAGATGGGTAGGCAGGTAGATGGTGTTAAGGCCCTTAGTCTTGGAACATAACTTAAAGGAAGATGAACGACCGGATTCCTTCTGCAGCGGTTTATTGTATATAGTTCTGTACAGGTTGAATGACCAGAGCTAACTGACCTTGTGTGCCTTACCTGCCCGCACCGCGTGTGGGAGGGGGGGGGGCTGTTACCAGGGGCAACAGCCGGCCCCCACGCTGACCAGCGGGCTGGGGGAAGGGGGGATGTAGGCAGCCGGGATTTGCCGGTCTGCATACCTCAAAACCTAAAAATGGGTAGGCAGGTCCTATGTTTACAGCATCGGGACCAATTCCGGTAATAACTGGCTCTCAGCCTGTGGGTATACGGTGATAGGTGCGACTTTCTTCATATGTTGGTTGCAAAGCCAGTGGCATCTGAAAAAATATGAGACCATTAGTAGACTCTATGTGTAATAACCCCGATTCATTGTGCCCACACCTGCCGCGGGAAGTGAGAAAGCAGGACAATGCGCTCACAACCACACAACGAGAATGTGTTATAACAAAGCTGACTGATAATCTCAAGGCCGGCTGTACCTGTGGGCAGGCATCTCAACTTGACCTATATGATATTTAAGACACAGTAAGGACTGGAGAAGACCACTACTATACATTAGATTGTCGGACGTCTGCAATGCGTGCGTAACACGACCACAAGTGTTCTCCCACTACTATACATTATACCAATATTTTAGAGTAGTACACAGGTGTAGATATAAGGGTGGTATTGATACTACTGTCTGAAGTATCTATATGATTATATGATATAAATACAGGTGAACAAATTGATACTTACTTTTAAATACACCTCTCAAACATCTTGTGTGTGTGGTCACCTCGATGCTCATTAGTATTCTGCCACCAAAACGAGGTGGGTGTTGTATATATAGACGTTTAACTCTAAGCACTTAGTCAAAGATAGTGTGTAAACCCTAAAGGGCTAAACACTAATTGACAAAGTGTTTAGGTGTGTAAGTATCCAAACAAGTGTTTAAATCTAATAGTGTTTGAATGTATGTGTGTAAGTATTGCAAGTGTGCGGGAATTAAACGGTGTTTAGCCAATCTAGTGTGTATAACCAAACGAACATTTTACAGTGTACTGTAACCTGTTGTGCAGCCAATTTCCACCAGATGGCGTGTTCATGCTGGTGAGGCTGTAGCAACGATGCACCCCTCTCATAAAATCTCACACTCTCGTAATCTGTACAAGGCTCTCACTACACTCTATGGAGAAGAATTCTTAACGATCTAGGCTTAGAGCCTTGAGAATCCACTGGCCTGCCTCCCGTGCTAAAGACGTACATCAATGCAACCAAAGATCCCCATAATCTCAATGATGCCACCTAGCGGGAATACTGTGTGCCAGAATACAGAATACGACTTAAAGAGTGTGAGATCTTATGAGAGGGGTGCACCCCGACACTAGTATGGTTAATTACTAGGAGCAAGTGATTTATATTCATCATAGATGAATGAGCGTGAAATTATAAAAACAATAACAATTAAAAGGTTTAGGTTATATTCAGTCAATGGGTCATTTTCGGTAACTCACTTGCACCCAGTCAACTTGCCATTTCTGCAACTGCTTTTCTAGGATCCAAATATATCAAGCACCAGTGAGACAATGAGGTATTTCGGTCTCTAGTGGTTAGTCATAGTCAGCTGACCCTCTGCATCTTTCTCCGTGTCAGAGACTTGGCATGCAAATTATCTTCTTTTTTTTCTTTTTTTTATCACCTTTGTGTTCGATGAGGTTACATCGTTCTTCCAAATCTATGTAGTAACAGTAACAAAACGGAATGCATTTGGTATAGAGTGTACCATACAATGAGGAAGGTACATATGTAAATATCTCTTTTAGTGACATCACTGGCTATAGACTTAGGGTCTTAACTGTTTTTAATTTGTTTATCTTATACTTCCATTTTGGTAATGTAGCCAGTAATTAGTTTATGTTTGTTATTTGATACCATACGCTAATAAACTATTTACATTGATACAGTTTGCACTCCCAGCATATATTCTACAGTTCCAAACATGTCCATTTGGTATAGTTCACTCATTATTACATCAGATTTCCATACAATTTTTACATTCAGTAGATACATTCAGAATTGTTGATATTGGTTAACCTTTTTGAGGACCTCACATTTAAATGATTTCTTCAAGGTAGTATTTTGCGCCTCGTTACTTATACTGTTCCAAATACTCAGACCTTGGTAAACAAAGCTCCTTCGGAATTTTTCTGTTCTAGGTCTTTCTAAATTAACTTTAGTTTTTAATTTGCTTCTTGTATTTGTAACCATTGGTGTCTTATTCTTATCAATCAAATCAGATTTGCACATTGATTTTATTATTCCTAACAGAATTGTCATCCTGCGATCCCCTATATTTGTCACATTACACTTATATACCTGTCATTTTCAAATGCCTTTTTACCAAGTGCAATGCGCAATGCATTTTTTCTTCCGCCTGTTTAATGTCAATATAGCTAGCTATTACAACGAGATCATCCGCATACATCAAGAATTTCGCATTTTCTTCAGATATTGATAAATCGTTCACATATATATGAGAAAGGGCAGAGGGCCCAGTATGGAACCCTGTGGTATCCCATAGTCGACATTTTCCAAATTTGACTTTGAATTACTATATATAGTGAAGAATTTTCGGTTTATAAGGTATTGACACAATCTGATAGAGTGATCTATCACAAAGTACCTTAATTGAAGAGAGACGACTGGATTCCTTCTGTAGTAGTTTATTACATGTCTGTTACTGTAGGCTGACCAGAGTGTACTGACCTCGTTTGCCTTGCCTACCCGCACCTCGCGTGGGAGGGGGGGCTATTACCAGGGGCAACAGCCCTCCCCCACGCTATCCAGCCGGCTGGGGGGAGGGGGGGGTGGGGGAGGCCCGTATATGCCGGTCTGCATACCTCAAAACCTAACACTATCCCTGGGCACAACGAGAAACTCGCTCTGTCGAGTTATTGGATATTAATTTACATGTAAAAAAATTATTAATTGTTTGTGGTGAAGACATTGTGGTAATTGAGATGATTTTAACATTATTGAAAAATGGACACCACCACCTCCTTATAACGAGAGCATACTAGCATTTAACAACCACATCCTCCACAACATGCTACCTCAGCCAAACAACACCAACCACCATCGTCACTGCTGAGCTAGGGACAGAGAAGATGACGAGGCAAACTTGGGAATAAATAATTTATTATTATTATAAAATGATAAATGATTGATTATATAAATAAAATGAATTAATACATAATTAATACATTGTTTATGTAATGTGTGAAGTTGGTAATAAATAGTAGGTGAAGTATAAAAGTTGATTGAATTAATACATTTGATAAGAGTAGATATAAGTTGTAGTTGAGTTGTAGTACAACGATTATTTATGATAGAGAGATAATAACATAAATATTTGTATAAAATATGATGATATTAATACATGTAATATTTGTAAAATATATATAACGCCCTACTGATGTAGGAGTATAGATAAAATAGGTTGTGGGTGGGGTGTGAAATGAAACGATGTGTGTGGTGAGAGGTTTGGTGAAGGAATGGGGCGCAGGCGGTATGTGTGCGCCAGATGAGGTGTGAGGTGAGATTGGTGTGAGATCTGTCCACCAGACGTCAGCAGTGACCGGTCCCACCAAAACGGTGGGACCACACCACTGCTGAGCTAGGGACAGAGAAGATGACGAGGCAAACTTGGGAATAAATAATTTATTATCATTATAAAATGATAAATGATTGATTATATAAATAAAATGAATTAATACATAATTAATACATTGTTTATGTAATGTGTGAAGTTGGTAATAAATAGTAGGTGAAGTATAAAAGTTGATTGAATTAATACATTTGATAAGAGTAGATATAAGTTGTAGTTGAGTTGAAGTACAACGATTATTTATGATAGAGAGATAATAACATAGATATTTGTATAAAATATGATGATATTAATACATGTAATATTTGTAAAATATATATAACGCCAAGAATGCCATTAATGGGGTGAGATGATGGGGTGTGGTGGTGGATAAGAAGTAAATATTAAATAGTTATATTAAAATTAGAATAGTATAAGAAATTGGTAAGTGAGTCCGTTGGGGCTTATTATTTAGCAATTGCCCGTACCAGGGAAGTTCCTACGGCTTTCGCGGCGGACGTCTGTATATATGCTTTGTAGGCGTCCGACGTCCAGTGCCCGAACCTTTGGATGTCTAGTTCGGAGTGCCCTGCTCTGAATGCCTCCGTGGCGGCTGCTTTCCTTATGGAGTGCAGGGGGAAGCGGACGGGGTCGGCCCCCGCTGCCCTCACGGCCACTGTTTCGCGACGTATGTAGCCAGCATCGGCCGCCTGGAGGCGTGGAAGACCAGCAGTGAGTCGTCCTTTGAACACTGCGCGTTTCGTGCGACCGTGGCGGCCATGGGGGCGGGCAGTATCAGACGGTCCTGGTGCTGATCGTATTTCTGGGCATTTTTCGCGTGTTTTATTTTTAGCCAGAGCGCACCCTCGTGGTAGCTCACGTCTCCACGGGTGAGGGTTTCTTGGGGTCGAAGGCCGCGACCGACGGAGGGGCCACCTCGGAGCGCCGTAGGGCGCCGTAGAAGATGAGAAGTACGGCCGTCTTGACCATCATGCCGTCTCTGTCCCGGGGTAAGGCCTCCACCGCATGCCTGAAGGTGTCCATCGGGATTGGAGGGTGTTGACGAGGACGATAGGGGGTGGTGCGGTCGATGCCCTCGAGGGTCATAGTCAGCCGTGCGGACCCAGCTGGCGACAGTGCCACGCCCACCCGTTTGAGATGCTGCCGTACCCTTGCGACGTGGTTCCTGACCGTAGCGGGGGACGGGTGGCATGTGGCAGCTCGAGCATCGGGCCCCGAACACCATACTCGCCTCCAGGTAGAATTTTCCGCCCCACTCGAGGCATTGGAGGGGCCAGTCGAGGGGGTCGGCCTTAAAGTTTTTGTAAGCGCGACTGACGTCGGTCGAGAAAAGGTGAACCTCATCGCCCATCCCGACCAGGTCGTCCACTATCGAATCGATTGGAGGTAGGCCATGGTTCTGCACATTTCCAAACAGGGAGTTTTTAACAACGTAAGCATTGACTGAGTTGTCGTAGGGGAACGTGAGGTCTGATATGACACAATGTTCCTCCGAGTCCCTCTTGGGCCTTGACATAAGTGGTGCGACATGGCACCAAGGGGAGAAGGGGGGACAGTCGTAGGGGCCGACCAGGCCTCCAAGACTGAGCTCCTTCGATATAAATGAGTCAATAGCCTGGGGGTAGTCGGTCGCGCTAGCGTGGTTAGGCGTTCCCACGCTGTCGCTCACCGGTCCCATATATCCCAGGGGGAACCCGTAGGCAATGAGGTCGTAGAGGTCCGGGTCCACCCCCTCGATACATAATATTTTATTCCACGCGGCAAGGTTGAGAGCAGTGGGAAGCGCAATCTTATTACCGACGCTATTAGGGAGTCCACTCGCTCGGACAGTGTCATAGATGCGTGCCAGCTCAACCGAGTCAGTCGAAGCAGCGGACACAGACATGCTCGGCCAGTGTATTTCCCTGTGATATTTAACCCTTTAAAGACGGAGGTCTGTGGCAGAGCCCTATTGGTCGGGGCAGGTGCTTTAGATTGGTATAACTCCAGGGGACGGGCCGATTTTTGTCTAAACCCATATTCCATTATTTGATCACGTGATATGACACATCATTCATATCTATATTATTTGGTTTAACAAATAATATCAAATACTATATCTTAGGTATATTCTCTGAAAGTTCCACATTTATCTATAAATTATTTCTTCATAAAACAATGAAATGGTAAATATTACTAAATTTCATAAATAATGCCTCAAGGCATTATCCGGTTTCCGCGGGGGAATGCCTCAAGGCATTATCCGGTCTATGCTGGGGAATGCCTCAGGGCATTATCCGCCCTGAAAGGGTTAAATGCCTGAGGGGACATGTCAATTTCGTGGTCAACAATATTATTTTCACATATATGTCGTATAGCTTTGAAGTCGGGGTCGTTACCTGCACTCACTTGTTGATGGACAGTGGCCACGCCCCCTTCCTTTGCAGCCGCGGTCGAGTCGGAGTGTTCATTTTGAGTGCTGACGCACTTCGTGCGCCAGTCTGGTGTCTCCACTGAATTTTCCCTGGTCGGCCGTATCCTTTTGCATCGATCCTCTTCATTACAGCGTCTGGCGGGCACTACATATTTCATGGGAGCCTGAAATCCATGGCGGATTGAGCTCCAATCGAGCAGACCAGAAGTACCGCCATCTTGGATCGGTTGAAGCTTGTTCCTTGCAGGCCGTTGCGGCTGCGTGTTGCTGGTGCAGGTTCCGGTTGACCATAGGGCGCCGCCATCTTGTACTCGCTCTCCATGCATAGCCTCAGGCCCGCCCGTGTGGTAGTGTAGATCCCGGCGTTGAGACGCAGCGGTTGCCGCTGCTGCTCTCCTCCCTGATGTTTCGCCTCCTTCCCGCGTCATATCAGTAGGCGCAGGCGTCTCTGACAACGAATTGCCGGAGATGCCTACTGTCCGTTTTTTGGGGCCGTACGGCCGTGTTGGTCTCCTTGCCTCCTGTCACGGTCCAATCTGTTGCAAATGGACATGTTGTGCCCGTTGTAGAAGTTCCCTGTATGCCCGTAGCAGTAGGAGCATGCATGTACACATGTAATCCCACCTTCCTCGTGGTCGCCTCGATAGCTGCAGCCCTTAGTAGCGTTGAAGTCCCTACACGCAACCTCACGACCGCGCTGGCCGGTCCTTGAGTTTGTGTTGTTTGTCGCACCTCTAGGGGGAGCGACAGCTGCCTGCCTTCCTGTCCCAGTGGATACCGGGGCACGGTCCATAAGGCATAATCGAACTCGCTCATGTTGGATCACATGCTAGTCCGACCACGATATCTTTCCCTTTTCTATTTGGTCGAATATATGTTGAGAGAATCTCCTGACCGAGGGCCATGGTCGCACCATGGCATCATCTACGACGCCCTGTAGGTGCTCGAGTATGTGGGGGTTATTGTAGAGGTCCGACCGGCGTTCATCTCTAACAAGGCATATAAGAGCCCTTATGTACTCCAACATGGTAATATCCTTACGTGCTTCCAGCTTTTGCTTGAGACCCCCTCCCGGTCGAGATACATGAAGGGTTTGGGGATGTAACGGTCAATAAATATATCGGAAGAGAGTGCGACCTTACCTTCCGACCGGAGTGGTCGCATAAACTCTCTGGCGAATTTATCCTCCAGGTAACCGTCGTAGTCCTGTTGCCAACGTAGTTGTCGCGGGGGAGGCATAACCTGGTCCGTAGAGTGGTATCGTCCCGCCTCTGTGGGTTCTCGTTGTGGGGTGCGCGCCGGGGTCCCCCAGTCGGTGCGGGTGTCATGGTGTCTCCTCATCGGTGGGGACCGCCGGCGGTCCATGTTGGATTTGAGCAGGAGGTCCATTTTTCGGCCGAGCCCGCGGACATCTTCCTCCAGGCGATCCACCCGTTTACTCGACCGAGAGCTGCAGGTGCTTGCCTCATCGATCGTTTCGTAACCCGACCGGTCGTATTTGAAACTAACTTCGTGCTCGGCTTCGCTCTGGGACTCAATGGCGTCGGACCCGTCCTCTGATTCTTCCTTTTCTCTCTCCATTCTCTCATTACTTTCGCTTCTTGTTTTCCCTCTTGTCTGGGGGGCCATGATAACGGCCGTTCTTGTACTTTGTTCTTGTAAGTTGGTTGTAAAGTACCGCAGGTGTAGATGAATGAGTTGCCAAAAAGAGGTGAGCGTAAAATGAAACGATATGTGGTGAGAGGTTTGATGAAGGAATGGGGCGCAGGCGGTACGTGTGCGCCAGATGAGGTGTGAGGTGAGATTGGTGTGAGATCTGTCCACCAGACGTCAGCAGTGACCAGTCCCACCAAAACGGTGGGACCACACAACCTAAAAGATGCAGAATCAGCAGAAATAACAAACCTCAGGAACGATCCTGACATCATTATCAAACCAGCAGACAAAGGGGGAGCCATCGTAATTATGAATACTGCAGACTATGTGAAAGAATGCAACCGTCAACTAAGTGACACCAAATACTACAGAGAACTACCATATGACAGAACCAACATCGTAACAAAACGACTGACTAACAAAATAAAGAAACTTGAGGACCAAGACGAACTACCTCAGGGTGCACATAAAGCTCTATTACCCAAGAAAGTACGAACCTCCATCTTCTACACACTACCCAAAATTCACAAACAGAACAACCCAGGGCGCCCAATCGTGTCCAGAATCAACTCACCCACAGATAAGATCTCTGCCACTCTAGACAATGCCCTACAACCTACACTAAAGCACATACCATCAATAGTGAAAGACACCAAACAATTCTTGAATATAGTGAATGAGATGCTACTGACAGACTGACAAACACCTAGTCACCATAGACGTGAGCGCACTGTACACTTCGATCCCACATGATGAAGGCCTGGAGGCTGTTAAAACAACCCCTAGAGCTCTTCCCACATCCACAAATCTCATCAACGGCAGCAGTTCGCCTCCTGAAAATGGTATTACAAAACAACACATTCACTTTCCACGATAAATTCTACCACCAAGTACAAGGCACCGCCATGGGCACCAAAGTAGCACCAACCTATGTGAACATTTTTATGCATTATCTGGAAACGAAAATTATCAACACCTCGAAAATAAAACCAAAAGTATGGAGACGTTACATAGACGACATATTTGCCATCTATCAGTGCACTACTGACGAACTAATTGAAGAAATGAAGAGAATGAACCAACTACACCCGACTATCAAGTTCACCTACGAACACAGTCAAAACTCTATCAACTACCTTGACACCACAGTATACGTAGACAACAACAAGAAACTACAAACTAAAGTCTACAAGAAACCGACTGACTACCGCCTGTATCTACACTACGAATCCCACCATCCAAAACATCAAAGAAATGTAATCACCTATAGCCAGGCAATACGATTTAGAATGATTTGTTCAGAACAATGTAAATTTGAAAAGAATTGCAAAAACCTACTGAAATCACTGACCTTACGGGGCCACCCACATCATCAGGTGAAAACCGCCATCTCGAAAGCCGGGAATGTCCCCCGAGACGAACTCCTCCAAATTCCTGAAATCAAACAAAATAAAGTAATACCATTCATAATTGAGTTCAACCCATCTAACATACGCGCCAGCAGCCTCGTACAACACGCCAAGACCTTATTACCATCAACAGATGACCTGGCCAGATTCAATCAAAACAAAATACTAGTAGCTTACAAAAGAGCAGCAAATCTACGGGACCTCCTGACCAGCTCTGCCTTCCCCCGCAGACCACCAACAAACCAAAGCTCCCCTTGCAACATTTTGAGCTGCAAACATTGTAACAACTTCCCAAGCAGCAAAACTATCATCTCCCACTCCACTCGAAAGAAACATCAGATTATTGGCAACAACAACTGTCAAACCAAAAGTGCTGTCTACGCCCTGACATGCCCCGCCTGCGGCGAACAATACATAGGAGAAACAGGCCGTACCGTAGGTGAACGCCTAAGTGAACACAAATACGATATCAAAAGACGAAACAAAAACTCACCAGTAGCATGTCACTTCACCGACCATGATGTCCTACCAGAGCAGATCATAATCCATGTAATAGACAGCAGCCCGAACAACAAAAACATCCGTCTACATTACTGCAGGGATCGACCACGCGACACTTCCGCTCTGTCGCGTGGCAACACGTTCACGAGACGTCGCCAAGCAACGTAACGCGTCACTACAACTGAATGCGCAACAATAACAGAAGTCAACCACCACAGTAACAGAATGGATTAATACGAAAGATGTTTATATTGCTCCCACTATGTGAAGCAAACAGATACGGCTATAAGACGTCACCTACGCACTCATCATGAGCAACCCAACACAATCTCTGATGGTAAGTACCTTTGTGTACTCTCAAACAGTATGATCCAATGCTCGACCGATGCATGCAAGACACCAACGCAATAAACATCTTATGACGAACTATGTTATAACTCCAGCTTATCTGCCCACTCCAAAAAAACACTACAACTACCGCAACAATCGCATAACCCCAGACAATGTAATGTACCGCCTAACTTATACTGGTACTCCATTTGTAGGCCGACGATCGGTCACGACGGAGGCACCGCCACCAACACGGGGGAACGCATATCGATCTATCAAATCAGCTGATCGTGACAACAACAACAAGAACCTTGACAACAAAGCAGCAGCAGCAGCTCTTAGCAACATACGCCGTAAAATTGAAGAAAACTAAACAAGCTACTCCGAAGGTTATACTGTTGGATGACCCAACAATCCGCAAGCAAACAAAACCGACATTAATCTCAGACCACCCGAAGAAACTACCAAAGACAGCCATTAACACCAACGAAGCCAGCACGAGTGTACAAGCCGATGACAGTGACACGCCCACCATTAACATCAAAAGAAGAATTGCCCACCGCCCAATCCGCATCGAAAGTTCTGATGACTTGGACTCCGATAGCAGCACTACCAGTAGCTCGAGCAATGTATCGAGCACCAAATCTACGTTGAATAACAAGGTGACAACCAACTCCGAAACACCAGACAACATAGCAGTAATCGCATCTACCAGTGAACTACTAGCCACCGACTTAAAATTAGACAGCAGTGATGATGAAAGTAATGCCGACAATCTGATGACTTGGACTCCGATAGCAGCACTACCAGTAGCTCGAGCAATGTATCGAGCACCAAATCTACGTTGAATAACAAGGTGACAACCAACTCCGAAACACCAGACAACATAGCAGTAATCGCATCTACCAGTGAACTACTAGCCACCGACTTAAAATTAGACAGCAGTGATGATGAAAGTAATGCCGACAAGCTACCAACAACAACAACACAGGAAAAAAATTCAACAGCCCCCTGGAAAAACCCGAGACGCTCTGTAACTGAAATGGACATGAACGCCCACGACCCATATGTACCCGAATCCAAGAAGATTCAGAGAACATCCGCAAAGTACACACCAACCCCGATATCAAGACCGTCTGCCAACCCGCCCAGACCAACCGTGCCCACTCATGAAGTAATGATGAATTTATATCATATTGTACGCAAAATGAACCAGGCAGTGGGAAAGGATTTATATGAAAGCATGAAACGTAATATCTTCCAAGCAAGAAAATAGACTATTTATGCTCGCATACTATAAAATATATATTAATGTACATCAATTCCACCAACCATGTATATGCGTTTCCTAAGTGTTATGACTATTTAAAGTCAACCAATTATCCATCACAACAAGTGATTTCACCGTGTCATATTCAGATATGTTGTTAACCATGTTACAAGTTATATATTATGATTAAATATTTATATTCAATCAGCTGTATATATTGAAATAAGCATGTTCATAATTAACACCTAACCAATGTTAATATTCATTATCGGAATCCCAAGCTATCACAATGAATGCAGTGTAAGCAGCCAAGTATATAATAACCCCCAACCTGTACTATAATTAAACATGACCCCACGACCTTGACCTTGAACCCTAAACAATGAAACAGGAAGTGTATATAAGATCCTAAACTGCACTTAACCTATGCCACCCCAAAATGTATCATCACCTGAAGAAGCGCCATCAACTAGCGCGAAACGTCGTGATCTATGATACCATCAATCAACCAACTCTGTAATCTTTGGTTCCATCAATAACAACTTCTTATACAAGATTTCTGTGTCTGGTTTTTTGTGATTTTTACCACTTCTTGATTATTGAAAAATATTGTGGAGAAATGTAAAAATGATGCTGGGGATGTTTACATCGCATTACGCAACATTATGTAACATTATTGCAGATTATGGCGGGAGCTAGGTAGGAGGTGGTGGTAAGTGAGGCAGCAGATATATCGCAAATAACTAAGTGTTGATAGGGAACCATATTATATTGATTGGAGTACTTACGTATGAAGGTGATCTGAACAGAAGTATGTGAATCGTGGTATACTTTTTCTTGTGTAAACTGTTGTATGGCTGAAAATAGGTTTGTGAAGTACGAGGTGAGCATCGAACGCGCGATCGCCATCTTGAAAACAAAAACACAGGTATGGATAAGGTGGTAGTAACTGATACTGGTGGTGATACTAATATACCAGAAACTATAGTTGAACAAAATGAGGAAAAGGATGAAATTGTGAATATTGATGATAGTATTGAATTGGTACAAACTCAATTGCAAGAAGGAAATGTATGTAAACAAAACCAGGTTGAGGAACCAGCCGATAATGAGGCGCTACAGGCAGAGGGACCAGGTGAGACGATAATAGAGTGCAATGACGCAGTGAACCCCAAGGTTGTTTACAATTGCCGGCTTCGAAGAGCCAAGCGCACCCGATCGTATAGTACGGAACAACCCCAACATGAGGGTATAGTGTCACCGTGTGACGAACCACCGAAAAAGGTTGCAAACAAACAAAAAGCGGTGAGTAAAAAGAAAAATGAACCAGTAAATGTTACTCAAAACTTGTTAGACGAATTGTTAGGTAGACTAAACAGTTCAGTGGACAGCCTGACGACCCGAATGGATCAAGGCTTTGAGAAAGCTAGTATACACATGAATGAATCGATAGCCGGTGTTCAACAAAGTATGAAAAAGAACAGTGATACAATTGATAAGCGGCTAAGTAAGGTTGAAAACAATAGCACAAAGTTGACCAAAAAAATTTGTGATGTAAATGAAGGGGTGCGAGAGATGATCGGTAATGTTGAAAAAAGTCTAAAACAACAGTGTGGCTCAATAGAGCAACGATTGTGTAGAGTAGAAAAACTCAGTAATACACAAAACAAATCGCTAGGGGATGTAAATGATAACTTAGATAACACCTTTGACACTTTAGAAAAAAGACTAAAAAAGGTAGATAAACCGATGACAGAAGTAAGGCTTGACATGGAGAGTAAACATATAGAGTTACATGAGTCGCAACTGGATACCAAGAAAGGTATTGCTGAATTGCAAATCAGGGTTGAAAAATTGCAGAAAACTTCGGAAGAGAGAGAAGTAAAGGTTGAGAAGGACATTGAAGAACTTAGAGAGAAAATGAAAAGGGCGCTGAACGTAGCCCAGTCAGATCTTATAAGTATGTCAGAGAACATGGTACAACAAGAAAGAGATATTGAGGACTTAAAACTCACTGCAAAAAGAGATACCAACGATGGGAGATATGTATCACACCGTCGTATGAATGTATATATAGAAGGTTTACCAGAACAATTCAACGAGAACCCATACAAGTCAGCTCTAGGTGTATTGCAAAATATAGTTCCCGATATAACACTAGGAGACCTAAACTTAGTCCAGCGAAGCAAAAGCAGAGAAAACAAAGGGCAGGATTACCCACCATTACTAGTATGTTTTACATCAATAAGGATACGGGATAGTGTAATGAGGGATAAAAGACAGCTCAAGGGCATAGATGGATATCGTTACATTTTTATAAATGCTGATGAAACACCTGAAGTGCGCCAAGCGAAGGCAAGAGCTAGAGCCATAGCTATATTCTGCAGAAAACAAGGCCTTTCTACCCAACTAAGAGGGGATGAAGTGTGTGTAGCGGGGACTTGGTACAATAGCAATTACCTAGAAAATATCCCAACTAGTTACATTCCGTGGAAAAATCTGACAACTCCATCACAGACACCACACAGCTACATTCAATACAAAACAAGTGAACAAACAACAAAGAATACAGACTATACAAACCGAACAACAAACTATGTCCATGAACCCACAACCAAAACAGTGTATGGGCTGCGTAGATTAAATAAGGCACTTGTCTTCAAAGGAGAGGGAGCATATCTCAGCAATTTTTTTCCCGTTGAAATATCCTACAATGGCTTGATCTATATCACAGCAGAGCATGTGTACCAATCGGAAAAATGCAGGTTAAATGGGAGGCCTGATTTAGTGTTGGAAGTGCTAAAAACTAGAAATGGTTATGCTGCTAAAAGAGTGGGAGATACCTGTGAGGTGGGACTAGACTGGGAAAGGAGAAAATAGGAGGTCATGACTTTTGTTATTGAAGAAAAAATTAGACAAAATCAATACCTACTCAGAGAACTAGTCCATAGTCATCTGTTGCAACTGATAGAAGGGACCAGGGACCAACTGTGGGGAGGGGGTATTGACATCACGGCTGAGGAATACCCAATCCAGACAATGCCTGGACAGAATCGGTTAGGCAGAACTCTCATGAGATTGAGGGAAGAGTTAAGACGAAAAATGAAAACTGAAATATTGAAAGAGGAAGAACGTTTGAGAAACTTGAACACAAATGTAAAAAGTGTAAGAAATTGTATCATGTATATACCTTGTACTGTGCTTTGACCATACGACACATGTATATTGCTGAATGTGAAATTTGTCTGTTTCGATTAAATGTTCTACATATTGATACAAGGTCTTAAGAAGAAATCAGCGTGACTTGGAAAAATGGCGATGCCCTGGCCAAAGTATCTTGTGGTGGGAGACTCAAGAGGACGAGATGCCCAATGGATGCTGGACGAAAAAGGAAAAATGAGCAGAAGGAAAAAAAAGTGTAATGAGAGAGTTCATGAGTCAATTTGCTGTGAATATCCAAATGTTCATTAATGTGCCTCGCACATGCAGCATGAAAAGTGTTCCACTGTGGGCGAGGGGCACCTGTTGGAGAACACTCGGCACAATGCAGTATGACAAGTATGTTGCCAAAGTTTGTCAAAAATATGAGGTGGGTGGCAGTCTGAACAATTTTATCGACCCGTGATCAATCGGAAGTTATTTTCTAGGATTAGTGATAAAGTACTGGAGTGGGGAGGGAGGGGTGGTGGTGGTGGTGCAGGTGAGGTGGAGTGAATGGGAGTGTGGTTTGTGTCATGCGATGTGGAGTGACTGTGAGTGTGATTGTTTTGGGTGAGCGATGAGTTTTAACAGTGTTCTGACCCGGTGAAGCGACAGAGTGATGAAGCAATGGGCAGTGAAACAGTGGGCTAGGTGCGGGAAGGGAAAACGACCCATATCCCTCACGGGCACCAGTACAGGCTGTGCACCTATCGTCGACAGACGATGAAACTATGGGCTGAGTGCGAGGGAGATGTTCAACCGGTCACTCAAAGAGAGAGAAAGAGAAGGGGGAGAGTAGACACGAGATGTCCCTCGACACACCCGGCGCAGGTCGCATTGATTATTAAATCATGCCTGCGGACGATGAGACAATGGGCCAAGTGAGAGGGGGGGTAACCAAAATGTCCCCCGACACGCCTGGCACAGGTCAAAACGTGTACCATTCGTGCTCTGCATGCATAGGCATGATGGATCGCTTCATTGATGGGTGAAGAACGTCTGTAGGTGTGTGTTTTGTGGAGAGAAGTTGTGGTGTGATGGAGATGCGGTTTCGACCAAAGTCATAGGAAAATCTTTGCGCTGCCATGGTTATATTGTAAGGCTACGTGACACCGCGGAAACTGTGTCCACAGACGTACTGGGACACACCTCGTTGGGCAGAGTCAAGGCCATGGGGTGGGCATATGACCAACCATAGATTCGCCGCTAAACACAGGAATGCCATCGAGTCGGCACGCGTAGATTCTATGACCATTGCGTAGTGTCGCTCAGGGTTGCTATACCAATCAAATAGGAGACGGAGTATTGGCTAGGTACCTAACTGAGTAAGCCTGTTTGCCTGGCAAGCATCCGTGGTGACGTGTTGTGACACGCGTCCTCGGAGGGGTTCTGACGCGACAACTTACGAGTCCGGACAGGATCTCGTAACCATGGACACTGATGGCAGTGAATCCTGATTCACTAGGGCAGCTGGCCATGGAATCGCCTGCACCTTGACTTGTTACACAACTTGTGTGCACCTCGCTATGAGGATTTGCCTAAATCCCAAGGCTGATCGGCAGTAATCGGTCACCTTACTCAATACCGGCTGTTTGACGCCCTGTTGTGGTGCAAACACGTGACGGTAACCAAGTGACGATGATCCATCGCAATCTCTGTGTGTATTGATTGGGTGGCAGGTGGCGGGTTGTGTGCCACAATGTGTAACGTGTTGATTAGTGGTGGCGTGGTGAGTGCCGTGTTGTGTGAAGTGTGGGTGGGAGGGGGGTTAATAGGATTGGTAATTACAATTTTTCCTAATTAATATTAATGTTGATTTTGTATGTGTATTTTAGTATATTAAATTGTGTATATATTCTAATTGTATGGTTTATAATGTTTATAATGGAAAGGTATGAGGAATGTTGGGTAAGGAGAAGTAGAATTGTTGAAAGTGTATGCCATGATAGATGAGACACAGTATAGTGAGTACAGATATCTGGGCTCAGTGTGTGAGGGAAGGTTGGGGGGGGGGTCAGCTTGTGGCTAGTAAGCTTGGATAATGGCCGTGTGGGCGAGCGGGTGACCGTGTGGGTCCACAGTGCATTCATTGTTTGTGTGGTAAGTTATGTAATCGGGTGTTGATGGCCGTGAATGGCGTCCTGTGAGCATGGGTGGGGTGGGGGTGAAGTCAGGCTGGTGTCCAATTGCGTTCTGCTAGGGCAACCACCGACCAGCGTGACCTTTGTTTATGCTTGTGTATATTTGTTGATGGAAGCAACTAGAAAGGAAGTTGGAGAAGCCAGGAAACTCGAAAAACGAGCCCGGAATGTTTATTACATAACAAGATAATTGTAAATAAAGTAAAGAGAAAAAAAAATTACGGCGATGAGCGTGTGAAATGGCGTCATCTGAGTTTAGGAGGTGAGGTTGAAGTGAGCTTCTACCTGTACAGGTGTGTGAAACGATACAAACAAAGGTGGTTCCACCTGGTGGTTGTTCATACAAAATATATAGTCTTACCCCCTCTGGTTGTAAGTCAGACATATTTGTTGATGGAAGCAACTAGATAGGAAGTTGGAGAAGCCAGGAAACTTGAAAAACGAGCCCAAACCCAATTAAATAATTTTACTCAATTTTCGAGAAATCCTGCGATCCTTAACAACTTTAGAATCAGTCGATTCAGAAAGGTAAAGTAAAACTGCCCAGGACTTCCAATCCCCTATCCTTTTGACTTCATGGATAGGAATTCCTATCGTGACCAGAAAGGTAGCCCCACCTCTTCTGAGGCTATGTGGGCTTTAGTGGTCTTTTAGACCAGACAAATACGACATATCCTTAAGTTTTTTATAATATACATTATAATCATAAGGTTTGATAATTTTAGAACCGGGATCCGGGAACAGTGGATCAAATGGTCTAAGTGAAAATCTATCTATAATCAAAGACAACCAATATACAGGACACAGTGGTGTGTTAGAACGATTAATTGGTAACTTTAGAGTTCTATCTTTAAACTGTTTAGTTTTAGATGAATCTATACATAATATCAATCCATATGAAGTGAATTCTACAGATTTCCTTAATAATGAATGAGGGGAATTGGTAACATGAGATTTTCTAAGTAATGCACGAAATGAGAGTGTAACGGCGCCCCAAAAAACTAGATCCTCATCTAGGCTCATATCGAGCAGTTTGAAAATGTCCAGTAGTTGATGAGGGTAGTACGGGGTTGCCGGGTTTTGTTGATTACCAATAACTCTTTTAATACCCATGAGGGTCATTTTGATTTTGAAACAATTTTTTTCCACATTTGGAATATCAAAATAGTTATGTAGTGCCCACACTGAGCTTAGATAATTAATAATAGATACATATTTCAAAGATTTTGCTAAATATGATAAATACAGGCAAATAACGTCGACACTCGCTGGGAGTGGTTCAAAGTCATACGAAGTACAAAATTCGATAAACCTTTTCCATTGTGATTTTCGAGTAGTCCATGTATTGTGAGACCATCCTTGGATCTGGTAATCTAGGCAATCTGCTCTGATCTCATCAATGTTTCCTGAAAGGGCAGCAGATAATATCGGGATCAATAAGACGATTCAATGTATCGTGAAAACGATAATCACAAGTTCGTGATAAAGAGTCCGCTAGGATATTGTCCTCCGATCTTATGTAGTGTGCCCTTAGGCGTATGTTGTTCAGGGAAACAACCCCAAAAAGTTCACGAATCCAAGTCATAGCGGACGTATTTGAGCTTCTTCCAGTACGAACCATGCTTATGACTTGAGTATTGTCTATGTACAGATGAAGCACCTTATTTTTGAAAACATGGCACCATCTTGTGATGGCCCTAATCACTGGCTATAATTCCAGAACATTTATATTCTGGTCATAATCATCAAAAATTGGTGATATATCGGAATGTCTACAGGTAAGACAAGGATCGTTCCAAACACCAAAAAGAAAATCACAGTCAGTGTGGGCTCCAAATCCACTCAATGATGAATCTGTATAACATATGCAATGGTCTTTGACCAAGTCAGGTATTAAAGACCGACCATTAAAGATGGATACAAAACACTCCCACCATTTAAGATCCGCTCTAATGTTGTCTGTGACATTAATATGGCGTTTACCACGGTGGTCTTTGAGTGCTTCATATAAGCGGCGCATAAAAGTGCGTCCTCCATGTACAATAACAGAACAATGAGCTAGATAACCTACTAAGCTTTCGAACTTTTTGTAAGGAATCCAACTTTTAGAACTTAATTCTATAATTAAATCTTTAGCTGATTTGATTTTGTCTTCAGGTAATGATAACTCAAATTTGCAGAAATCGATAAAAATACCTAAAAACTTAACCTTTTGGGTGGGTTTTGAAGTTTTGTTCTTATTTACCATGAATCCTAAAAATTCAAGGGTGGAAATGAGTCTAGATTGGTATGTTGAACAGGTATTTAGATCTTCTGCAAAAATAAAGAAGTCATCTAAATAATTAATACATGATGTAATTGAGAAGAACAACAAGAATCTTATAATAAAGTCAGACAAACAATTGAAAATGTAAGGGCTAGAACGGCCCCCAAAACACAGACGGTGGTCTGGAAAAACAGACTCCTCTTCATCAGGAAGAGACCAGCGAAAACCTTGTAGTTTCCTATGAGAAGGGGCCACATGTACTGATCTGTATGCGTTTTTGATGTCGGTAACACAACCATACCCGTTAGGTGATATAATCTCTGTGGCTGTATCAATACTGTTAAATTTGAACTTTTGAGCAGTATTTTCCATATGGGAGTTTGTGCTGGTGCCGACTGGTCTGCGACAGTCTGTGATGGGACGAAGTCCTCCGTCTTTTTTGCAGACTGCTCCCATGGAGTGAATACATTGTGGTAGTTTGTCGGTTTTTTATATTTTCCCTGCTTCCAATTCCTCTTTTACGTTACTACTCATTTGAACTGAAAAAGGTTCTACACGTAAGGAGTTGTAATTACTGCAGTCATAGGAATTGAGGAAACCTTCGTCTACTATAGGAAAACCACGACAAATACCTGTAAGACAATACATATCTTTGGGCGAATAATTGTCCATGAGAAAAATGGCAGAGGCCCAAGAACAAGGCTTTAGCTGGATGGGACTACCATTCAGAGTATATGAGCAGTTACATCCTGATCTGCAGTCGAATGATATCGGAATATGTGCACCATGGTCTATGCAAATACAAAAACAGTAATTGTCACCCAAAAGAGGTTTACTACAGTTGATATCGGTGCAGCGATTTTCAAAGGATACTATATCGCTTTCAAAAGTATAACCATCTATGGTCGGGATGATAATATCTATCAACAATCCCGTTTGACCTTGTGAAATTATACATTCTGTACGGTTGTGATCATTTGTATAAGAAGATTCTATTTTTGTTTCAATTACCTCAGGTTCATTTACTACAATTCAAATTTCTTCATCAACAAAATTTCCCTTGCCATTATCGAGATGTGTATCAAGATGATGACTTACATCGAGAGTGTTACAACCTAGTATCATATTACCCTTTACATGATATGTATCAGTAGGTACATGGTCAACTGTAGAATTACTGTCAGCATAGTAACTGGCACACACATCCGAGGCCTTATCCTATTTGGATATTTTCAATTGTCGAATCACCTCGCAATTGCTTCTAGCGTGGTCACCTTCGCACACTATGCATTTATGTTCAAATCTGCAATTCGTTTGGGTGCAGTTATTGTCCTGGAAGGTAATGCAGAAGTGAGTTTTAGTATGATCAGTTTTTCCTCTGGGTTTTTTTTATCTGGTTTTGGAAACACTTTTTGTTTTTTGCTTTTCTACACCGCGAGTTCCATCCACGCCGAGGAAGCGAGTAGAAAGTTCAGGATCTACTCCAGAGAAAGAATCTCCATCAAGGGCCATTTTCCTTCGACATGATTCGTCGTACTTGCATAGGGTATGGGTTGTATAAGTACGATTCTCTGCTTTCTCTGACAAGTAGCGTACATGCTTTAAGTACGATGTAATGTCAGCATTATCTTCATACAGTTCGATACACAGAGATAGAGAAGAAAAGATAAGCACTTCGAAAGACATTGCCTTAGATCTGTCTGGTTTATCTATAAAACGTTTAAGAGCGAACTTACGCAGAAGTTTTTTCTCCTTTTTGTGAGAGTGTCGTTTTCTAGATGGTTTTATAGATCGGAGTTTGATGCGATGCTTGCGCGTCTTTTTCCTTCTGTGTGTATCAGAGTCCTCCGATTCACTGGTCTCGCTTGTAGTTGAAGAGTCGCTGGACAAACTCAAACTAGAAGAAGAATCACTTTCGTAGGCAGATACATTGAGAACAGGCTTAGATTTACCAATACGATCCACATTCCTCAATAAGACTGTAGAATGGAGTGCACGATCAATACCCTCTGCTGCTTGGTCTTTGTGGTGGGGGTCTCGATCAGCTGATCTGTGGTCGGCGTGCCTTCTGGCTTGGTCCCGGTACCGGTCCCGGTCCCGGTCACGGGTCGGTGCCTTGTGTTGCCACGCGTCAGTAGGTTCCTTACTGTGTAGTTTGGTTTTCGGTCTGGCTCCCGTGCCCAAACTCATAGTTCCCATTTGAACAAAAAGTGAATTTAAAGATGTTTCGATGCCCTCCAACCGGCCCGATACACTCCGAAACTCACTGCGAACTTGTGTCTTTAATACAGATGCATTAAAGTCGGTATCAGCGTTTTAGTCCGCCCACAGTCCGTCCTTTTGAAGGTCCTCGTCCTTCCCGCCAGCACCGGCCATTGTCTCTTGTGGATTTATGTCCAAAGTACCTGGTTTTTCCATGTGGAGACACTTTTTCCTGTGGGTTTATAGTGAGACGACTCACAAGTGATACAATAACGTCTTTGTGGCATATCCGATACCAGAATGCCAAAAAGAATTACGGCGATGAGCGTGTGAAATGGCGTCATCTGAGTTTAGGAGGTGAGGTTGAAGTGAGCCTCTACCTGTACAGGTGTGTGAAACGATACAAACGAAGGTGGTTCCACCTGGTGGTTGTTCATACAAAATATATAGTCTTACCCCCTCTGGTTGTAAGTCAGACATAATGTTGTGTAACAGGGACGCGGGTGGTCGCCGCAGATAGCGTTCGTTTTTAATGTATGCAATGTTTGGCATGGGTATAGGGGCAGTGAGAGGATGCATGAATGTAGAGCAAAAAGATTGAAATCGTTTGGTCACAAGTACTGACAAATGTTCAGACTTACCTTTAGTTCTCTATGAAATGAGAAGACTAGGTTAAAATTTGGTGTGTTTTAAAGTAGACTAGTCGTGGGAGCTTCATGGTGGGCTCTTCACGGCTTGTTGGGTGGCTTGTGGAGCTAGCTGCGGCGATGGCGTTGGACCCGGTCGCGGGCCTGGACGCGTTGAGCGGCGATGTGGATAGTGGGCGGCGACGGCATCGGTGACGGGTGTCGGCCGTTTTTGCAGCCGCAAAAACGGTGAAGGTGTTGATGCTGTCTTTGTAGTATGTACGGCAATGCAGCGTCGTAGAGGTGTTGTTTTCCATTCACACGTCGTGTGCGATCATATGAAGGCGTTGTGTTTGCGACATCGCAGATTTGAGGTGGTATCATGGCCTCTACAGCTTGTTGATGTTAAGCTGTAGATAGAGTTGGCGTAAGACATGGCTATATGCCCGGACGTGCTGAACCGCGGTGGCGTCAGTTATGGCCGTGTTTTGAGCGTGCGGTGCGGGAGCCATTTCCGTGAATCAAGGCCGTTTACTCAGTTGAATGTTCTTTTTGTTTTAACAACACTTACTGGTGTTGATGATATGATGACCGACTGGTATGTTGCTGGCCGCTCTGTTGATGGAGGCGTCGGCCGGAGTCTGGGAGTGCGGTGTTTCTTCAGCGTTGACCCTGGCCGCCTGTGTGTGCTGGATTAACGGTCTACATTTTCATGATTTGTAGAGATGAGGTAGAGCTGTTTTTGCTTAGCTGTTGAAGTACCGATTTCTTGAGGGTTCTCTAACCAGTGACACGATCCGATAGAGTGATCTATCAGAAAGTACCTTAATTGAAGAGAGACGACTGGATTCCTTCTGTAGTAGTTTATTACACGTCTGTTACTGTAGGCTGACCAAAGTGTACTGACCTCATGTGCCTTGCCTGCCCGCACCTCGCGTGGGAGGGGGGGGCTGTTACCAGGGGCAACAGCCCTCCCCCACGCTATCCAGCGGGCTGGGGGGAGGGGGGGTGGGGGAGGCCCGTATATGCCGGTCTGCATACCTCGGAACCTAACAGTATTCCCCGACCAGCAAAGATAACGAAGTTTTTCCGCATCCTTCTCCAGGCAGTGAAGAGCCATTGCAGGATCAGTGAGATACCGCTCCCTCTGGTGTTGTCGCATGGTGCAGTCTGCAAAGACAGCAGGGAACAAACTGAGCAGGAACCGTGAATACTCCTTTGTGAGCAGGGTAAAATATTCTAGATAAAGAGTCTGCTACAAAATTTGACATTTAACATTTTTGAGGGAACAAAGCCAATATAATTCCCTAATCCACTGCATCGCGGTAAGGTTTTTACTCCTGCCCGCGGAAACCATCGAAATAACTTGGGTGTTGTCACAATATAAGTCTAGAATAGAATCCTGGAACACAGAAAGCCACCTTTTAGTCGAGACCAAGAGGCCCCACAATTCCAATTCATCAGTGTTCGACCTGTCATATGAATCAAACAAAGGTGGTTGCTCATAATGAGAACATAACTCTGCTCCGATCGGAATCCAACTACCAAAATAATAGTCATGACCAGTGATACCCCCCAAGCCGTTGAGAGAGGCGTCAGAGAAAATAACATTGTCTTTGCTCCGGTTCAATGATTTTAGCACAACCATTAAAAAGAGGCAAGAAAGTAGACCACCAATTGCCTTTAAGCCATTGTAGATACACCTTGTGAAGATGCGGCCTCCTTTGACCAGCATAACACAATGCGACAAATGTCTGGCAAGCTTTTCCATCTGGGCAAATTTTACCCTCTTTTTGCTAGCTACTGACGTGATCAGATCCATTGTAGCATCGATCTTATCCACCGGAAGTTTGAGACACATGTTCTCTGTATCCACGATTATCTCAAGGTAGCGAGTTGATTGACACGGTGGAGTCACTCTTTTGTAGTTAACAGCAAAGCCGAGATAACGAAGGATCCTAACCAATGACTGCTGGTTGAATATACACTGAATATAATCATTCCCTGTGACGAAAAAGTCATCAAGATAATTAATTGCTGTTACCTTGTATAATCTCCGAAAGTGCTTTACCACAAAGTCACTGATAGCGCTGAAAATAAATGGGGCAGACCTAATACCGAAGCAAAGCATATTGTCTCTGACTTATTGTTGCTCCCCATCCACACCCCAACCGAGGCTCATGTAATCTCTATGATGGGGGAAAATATGCACATTCCTGTACGCATTCGCAATATCAACTACACACGAGTAACAGCCCTCTTTCACCAGCCTCCTTACATTGTCCATGGATTTGAATCTGAACTTAGGAGCTGTTGAAGACATAAAATTATTTATAGATAACGAAGGGCGAGAACAATCTGTGATTGGACGAATCCAACCGTCTGAGCGCCATACTGCTCCAAGTGTGTGAATGCATGTAGGCTTATGGTCAGCTAAAGATAATTTACCTTCACTGAGTTCTGTCCTAATCACGTCATCCATAAGGCTTCTTGCCACAGGGTCGAGGATCGAAGCATAATAAGCACAATCATATGTGACGTCAATGCCATCGTCAATAACTTTAAATCCCCTACACACTCCAGTCAGAATAAACACATCTTCATAAACACGTTGACAGGAGCTATATATCAACGCCGCAAAACGACAAGGCTTCAAACATATAGCGACTGCGTCCAGTTCATAAGTGCAAAGACAAGTGCTATTACAACACAAGTCAAAAATAGAGAGGTGAACATCCTCATATACTTCAACCGAACACAAATAACCACCGAGTTCCGCACCGCCCTGTCTACAAGGGCAAGACAAATCACAGCTGACGAAACCTACCAGCTGGGAACAGCCACATAACTCCTTGGGTGTGACAACCCGAGTAGTTCGATTGCAATCTTTAGACAATTCAGAAATACCGCTGTTTGACAACAGCGTGTGCTCCACTAGCCTGACCCAATTGCCTCTGTCCATTGAGAGATGGCCCGACTCACCTGACGACTGTGACAAGCCTCAGAACAATCCACTGGGAATAAGCAGCCGCCTACCACAGCCGTAGAAGTAGGCGTATCTGCAATCATAGTCCTCGCTTGGCCTAGATCTTGAACCCGATGTACATCATCAAGCATTGAGGGCATATCGGTCATACTATCCAGAAATGTAACTCCCGGAATAATTCCATCCAATGGCAGTTCATGAAGTAACTGAGCTTCCATCTCCGGGTTTGTACTCGCATCCGATATCCTAAATGCAGAATCACTCACACCCTCCCATCAGGGGCTAGTCACTGAAGAAGATGACTGTTGTTGTTGACCCGATCTCCACGTGTGTTGAGAATGAGATCCTCCGAAGCACTTAGAACAAATGTGTGGATAACGGCACGGATTATATGTGCAACCGGGTGAGACAGACCGGGCGATTACCCGGGATCCTGGAGTCTCGTTGAATGGTCTTCTTGGGAAAGTTTGACTTAGGGACAGATTTCTTAGATTCCCTGGTGAATTCGGTACTTAGGAACCGCATAGCGATTCCCATATCACCCGTAGCAGGGGCGTCAGAACGTTTTGAAAGTGGGGGGGCGAACTGAAAAATTGCTGACTTTTTTCTTGGTATGAAGTTTGACATTGACCTGGGAGCTGTTTCAAAATTCAAGTTAAGGGAGGGTTCAATAATTATGGCCCAGGGGGGGGGCACAGTTTTTAGGGGGGGTGCCAAATTTTTTTTTTGTATTCCAAGGGGGGGAAAACTTTTTTGGGGTATTTCCAGGGGGGGGGGCCAAATTTTTTCACTAAATCTGTTGCTGGGTCGATGTTGTAGGCCAACTCCCATATTTGTGTTCAATGACAAGAATTGATGTTATGAAATGCAATTACAGTAGATCCCGCGTAAGCGGACACCCTCGGTTCCGGGCCAAATTGTCCGCTTACGCGGGGTGTCCGCTTACGCGAGGTTAAAATAAACATCTAATAGATAATGATTAATGCACAAGGTAACTATAGTTGTCTCACTCCCTGGAGTTAAATGTCTATGGTCACAGTCCTGTTCGCCAATTCGAGATGGGTGTACATCCTCCCTCAGTCTGACAGACTTATGTGGAGGGAGACAACAATGGACAAACACTAACATTTATCCCAGAATCAATGCAGTCTCACAAGATCATTAGTTTTTTCTTAAACATCGATGAATTAGGAGCATTTACTACAACATCAAGTGCTACAAACGCCCCTGTTGCTGCTTATTTCAATAAGATTACCATATTTATGGAAGAGCACTATGAGCAAATGACTCTTTATTGAGAACTCTACATTGAGTACTTAAAGGGGTTCTGCATGCAAGAAAATGGGACTTTGTCTTCCTTCTGTAGTGCCACACCATAGATTGATCCACTCATTTCAAGGATTCCTCACACCATGCTAGAAAATTGCCAGAACATCTGTATTTGCATGTCACTGATACTGCTACAAGAAACAGTGAAGGTCCTTTGAGATTCTGCAAGGGAGCCTAATGACTACCAACTGATGGCACAACATGCTTATTACACATATCAGTATGTACCATCAGAAATGTGACCACTACCATATACTTTTTACAGCGACAATTTAAAAATTGTTGCTTTCAGTTGCAACATAAATTCATCATTCAAATCATGTATATGATTCAAATTCATATGTTAAAAACAGGACATAGAAACCTCTGATATATAGCCTCTCCAAGGACTCTCCTGCAAAACTGGGCAAGGAATACGTAATGGCTGACATTTTCCACTATTGGTTGCCAGTGGTGCAACTGCAAGCACCTCTCCAACAGAGGTGACTCCAGATGGCAATGACTGACATTGAAACTGGGTGCTGTTTAA
Organism: Alentia gelatinosa; assembly: GCA_950022655.1. NCBI lineage: Eukaryota > Metazoa > Annelida > Polychaeta > Phyllodocida > Polynoidae > Alentia > Alentia gelatinosa. The sequence goes on along the minus strand of OX465580.1, from coordinate 54,730,011 downwards.
GAACTTACGAGGGAGAAAATAAATGGTCGTTCGATTCTCCTTGGGCCAATATCGTTTAATAAGGGCTAGGAGAATTCCTGAAGGACAAACGAGGGAGAGGATCAATAGTGAGGCATGAAATATCGTTTAGCAAATTTATCCCCCAGTGGACGCCACATGGTCCTACGTCGTCCAAAAACGGACAATTAAACGACACGTACAGGGGGTGTCGTACAGGAAGCTTGTACCTCTGTCCCTGGTAAAATATGTTTACGGAAGAGAAACGTAAGACTTGCGGAGACCAGCGGATATAAGCGGATATAAACGGAAAAATTACGGTAAAGGAACGGAGGTATTTCTTGTGTTACGTTTGTGTTACGGTTGTGTTACAGAAGCATTACGGAGAGCTTTCTCACTAGATATACAGGTAGGGATGTGCTACATCCTACATCATTACATCCTACTTCCCTACATCCTACATCACTACATCCTACATACCCACATCCTACATCCTACATCCCACATCCCCACATCCTACATTCCTACATCCTACATCTTACATCCCCACATCCTACATAACTAAATCACTACATCCTACATCACTACATCACTACATCCTACATCCTACACCCTACATCACTACATCCTACATCCCTACATCACTACATCACTACATCCTACATCACTACATCACTACATCCTACATCACTACATCCTACATCACTACATCACTACATCCCCACATCCTACATCCTATATCCCACATCCTACATTCCTACATCCCTACATCTTACATCCCCACATCCTACATCACTACATCCTACATCACTACATCCTACATCACTACATCCTACATCACTACATCCTACATCCTACACCCTACATCCCTACATCCCTACACCCTACATCACTACATCACTACATCACTACATCACTACATCACTATATATATCACTCTCTTACACGGGGTTAAGCTCAACATCTAATAGAGGGAAAAATTTCCGTTCCGAGCAAAAGTGTCTGCTGACACGGGTTGTCCGCTTACGCGGGTTATCCGTTAGGCGGGGTTCTACTGTATATATATATATATATATATATATATCTATATATATCTATATATATATCTATATATATATATATAACTATATAACCTCTACACTATAGTGACAGTGTGTCTGACATTGAGCTCAATGACAAGAGTGAGCGATAACCAGGGAGATGGTCGATTCGATTATTTATTTTAATTAAAACATTATATTTGAGATGTGACAACTGTTCAGGAAAGGTCTAATATCTTGTACTACCTATAAAAGATAATTCTATTATGAAAATATATCATAAATATTAATAAATCTTATCGAAAATTTGATTTTGTATTCTCCTATATATCACAGAAGTATCCACGGAAGTAGCCGCAGGACTGAATACACTGGTGCCTTGCCGTGTCTGACGCTGATCTCCTTCCACAGACGATCTGGGTCAAAGTTAGGAGAATTTACAGCAAGGAGAGGAGAGTCCATGCAGGACCTCCCTTATTAAACAATATTCACACCGGATCCTCCCCAATGTCCTCCCTCGCGGCTGGTCTCCTATCGTCCAGACCAATTCTCCCTCGTAACTTCTTAAACAGCACCCTGGCCTCCAAATGGTGTGTGTTTCAGTCCTGCTCCAGACCTCCCCATCTTCTTTGCATCAGTGCTGTTCTGTCAACAACAGATGTTTATTTGTTACTTGTTTCTTTTATTTTCATTTTAAAGTAATTTTTATGAAGGGAATATTGTGTGTACCATCAGCAAATTTGGTGGTATAGCCATTCTTCCCCTGGGGCCCTAGCCCACTACTCCTCATTCTAATAGCAGGTGTCAAGCCTAATGAGCAGTGGGTACTTTTGTGTGTGTAAGTAATTGGTATAAGACGACTGGGGTTTAAACCCATGACCTACCATGCTTGAGGTGAACACCCCTACCACTAAGCCACTGAAATTGGTCAAAATTTTGACAAATGACTGAATGTAGCTAGGTTTGTTCTAAAATAAAGAAGGAAAGCCTTATGGAAAAAGGCCACATCAGTTAAGCCTCCCCTGTGCTTTTATCCTATTCCGATGGGGGGGGGGGGACTTTTTTGGGGGGGATTCCAAGTGGGGGGCCCAAAACTTTTTTGGGTATTCCAAGGGGGGGGCCAACTTTTTTGGGGGTATTCCAATGGGGGGGCCAACTTTTTTTTTGACTGATCGGTGTCCCGAAAACTGTGCCCCCCCTGGGCAATAATTAATGAATGCTCCCTAAGTCTCGCCAGTGGCACGTCACATTTTGAAAGCGGGAGGCCGCAACAGCGAGTGGCACTTTGAATCAAAGCGGCAGCAAAACCGCTACCAATACCTGCACCCCAACCTCAACAGCGATGCCTCGAAGTGCCATTGTTAGCTCTCGCTTTGGCCATGAGAACTCTCGTTTAGTACCCTCCCAACTTTTGAAACAGCTCCCTGTTCCACTGAAACCGTAAATCTGTGTAAAGTCAGGCTTAGCCGTCATTGCATGGTAAATGGTCGGAGAGTTTGGGACTTTTCCCCTGTGAAAAGTCAGAGCTTAGCTGTCATTGCACGGTAAAAGGTCAGACATTGACACTTTTCCACGGTGAAAAGTCAGAGCTTAGCAGTCATTGCATGGTAAAAGGTCAGACTTTGACACTTTTCCATGGTGAAAGGTCAGGGCTTAGCTATCATTGCACGCAAAAAAGTCAGACTTTGACGGTTTTCCATGGTGAAAAGTCAGAGCTTAGCTGTCATTGCACGGTAAAAGGTCAGACATTGACACTTTTCCACGGTGAAAAGTCAGAGCTTAGCAGTCATTGCACGGTAAAAGGTCAGACTTTGACAGTTTTCCACAGTAAAAAGGCAGAGCTTAGCTGTCATTGCACGGTAAAAGGTCAGACTTTGACACTTTGGCATGGTGAAAAGTCAGAGCTTAGCTGTCATTGCATGGTAAAAGGTCAGACTTTGACACCTTTCCACACTGAAAAGTCAGAGCTTAGCAGTCATTGCACGGTAAAAGGTCAGACTTTGTCACTTTGGCATGGTGAAAAGTCAGAGCTTAGCTGTCATTGCACGGTAAAAAGTCAGATTTTGACACCTTTCCACACTGAAAAGTCAGAGCTTAGCAGTCATTGCACAGTAAAAAGGTAGACATTGACACTTTTCCATGGTGAAAAGTCAGAGCTTAGCCGTTATTGCACGGTAAACGGTCAGACATGGACACTTTTCCACGGTGAAAAGTCAGAGCTTAGCAGTCATTGCACGGTAAAAGGTCAGACATTGACACTTTTCCACGGTGAAAGGTCAGGGATTAGCCATTATTGCATGGTAAAAGGTCAGACATTGACACTTTTCCATGGTGAAAGGTCAGGGCTTAGCTATCATTGCACGCAAAAAAGTCAGACTTTGACAGTTTTCCATGGTGAAAAGTCAGGGCTTAAGCGTCATTGCACGGTAAAAGGTCAGACATTGACACTTTTCCACGGTGAAAAGTCAGAGCTTAGCAGTCATTGCGTGGTAAAAGTTCAGACTTTGACAGTTTTCCACAGTGAAAAGTCAGAGCTTAGCAGTCATTGCATGGTAAAAGGTCAGACTTTGACACCTTTCCACGGTGAAAAGTCAGAGCTTAGCTGTCATTGCATGGTAAAAGGTCAGACTTTGACGGTTTGGCATGGTGAAAAGTCGGAGCTTAGCAGTCATTGCATGGTAAAAGGTCAGACTTTGACAGTTTTCCACAGTGAAAAGTCATTGCATGCTAAAAAGTAAGATTTAGACATTTTTCGACATTTTTCGACATGTTGAAAAATCCAGACAGTTTTTACATTTGATTGAGTTAAATTTGAATGTGCTGACTTTTTGGGGCTGGCAAAAAAGTGGGGGGGCGGCCGCCCCCCCTGCCCCCCCTATTCTGACGCCACTGCGTAGTATATGCAGAAGGTCCTCCCTTCTTAGCCTTATCCCTGACTGCTTCATCGTAACGCAGCAATCCACATTGTAAAAACGGTGTTTGGTATCCACACGCCAATGTTTAGAAGTTAAACACTTATTTGAACACTTTCTGGTCCCACTTTTCTAAACGCTTTTTTTCGGTAAACACGTTTAACTTTAAACATGTTTAGTTAAAAAGTGTTTGATTTTGAAAAGTGTTTAATTGCAAAGCGTTTAGTTTTATAGTGTTTAAGTTTGGGAAGTGTTTATATTCATAGTGTTCAGGATTTGGAAGTGTTTACATACATAGTGTTTAACATGAGGAAGCGTTTATATAACAAGTGTTTAGCTTTAGGAAGTGTTTTATCACAAAGCGTTTAAGTTTAAGAAGTGTTTAACCATTAACTGTTTATCATTAGGAAGTGTTTACACACAGTGTTCAACCTCAGGAACTCTCTGGAAGAAATTATTATCATCTTCTAGTATATCATAATTACAGATATACCATAGATATTGTAAAGAAAACTGTGACAAAAGAACTTTGTTTTGTACACATGTAGCTTTTATTGCCATATATCAATATCACAATAACCAATACAATACAACCAATACAAAGGGCAATACAAAGGACAGTCATTGCTGGTGACACTCAAATGTTGATGGGTTAACAGAGCAAATCCCCCGCCCCAAAAGATAATACTAAAAGTCGGACCCCTTCTCCACAGAAGCGGCTAAAATAAACTGCCTACACCCCCCCCCCCCCACCAAAAAAAAATCTTTTAGATGGATAGGTAGGTAGATTGATAGGCAGGTAGATGGGTAGGCAGGTAGATGGGTAGGCAGGTAGATGGGTAGGCAGGTAGATGGGTAGGCAGACAGATGGGCAAGCAGGTAGATGGGTAGGCCGGTAGATGGGCAGGCAGGTAGATGGGTAGGCAGGTAGATGGGTAGGCAGGTAGATGGGTAAGCAGGTAGATGGGTAGGCCAGTAGATGGGTAAGCAGGTAGATGGGTAGGCTGGAAGATGGGTAGGTGGGTAGGCAGGTTGATTAGTAGGCCAGTAGATGGGTAGGCCGGTAGATGGGTAAGCAGGTAGATGGGTAAGCAGGTAGATGGGTAGATGGGTAGGCAGGTTGATCAGTAGGCCAGTAGATGGGTAGGCAGGTAGATGGGTAAGCAGGTAGATGAGTAAGCCGATGAACCTGATCCTGACGACCCCGGTGTCCTGTCTCTGTGTTTGCTCGCCGCCTTAGGGGAGCTCCCCCATCGACGACTTTGTTGACGGCCATCACCCTTGCCTGTTCCGCGACAGCAACGACCTCCACGTTGTAGCTCTTTCGAAGACGGGCGACAATCTTTGTCCCCACTGGAACTCCGACATTTCCTACGTTCTTTGGAACCAGACCCGAGCGACTTGAGAAGAAGATTCTCGATGTTGGCGAGTTTGTCTTTGGTCGCAACCAATTCCTCCGTTAACCCGGGCACTGACGTCCTCATCGCCGCCATGTTGGACTTCACTTTGCTGATTTCACTTTGGTGCAAATCCTGTCTGGCTTGCCTCTGGTCTGAACCGTGCCATCCAGCGTCTTCGTAATCTACAGAATCTCCCACTGAATTCCCCCTGCTCGAACGATTAGTAACCACGACCTCTGGCTGAATGTGTTCAGTAGGTCCATTGGAATCCTCTGACTGCACCGGTGCCGTACGTAATGGCTTCCCGGACGCCAGTAGAGACTCCTCATGAGACACCTCATGAGTTGCCCTATTCACTTTCTGAATAGGCTCTTCAGAATGACGGCATTTCTTTCCTGTAGGCGGGCTATGCCGAGTATTGCACTTCCTACAATGCCTAGGATGAGGCATCGGAATAGAGGGAAACTATGTTCCGGTGGGAATAAGTCAAAGTTACGAGGTAAGGCTTGGAAAAATTACTGCCCAAGGCGTAGCCGCGGGCAGTAATGTTTCCAAGCCTTACCGAGTAACTTTGACTTATTTCCACTGGTACGTGGTTTCCCTATTCCTATATACCTTCAATTGTCGGCTAATATCGATAAAAACCGAATGTCTATGAACGTCAACCTGGGCAGTAAACGTCAACCTGGGCAGTAACTTCAACCTGGGCAGTAAACAAAGGTTATTCCACCCCCAGCAGCGTTAAGTAATCATAGGTTGTTCGCTCATAGGTATATAGGAATAACAGTTTGTCTCTTGTGCGATAGTCGGTTCAGGTATTTGAGTATGAGCGAAGTGTGAGTGATTCACTCCTACACCCCCAGATGGAGTTAGGGTGAGGGATGGCGCCCTCTGACGGGATAGACTATAACCGCAAAACCTGTGATTGAATGCCAGTAAACAATTCAGCAAGGTAGGGCAGATTCCAGTTTCCGACAGCTTGAATAACAATAGGGAGTGATCGACGCAGTCAAAGGCTTTCTTTATGTCCACATAAAGCGCAATTGATAATTTGTTTTCATTTACATTTTCTAACAGGATTTGCGTTAATTTAAACACAGCTCCCCCCGCACTTCGTAGTTTGCGAAACCCAAACTGGTTTGTGTTGAAGTAATTTTCCGATTCAAGGTGTTGATAGAGTTTAGTGTGCACCACCCGTTCCAGCAACTTACCTGGAACGGGTAGCACACACACAGGCCTCCAATTCGATATTTTTTGCGGATATCCTTGCTTTGGGAGTGGGGCTATGCGGCCCTCCTTCCATAAGTGTGGGAAGCTGCCATCTGTTACAGACTTATTCAATATATTTACAAATATATCCACATTATTTGTGAGAGATATTTTCAACACCGAGCATTTTATGCCTTCAATCTCAGATGACTTATATTTCTTTATTTCTTTGATGAGTTTATACACTTCTGCCGTTGTAATTTCAGTCAAATTAAATCCTTCATTATTTTTCCTTATTATATAGTTTAGCATATATACATTTGAGAGTGATTCGTTAGGTTCTTTACCTATCGTACTAAAGTAGGTGTTTGCAAAATCCGCACATCTATCCAGATTCAAGATCACACCTTCACTATGAGAAAAACAGACATACACTGGGTCACCTTGTGGTTTTGTTATCTTGTTAATTTCTCACCAATATTCTCGAGGGTCAGAGGCAGAAATAACCAGCTGTTCTTTTATATAATTTCGTTTATCCATTACCAATAGTTTCTTTATGTCATAACTCAACTTCCTAATTTCCTTTATTTCCCTGACCCTTTGACCATGGTCCTTCATATTAACATTTTGCCGGCATAATTTCCTTTTTAGTCATATTTTATTTTTTATATCCTTTGATAGCCAGGCCATTCCCACAAAACAAGATTTTCGGTCTTTGTATGGTGCGATTTCATCTAGGTAAGTATTGGTAGTATTAAGCCATCTGGACCATAAGATACAACTATTTGTCATATTCACGTCAACAACCATTGCTTCTCTTATTTTATTGTCTAATTCCAATTAATTGAAGTTTTTATAATTTCTGCTTTTTACCTGTTCACTCCTATGTCTGTTTCTCTGTTTTTTCTTTATAGCGAATACTACTAGATGATCGCTAAGTTGTACATCAAGTACTCCTTTACAGGAGATGTCCTTTGTATTTGTTATAATTCTATACTTAAACTATTTCCTATACCTGGTTGGGTTATACACGATATTAGTCTTTTTAAATGATGATTGCACAGTATATCCATAAGATCTTTGTTTCTCTTGTCTTGTCTTACCCTGGCATCTAAATTTATATCGCCCGTTAGCCATATTTCACTTTGACTAACCTTGCTTAACCCATTGGCGGCAGGTGATGCCTCAAGGCATCACCAGGTGAGATCGGGAGATGCCTTAAGGCATCACCAGTCCATATCGGGTGATGCCTTAAGGCATCATTTTCACATGATTCTGGCAATAAATGTTCAAGTGGCCGTGAAAGTGTACATATTGAATGAAATGTTCCAATTTTTTTGTAGGGTGTAGGAAAGATATAACCATCATTAAAAATAATCAAGTTGAAATCTAAGTTACCATAGCAACTGTATATTCGAACGAATATGAACAAGTTTTGCAGATGTCTGCGCTTCCGATCCAAGATGGCGGATGTGGAGGTTTGGTTGGGCTCCGATAGCGATTGGGAAGATGATTTGCCTTTGTCCACATACTTAATAAATATGAGTGAAAAGGCACACAGGGAACAGATGAAGGGATCAGTGTCACAAATATTGCGGAAAATGGACATGAAGATCACGATACTGACGATAATGGCTCAAGCGATACAGACTCCGAGAATGATGACCCCGCCCCCATACAACCTGACAGTGATAATGTCTGGATTAATATAGAAGAAAATATGGTTAAGGATGATGTACCTGCTCAATTTGATGATTCCCAAACTGGAATATTTGCAAAGCTAGATCTGACAACCCTGAAATTGCCATTGAAATTTTTCTCTATCTTTCTAACCATAGGATTTGTGGAGAGTCTTGTATGCACTACTAACGCATATGCCAGAGCTCACCCAGGAAAGGATTTGAGGAAAAAACGAAAATGGGTTCCAGTCACTGCTGCAAATATAAAGATATTTCTAGGTTTAACATTGTTGATGGGACTCATAAAGAAAATTTTATTACAGGGTTACTGGTCTATAGCAAAAGTTCTGGCTACTCCTTTCTTCAGGGCGACCATGGTACGAGATCGATTCCTGGATATTTTGCGTTAAGCTGCTACTTCATTATTCTTTTCTAGGAAAAAATCGCCAAAAAATTAGAAAATCCTATTGTTGACTCCTATATGTGCTTGTATCTTGCTTTGCAGCCTGTTGGAACTAACCCGCCTGCGGCGATCGACAGGGTAGGGTGGTTGTTAGATCACCTCAATTCCATTGCTTCTTCAGTATATCGGCCCAAGAATAAAGTTGCCATAGATGAAACGATGATAAAACATAAAGGCTGATGTGCGCATATCCAGTACATGCCCAAGAAACCAAACAAATGGGGCCAAAAGTTCTGGGTTCCGGCCGAGAGTGTGTCAGGTAGGTTACTCGCCTAGATCCGCTGTCACTTTACAAGTGTTCCTACCCCCACCCGCCCCACCACTGAGTCGATTGTCAATATTTTTAATTTATCTGATGATACACTGCACGAAAACCATCATTTTACATATGAATATGCCGGGCGTATATAAGTAGGTATTTTGCATCTACATGGTCGTCTTAATCCCCATGTGTATACTCCTCATCTGTAGGCGTATATAAGCATCCAGTGAAGAGGACTTCACTGAGAGCGGGCGGGGGGAGGTGGCGGGGGGTGGGGGGGGGGGGAGGGCTTCCTACTGAGGACACCTGTATTTCTACCAACACAAAGGGGTGGGGGCAGAGGGTATTTTCTCTCATATACGCCGGGTGTGAAATACAGCCAAGATGCGTCTGTCGTATATAAGGCCTGGGCGTATATAAATGAAAACAAGTCAATATTCAGCCAATACATGCACTTCCGTGATGGCGTATATATAAATAAAACGGTGGTTTTCGTGCAGTGATACTTCCAGACATTCAAACCTGACAATAAATATACTGGAATAAACTTTAGACTCTTGGGTTCACTCCCACCTACCTCCCTGATCGTTTATCTAATGTTAAAAGCCTGTACAAATTAATTTTTCAAATCGACATCTTCTACTGTCAGTCCCGTGTCAACCGCTCTCCACAGTAGACGCCGTTTTGAAGCAAGTCAAAATATGAACCGCGTAAGGCCCAACGGTTAAATTCGATCATCAAGTTAATTCTCCTCCATACTGTAAGATATTATATAGGAACAAACCTCAGAGTGTGGGGAATATGCTTGTATAAGTTATTGTTAGTATATTTAATGTTAAACCCTTGTGCAATATGATGTTCTAACTCGCCTACATCCGCTGTAACTTGACAAGAGTTCCCCCCTACCCGCCCCACCACTGAGTGGAGTGCCCGGTTCGATGTCAATATTTTTAATTCATTTAATAATACTTCCACACATTCAAACCTGACAATATATATACTGAAAGAAACTTTAGACTCTCGGCTTTGCTCCCATATACCTCCCTGATCGTTTATCTAACTTTAAAAGCCTGTACAAATTGATTTTCAAATCAACATCTTCTGCTGTTAGTGCCGTGTCAACCGCTCTCTGCATCTGACGCCATGTTGAAGCAAGTCAAAATATGAACCGGGTAAGGCCCAACAGTTAAATTCGATCATCAAATTAATCCTCGATCAAAATGTAAAGTATCATACAGGAACAAACATCAGTGTGTGAGGAATATCCTCGTATAAGTCATTTTTTTATATGTTAAACCCTTGTGCGATATGATTTTCTAACTGGCCCACATTTGCTTGTTGTGGTTGGTGTCTCTTCCCACCACTGAGTCGAGTGCCTGGTTTGATGTCAATATCTTAAATTTATTTATTATTACTTCCACACGTTCAAACCAAACAAAATTTATATAGGAACAAACCTTAGAGTCTCAAGATTCGTCGCATATATATTTCCATTGATTTCCTGAAGGTTTAAGCCTTGTACGGGATCATTTTATAAATGTTGTCTTTACACTGTGGTGAAGGGAGTTGCTGGATTTGAAAGTGCCGACCACAAACTCGCCATGCTGGGGCAAAGCAACATATATAACTCCTTGGTGAGATCGACTCGTACAGATCCAGCAAAGAATATAATCATGTTGATTTCACAGGTGGGAGACTCAGCAGGCTTTTTTCTTCCTTCCAGTATAATCCAATAGCGATGGCATAATGTCTTGAAGGGGTAAATCGACCAAATCCTGAGTGAGGTGATGGCTAAACAACTCAGCTTTCGTAGTATTGGCTTCATTGACACCACACTGTGTAGAATGTCAATCGGTTCGGTGCCTTGGAAAATATTTTTCTCCCGTCATTTAGCGTCTATATGAATAAACCAGACACTGCCAGAATCGTGAAGACTTGTAGAATATTCCCAGGGTGATGATCAATGATGTCAATGCATTTTCTATGGGTGACACACCAGCAAAGTTATAACTCTTCAGAACCGGACCTTCGCAGCCTGGCATTGTCAATATAAACCACTGTCACACTTATTTTTCGATCGATGTTCCAGGCCGTACGCGTTGATCTGCCAGGCCAGGTTTTTGGCTGGCAGATTAATATTCGAATTATCCAATATATAAATCCAGGTTCAGGTTCAAAGACATAAGATGCTCGCCAGCATCTGTATCCTTATGGGCGCCTTTTTATTGGGGTTTAAATCTTATCCAGTTACCCATACTTGTTTCTAGATTTTCTCAATTATTCTTTATATATACCATACCAAATTTTCAGAGGAGTCAGAATATAGTCATAGGAAGACAACAGTGTCAACAATTTTATTGTTATTTACCATCAATTCAATAAAACAAATATTTCTAACCAGACATTGTGACGCCGACCCAGATCTGGGCCGGAAGCGTATATAGGCCTGCTGCCAAGCGGTAGAATCTAACTGTTACCCGGGCTGGCTTTGCAGGCTCTGAAAATGGCCTGTCGCGAATGGGTTAAGGAACACAAATCATTAATGAAGCTCAATAATTTTTCCATGTTATATCCTGGTGGCCTATATACATTTTTTTTTTTTTTTTTTAATAGAGCACAGCATTTATTTTCCAGTATACAGCATACAGTACATTGCATTATTTCTTTGTTGTCTTGTTCTCATATCTATCTGACTGTAAACTTGTAGCAGTCTCTTACACACATCTTTCGTCTTGCTCCTTTTTTTTATATTTTAACTTTATAATTACATGGTTACCTGGTATACCTCTACCCCTTACTGGACTACAACCTTCAGGTCTTCCTATTCTAGATTGCCACCATTTTTCCAATCTACTACACTGCTGATTCTCCATATATTTATCAGTCATTCAATATTTGATTTTCAGGAATATTCTATCTGTTCTCGTTAGTCTCCTTCTCCTTGGGTGACATCGTCTGTTTTCCTCTTCTTCATGCTTTTCCACCTCCTGCTCTCTTCAATATAGGCATATTATTCCATAGATTATCTTAATTCTTGTCAGTCCCTTCCTCTGGCTCTTAGATACTATGTCACACAATCAAGTAGTCCAACCACCCGTCTAATTTCTGGAGGTAACATATATACAAAGAATTATTCATAACAATTACCATACTAACTGAGTGCTTTCCCAAACCACTTCCTTCATAAGCACAACCCTTACACCAAGAAAAAACAACAATAGACAAACAGGACCAATAACAAGGACATAACACTTGGAGAGCCTTTTAGCAGCACCAGATTACAAACTCTTCCATATATGAGAAAGATGATGAAATTTATACATTTTGTTTTCCAAATAACATGTCTGCCTTTCCACGGATAGCTTATATTTCAGTTCCCTCAGGAACTGCAACCAGTCTAGGTCATTTGCGTAAAAAAGTCTTTGGCGGTGTATAAATGCCTTAGCATACAGAACAATATAATTCATCATTTTTACCTTATGACCTTGTCCCTGAATTCCTAATAAGATATCCTTCACTCTTATCATGAACATATCTTCACCATATATAACAGCAATCCATTTCTTAATTGTACCCCAAAACTCCCGAACATCATGGCACTCAACGAAGAAGTGTTGGATATCATCCCTTCTATAACAGAAATTACATTCCTCAGATGACACTATTTTCCGTTTGGATAAATAAACATTACATGTTATTGTTCTGTTCATGATGCGATATTGCAGAGACTGAATTCTCGTGTAGTTAAATAAGGCAATTTACTCCATATCTTCCACTCCCTTGCTCTCATGTCTACCTCTGGGCACACATCCCCCCATCTTCTCCTAGCACTTGGAATCAAAGATTTCCTATCAATAATATAATTGTACAAAAATTTACTCCTCAGCTGGAGAACATCCCTTGGATTTTCCCCTGGTATCTGAATTAATAACCTCTTTCTTTCATCGATCTCCCCCTCTACCTCCATAATCCAGAGCCCTGGTATCGCTGACCTCATCGTGAACATATCCAAAAATGTGATATGAGTTCCATACCTGTCATTAATTTCCTGGTAGGACATAACTCCCCCTTTCTTACACAAGTCCCTTATCTGAAAAACCCCAGCTCTTTTCAAATGAGCCTCAGTACTTTGCTGTACTGCCGGCCTTATAAAAATATTATCCCAAATGGCTTCATTGATAAATACCTCATCCTCCCTAGGTTGTATATTATATATCTCTTCCCACTCTTTAAGCACCTGATTATAGAATGTACCACGTTCTTGCCTCTTTGACCTAACATTTTTACATAAGAAAAACCGGAACATCCCATCTTCTACCTTTAGGAATTCCTTGAAGAGAAACGTCCAATTACTACCTTCATCAAATACCAGCCTCTTCACCCATTGCACCCTTGAGGCTTTAACCATTGCTTCAAGGTCCAGTAATTTCAGACCTCCGTCTTCAATATTTTGGATGATAGTATTATAAGCAATTTTTGCAACACCACCTGACCACATGTAGGATGTTACAATATCTTTAAACCTCTTACTCACAATTTCAGGAGTAAACATATTTATGCATGGATATAGAATAGTTGGTATGAGCAAAGAATTAATTATACATACTTTCCCTTTAATAGATAGCTTCCTGTTATACCAGTTCTGTACAATGGTTTTGCACTTCTCCAGTCTGGGCATGAAATTCCAGCATAGAGTATCTTCCACTGACATGAATCTTGAGAACCAAATACCTAGAACTTTAATCTTCTGGACCACTTTAAACTTACATGTAATTTTCCTAATATTCCTACCATTAAACAGTAGTATATTTGTTTTCTTCTCATTAATCTTCAATCCAGAAAATGATGAGAACATGTCCAGTAAACCTAGCAAACACTCCAAAGACCTTTGATTCTTTACAAAGACTGTAATATCATCCGCAAACATAGACAGCTTAATTCCTCCACATGCAGTTTGAACCCCTTCCACTGCTTCTGAATTCCTTATTAAAGTTCCAAAGATTTCCACCGTCAGTATAAACAAATACGGAGACACACAACACCCTTGACGTGCCCCTTTTTGTAGTTGAAACCAATTAGTAGTAAACCCATTGTTTATCACACAACACTGTTGATCCTCATAGATAACCTTAATCCATCGTATGAAATTCTCACCGAATCCAAACAGTTCCAGTGACCTGATAATTGCGGACCAGGTGACAGAGTCAAATGCCTTTTTGAAATCTAAGGCCACCATTCCCCCTTCATCCATGGACTCATCTTCCATAGAGAGAACATCATCAATCTTCCTTAAATTTGTACCAATGAACCTGTTCTTGATATATGCTGTTTGATCCTTACTTATAATTCTATTCAAAACCACTCTCAGTCTTATGGCCAAGGATTTCGTAAAGATCTTATAGTCCGAGTTCAGAAGAGTTATTGGCCTCCAATTATCTAATATGGCCCTATTCTCATCACTCTTTGGAAGTAGGGTTATTATCCCTCTCCTCTGTTCTGTCCCCATTTTTCCCTGTTCTATGGAAAACATTAATGAGTCAAAGAAAGGTTTTTTGACTGATTCCCAGAATGCCTTGAAAAACTCAACCGTTAATCCGTCTGAACCCGGGGTTTTATTGGTATTCATCTCACCCAAGGCAGTTTTTAATTCGCTTATGGAAAGAGGCCTTTCCAACAAATCTATCTCCCGCTGCTCTAGTCTTGGAAGGACAGGCTTGATTTTCTCCTCCACCATCTCATCCCAATCCCTACCCTGTGGTGCCTCATCTTTGGCCATATATAGTCCCTTATAGTACTTGAACAACACTTGTCTTACCTTATGTGGTTCACTCACTATCTCCTCATTCTCATCAAGTGTCTGAGATATCAATTTGTTACTGAAGTTTTTCTTTTCTAAATTAAGGAAATAGCTCGAAGGCTTTTCTCCATGACCATGCCACTTAACTTTGGACCTAAACATAGCGGCCACCGCTGCCCTATTTTCAATGGCTACTAATTCTCTTTTCAAAGATCTCCTCTCCTCCTCCCATTCTCTTTCTACCCCAATTTCCGCCTTCTCTCCCTGAGGCTCCCCATCCATCTTCCCGACCAAGAACTCCAGTCTCTCCTCCATTTGTTTCTTTTCCTCTTGGGTCTTCCTCTTCCGTCTCTTAGCATAATCAATAGAGAATTCCTTAATTTTAAACTTGATAAGTTCCCACAGAGCAGATGGGTCACTTAGATCCTCCTCCTTTGTAACCTTAGATATAGTACAAACCACACCTTTCCTATATTCCTCCTCCTCCAGTAATAAGTTATTCACTTTCCACATCCCTGGACCCCTTCTCTCCTCCTGCTTCCTCAATATTATATTGACTGGACAATGGTCTGACTGTACAGACAATCCTATGCTGCACTCAGAAATTCTATTTTTTATTGATTCAGACACTAGCCAGTAGTCTAGCCGTGAGGCCTGTTTGTTCCTGTGGAACGTATACCTTCTTACTCCTGGGTTCCTTTCCCGCCATACATCAGCAAGTTCTAGGTTCTGAATAAATGAGTTCATCTTGCCCTGGTATTTTCCAACTTTGAATTGGGTCACATTATTCTTTCTATCCAACACCTCATCAATTGGTATGTTCAAATCCCCAGCTAAAAGGATGGGTAGGTCTGATAGTCCAGCAAGATGTTTAAAAATACAGCCCAAATTGTCAATCTGCTCCTCTTGGAAATTTTGAGTAGGTGCATAGATGTTCACCAAGATTATCTCTTCTCCCTCTACCTCCACTCTGGCTATAATGTAACGTCCTTCACTATCTCTTATAACCTCATGAATTACATATTTCAGGTTGCGACCAAACAGTATCGCTACTCCCCTAGATCCAGGAGTACCATGCGCGGTTATTATCTCACCCCCCCACTCAGTCTGCCATATTACCTGTTTCTTCTCTTCACTATGGGTCTCTTGTAGTAGGCAGATGTCATACCTGTTTCTAACCCTCGAAAAGATGGCCTTCCTCTTGACTCTGTCACCCAGTCCATTCACATTAAAGGAGCACAATCTCAAATCACCTGTACTACCATGCACCTTTCGTACATTGATCTTCCTCTGGTATTCCCCTTACCCTCTACCCTTGTATTTCCGATGCCAGCTCTCCTACATACATCTCCCCTCATCTCCCACATATAACACTTGTTAACACCAGTCAGCACATTGACACATAAAACATACAACTCCTTAACAGTAAACATCAAAGACACAGATACGCTTTGCTTCCAATAGACTTCCTCAAACTCAAGATCAATTCTCCAGGTCTACCAATCCTCTTCCACCGCACCCTCATCCCAGGGACTAGGACAATAATATTGTTAACAAGGGCAGACATCACCAATCTGCCTCATCTGCTGACCAACCAAGTCAACAAAATATGGATATCTAAAATACGGCCCGTAAATACTAAAATATACTTAAGCAGATGATAACCTGTGCCCTAGACCCTATGGTATAACTGCCTGATGGTCCTGTTAGCCATCCTCTTACATCAAACTTAACCATAGCTACTTTATCCCCTCCCCAATTTTCCCTACCCTCTACTCTCAAGCCTTAGTTCTATGTGAAACGACATACAAACTGTCCAATATCTTAATTATCTTAATTAACATATTAATTGAAATTCAGCAGGAACCTTATATATTAGACTAACTGCCCTGAGTCATGTCCAAACTCCACCTCTCTCTTCCCCTTCCCCCTTACTGATATACCCCCCCCCCCCCAAACCACTCCATCACAAGAAGTGCCTTTCAGTAACTTTCAATGGTAACCTGGGAGCAAACTTGCCACTCAACCACAAGGCCACTGACACTCATATCTCATCAATCCCCGTACCAGCATTATATTTGGCAGTAATATTTGGTGGCAATCGATACAACTTAAACAGTCCTACCTCTATCTAATCAATCACCTTTCGGTAGAATTCATCAAGGGCTTGGCCCCAGTGCTGAAGTTATATTTCATCAGGATGAAGGCCATTAAATAACACATAATAGAATGCTTAAGTTTTCTTGTACTTGCACCGATGAACTGTTTTATTTGCCATGGAATATATCCATGATGTACTTGACTGTCTCGTTTCTCCTTAGGATATGCTTTCGCTGCCGCTTGAAGCCTCATTCCTGAACTACTTTCACTGGTTCTCCGGCCTTACCTCGATTATCCTGTTCAAATAACACTGCTGTCATAGCTGGTTGCTCCCATGTACCTTATCTTCTCACGGAATTCGCTGGTAACCTTCGTAGTCATCAATATCGCTGGTAACCGCATCTAACTTCCCGCCTATTCCTTAGGCTCCGTAGGCGTCAACTCCTTCCGTACTTTCATAAGGATTTCTCCCAATACATTTTTCCCCAGTTGCTTGGCACCTTTTCTAGCTTCATAGAGATTCACTCCTGCACCCCAGTGTCTGTCCTTCGTTGCATCCACTAATTTCTTTGGGTATGTTTCTAAAAGATCATTTCTTATCCCCTCATTTTGGATGAACTTGGCCCTGACTATCGCACACATGACCTCCTCTTCCTTTTGCACCCATTTCTTGTCCGTCTCGATGGTAGCTGATATAGACTTGATCAAAAATGGATCAGTGGTTCTCTTAATCAGAGAGATCAGATCCTTCCTGCCACATTCCTTCGCCTTCCTACAGGCATAAGCCTGTTCAGCCGAGCAGAAGCTTTCCCCATCAATCCTAACATCACAGTTCACAAAATTTGACAAGAAGGAATTCTTACCATGAAAGAATATTTCCTTCCCATTATCGTGTTTGTATGCTTTCGGTAGTGACACCTTATCTGGGAGTTCATGAATCGATGTTGCATCATACAGCCTACCCCCGATCACTGCTTTATCTCCGTTACTGACTAGGCGAGCATCAATGCCTTCTCCTTTTGCCTTTTCCACCACCGCTCGAAAGTCAACTCTAGTTTCCTTTACCTTGCTCGTAATGTGCTCAGAAATCCAGATCCCTTTAGCTCTTGGGTCATTTCTGAGATTCTTCTTATTGCACAATATCCAATCTCGTGCCGACTGATGAACCATGGTAACCAGAATGTCCCGCGGCTTCCCTCCTTTCTGGAATCTGCCAATCCTCTTTGTGATGTCAAACTCATGTGTGGGTATTTTAGAACTTGTAGCAGATACTATTTCCATGACTAGACTTTTTGTTTCCTCGTCCTGTCTTTCTCTGACCCCACTGATTATCAGGCTTTTACTCCTAATCTCCCGCCTCAGTTCATCCATGTCTTTCATAGTAGTCACCATGTCAACCGTCGCTTTCTTGACGCTGCTCATCTCAGATCGAATTTGCGTCTTTAAATCCTCCACTTCTTTCTTTTCCTTTCCTGCTAGCTCTTCTTCTCCCTCCTTATTGACTAAAACATTAGCCAAAGATTCTTGCAATTCTCGTATTTCTTGATTTAATCTCTTGTTTTCATTTTTCAGTCCTATCAACTCACCCTCAACAAGTGTCAAATCATTTCGCGCTTTTTCCCTCAGTTCCCGTTCACTCTGAAGGCTCTCTCGAAACTCTTCTATCTCTTCAGAGAGACCTGTTACTATTTCTGCGAGTGTTGGTTTTTTCAGAGTCTTTTTCGCTTTCGCGTCCTTATGATCTTTTTTTGCACATTTTTCTCGTTGTTGTATTTTTTGAGAAGAACGTAGTACTGGAAACTCATTGTCTGAACCAAGTTCACCCTCCATCTTGGATCCCTCTTCTTGCAATGAAACCATTTAAATGTCTGTCTGTTTCTCTTTTCCCGTGAAGCTCTCGATTTCCACTGTATGTTCTCTGACTTCCTTAAACTTTCATAAACTTGTAAATTCCTATTTCAGGTGCATATCTCGCTTTAAGTAGCCGATGTCATCGGATTGGTAGCCTGGATCTTAATTGCATTAAGCTGTCATCTCGTCTCACTTCTCACTTGAATGCACTAACAGCCTGGCCGTTTTGGTAACTTTCTGAATGCCCCCACAACTGGAATAACAGTCCGTGGCCGATTTCCAGTATTTTGAAAAGGGGGAGAGAAAAAAAAAAAAAAAAAAAAAAAAAAATTACTTTCCGAACGCCCCCACTTCTGGAGAGCTCAGGTATGCAGTCTATTAATAGCTAACACGTAAGTGCGGCCGTTTCCGTATTATCGCCCTTTGATTGTGTATGATTATGTATTCATGGACTGTTCCTACACATTGGATGGGCTATGATACCAACCGTTAGAATCTTGATGCCTGTTGAGGTACTATTGCCTGTATGAAGTGCATGGATTCACGTTATTTCTGTAGATAAAGACGTAAAAAACGGCCGTCGATGTGAAGGACGTCCGTTACTCGCGGGCGCGTTCGGAAAACCGTGGCCTATATACATTGGCGATAGTTACCTTTCTATGGTTAGGTCTCTCAATTTTTAAGACTGTTGCTTCTAATTTTTCGTCCATGACCGGTAGTTCTGTTAACACTGTTGTGTATGGAGTCCATTCATCCTTAATATAAAATCCTATCCCTCCCCCTATACCCCACGGTCTGTCATTTCTAAAGAAGTTAAATCCATTAAAATCAACAAATGTCGTTGGAATTATCGGTTTTAATAATGTTTCTGTGACTCCTATTACATCAAAATTTCTTAAACTCTCATATACAGGGTCCCTTTTAGTGAATAGACTATGGATGTTTGAATGGCATATCTTAACTCCTTTCTCTGTATTAATATTGGAAATACTACTAGTCATTATTCAGTTTTGAAACGTGATTTCTACCTCGGTAGCCTTAACATATGCAAACTGGAAGCAATTTAAGCGTGCAATATAACATCGTGAACAGTGTGAAACAAAAAAAGAAACAATGATGAATTATACAGTTGAAGCGTGCTCATGAGTGTGATCGCCAAGGAGCACCGAATGACAGTCTTGATGTACATCGGACTATCCTGGGTAGAGTAATGGTTCATAGTTTGTGTAGTATTCTGGTAGTGTTAGGGTATATGCACCGCATCCTGAATATATAAGAAGATGTCTACTCACAAGTTCTCAAGTGTCTTTAGATGGTACGATGGTTAACCATCTCTTAAATTATTTAGCTGGATTCCCTTGATCCCGTTTCAGTCTTTGTCCACGGTCTGTGCTCATAATGGTGGCTTTTATACTCGTCATGTTCTTCCAGAGATACATGTCTGACCAGTGGTATTGATGATATGAAGAATGTATAGCAATCATTAATAATACTCAAGTGATTCCCAAAAGGTTTTCCTCAACCGATTGTTTCTAAGCCAGATACAGAGTCTCTGTTACAATTCTTTTGTCTGTATTTTGTGTTTAGTAAGAGACTCAATGAACGACTGCCAGATATACATAAATGAGTATGTTTATCCGCATGTGTACATTCACCTTAGTGTGTGCCCTGTATGGAACACCCATATATAATATTAGTGCAAACCAATAAGATATACGATATAATGAAAAAGAATAATTGAGACGAAGGCGTGTATGGGGGAAATATGAAAAACAGGGTTTATTCAATATTACATTGGGACAAACCCCAGTCCTACACATCAAGAAATACAAGACTAAGATTAAAATAATTAGTTATATATCAAAGTAAGATTAAAATCGACTGCTCGGGTGAGCAGTTAAGAGCGGAATGTTGTTTAAACCATACCAGCTTCACCAAGAAACCTCTGGTTACCGCATCAGGTAACCGGGTAACCTGGAAAGTATTCGTGACGCTCAACAACAAATGATAAACCGCAGTGAATAAACCTGTGATGGTTATTGGTTGATAATTTATATTTATATAATCAAAGTTATATAAAGATATAATATTAGTGCAAACCAATAAGATATACGATATAATGAAAACGAATAATTGAGACAAAGGCGTGTATGACGGAAATATGAAAAACAGGGCAAAAACCGGCCGGACACAACCGAGTTCAATTAGATACATTTTAAAAATTGAGAGGCGATTTTATCTGGGGAAGTGACCGAAAAAGGGGTTTCATGCAAGTAAGAATAAACGGCTGAAGATGACCAATTACCCCGGGCCTTGATATCATTGATATCCACCCCTATGCCCTTTAAAATGATCACTCCTCCGTGCCTCAAGGAATGACAGGAAACCCAGTCATCTCCAAAACCACATAACCTTGTAACAGATTTCAATTTGTTATTAACCTTCTGGTAATTCAATGGTAAGAGAGCTTTACCTGAAGATAATAGAAGCAGGAAATCAATAGTGTTAAGATTAAACCTCGATAGGTATAAGTGGAAAAATTTGTACAAACAGAAAATAGAATCTGGGATGCGATCAAAAAGGAGAATTTTAGTATTCACACCCAGCTGATCTACTTTAGATGAAGTGATTTTAATTTCTAAATGATTTTTTGACAAGAACAAATCTCTCCTTCTGAGAGTATGGTTAGAAATTGTAAAATGAGATTTCCTTAATAAACCTCTAAAGCCTAAGAGGAAGGAAATCCAGGGCCCTGTTTTTCAGTCACGACAATCGTTATGAACGACACGTTTTTGCTGTCAGTGTACTATAGACGTGACATTTTAGGGGGTCGGCCATTTATCACAGCCCTAAGACACGTAGGGAGGTTTGAGGTGTGTTATAGTCACGACAATCGTAGAGTCACGTGGGTGAATTTGTCGCCCAAGGTGTCGTAGCCCTAACACATCTATGGACATGTCGTACCTAATGCAGAAATTCAGTTCCCTTAGAAACTAAGCCATGGAACTTTTACACGAGTAAGGGATACATATAACCTACAATCGTACCAAATATGAAGATAATCGGCCGGCCCGATCTGCCGATATCCGTGTTTGAATTTTGTTGTAGCAAACCTCTGCTCTGGTGGCCAGTGTACCAGAGTTCCAGTGTCAACAGGGGCGATACACTGCGCCGCTCTGCAAAAGTTTCCTGTAGGTAGATCGAGTGGGGCAGTGTGCGCCTCTGCTAATCTATGCGGTGACCTTGACATTGACGCAGTTTCAGAGCATGAGCGCCCAGGCCCTAGCTACAATGTCACCAAAAAGCAAATTTTCACCCACTTCCCATGGGAATTAAGCCACGAAACTTTAACGACCATATAACCTATAAATTTTCTAAATATGAAGAAGATCGGCTGCACAAATCTGCCGATATTACCGAAACGAATACCTTGTTCTGTGATAGAACCTAAGACAATTCTATAATTGTTGTAACAGCCAACGTTTTTCGCGACGATTGCCCGTGGCGCACTACAATCGTGTCTATAGAATACCAGCCATCTCGTGTCTTCCAAAATGTCGTGGATTCGCTGGACGATCGTACGGTATCGTTGGCCGACGATGTTGTTACTGAAAAACAGGGCCCAGATAACCAGATCTTCATCTGAAGAAAAATTCAATTTATCATACATAGACCTCATGTCCAAAATCGTGATTGGATATCTAGTATTTGACATGTTATCCCCTAACCAGGATAAACCTTTTATAGTCATCTTAATTAAGAAATCTGATGACATATCAGTAAAACCTCTCAGTTTTTTTTCGAAATTTACCGCTGAGATATAATTTCTGTCGTCATGTGGACCTGGTTTACGGTTAGTAATACTACTGGAGGAATATGAGAAAACTGTATTCCCGTGGGCAAATTTTTATTTTACCGAACCCCTGTCCCCGGGCATTATAACCAAGGTCGTAGACCGAGGTTTTAACGGCCGGAGGACAGGGATGAGGTGAAATAACAATTCAAACACAGGTATATGGTTTTCTTATTATCATATACCCTGAAATAATTACAATAATGTCAATAATTAAGTTGTAGCAGCCGTTTCTAGGCCCATTTGGGCACAGCATGGTTGAAACGAAATACGTGATATGCTCCATCCTTCAACCTCATGTTATGTATATATGGATATAGACCCATAAGAGCTGGCAAAGAGTAGTCAGTGGTGTAGTGGTTAGGCCCTTCGTTTTGTAACCTGAGGATCGGGGTTTTGACCTCCTGGCCCCACCCAATCTTTTTTTATTTTTGTTGTTTTTAAAAAAAAAGATAAAAAATAAAAATATAGGTGTGTGTATATATATATATGTCTATATATTTCAATATATTAATATGTATTAAGGCTGCTGCAAGTCTACTGTGTAGCTCTCCCCAGCGTATCTAATTCGTGACATATCTAGTTGTGTATCTGTCTAGTCACGTTTCTAGGTTAGTCGTTTGACTACTGCTTGACTACCGCATCTATTAGTCATCACGTTACGTCACGTTCTTCTGTGATTACCGTTATTCTGCTAGCTCCTGTGATACTGGAAGCACGTATTTTAAAGGTTGCTCCTGCCATGACGGTAGATGAATTTGATAGTGCTAATTATCGGAGAATTTTAGCGGAATCTGACAATGATACTACTAGCGGTGAGACGGGCGGGGAGACTGCGGGAGACCTTTCTTCATCGAGACCCAGCCATCCGTTGATGTCGAAAATGGAGGGAAGGATGGATTGACTAGAGGCGTCACTCTTCACAGTGATAGGTTTGCTGGAGGAAAAAAACGAGAAGAATTCGCTCCAAAAAGATGATCAAGATATCGCTTCTGCAAAGAAAAACGCCAGCTTACCAGATGAGGGATCTGCCAATCCGCCTACAGAAAAGCCTACCCAGACATGTAAGCCAGTGGTGTCATCAGAGAAAAATGAGAAGACAAAAGAGGGTAAATATTTGTCGAAATATTTTCTGGGAGAAAATGAAAAACTGTTGACAATTGAAAAATTGAATGTGATAAATTTAAAGATGCTCAAAGATTTGTTATCGAATGGTGAAAAAGCGATTTTTCTGATCACTTGATACTGTTGTCAGAGAAGGCCGAGTCTAAATTTTTCACCAATGAAGCATTATTGAAATACGATAATTCGGTGAAGGAAAGAGCAGAAAAAAAACGATATCCATGCATTTAAAGGTATCAATCCATCTGATATCGTAAGATATTTGTTATATGAGGGAACTGTAGGTACTGCTATGGCCAAAAACAAAAGTAATAAGAAAAATGATCAGATCGGTATTTGCAAAATATTTAATACGACCAAGAATGGTTGCAAGTTTAACCCTTGCAAATACAAACATACTTGCTATGATTGCAACTCAAAATCCCATGGTTCTTCTGAGTGTGAATCAACCAAAAAGTATAATAAGTGAAGGTGGGGTGCGGATATCGCAAGTCTAGTAGAAGACCGGAACGAGTTTTGTTACAAAGTATCAATTAAGGAATGTGAAGATGCTAAAAATAACTTGGTCTCCGATAGACTTGTTTTTGAGTCTGTAGCACCATCAGTTGATACGTTTGCGATGAATCGCCTATTGCCGATTTTCAAAATAGTTCTTTGAAAAACAAAGTTGTTGATAATCCAAGTATCGTTTCTGATGAATTTAATTCGTGCTGGGATCTTGGAAGTTGTAATTGTACTCACAAGGTTGGGGACAATTTTTCACAAATTAAACCTTGTCGTCTGAAAAGATATCTATTTGGAACGAAATGTATTTCAGGTTTGACTAAATGGGAAAAAGATTTTCTGTGGCACGGTTTTAACGAAGGTTTTAAAATCGTAGACGACGATTGTGATGCATCTTATGATTGCAATAATTACGATTCAATTCTTGATGATAAGTTGTTTTTTGTTTTTTTTAATTTGCAAAGAACAACAGTTCTGCGTTGAGCAGATCTTCCACTGTGTTATAAAAGTTCAAAAATGAAATGTCTGATATCGTTAAAAACGAACTTAAAGAAGGAAAAATTTGTTACGCAAAAGAAAAACCCGATTGTATTCACGCTTTAGGGGCAGTTTTAAAATCAAACGGCAAGTTAAGACCGATTACCGATTGTTCCATGCCAGAAAAATCGAGCATAAACAATCACATGGATTCAACTTTTTCAGAAATTCGGTATAATAGCGTTTACAGTGCAGCAGATCGTCTAAATCCGGGCAATTTTATATCGATTGTTGATTCAAAATCGGCCTATAGGTCGATAAATGTTTTTCAGACCATACACGTTTCCAAGGTTTTAGATGGGATATTGGCTCTGGAGAAGCGATATTTAACGATAATCGTTTGTGCTTCGGCTTACGTTGTGCACCATCAATATTTACAAAAATTTCAGATTTTTTGGTTGATGCAGCTAGTCAAGAAGGTGTTGATGGTATCATTAATTACCTTGACGATTTTCTCATAAGCGGTGAATCGTATGCCGATTGTCTAAGAAAGACAGATATTTTAATCTTATATGTTTCTTATAGTTGTAGAGACTGCAGACTGGATTTCTAACGGGAGGTTGTTCCAGTCATTCATCCCTTGATAAATAGGACTTCTCTTAAAAAAGGCAGTTTTTGGTCTTTGAGTTTTATGATTCGTTTACTTTGTGCTTTTGTCCTAGGCTCATTTATTGCTACGATATGCGAAGCATATTTCCTCAAATACAATAACTTTAAGTATTTCCTTCTGTTTTCTAACATCTGCACATTACAAGTTTTATGCAGTTCTCTGGTAGATAGCTCACCTATTAAAGTTCGAGTACAAATTTGTAAGCCCCTGTTTTGCGTTTTTTGTAGTGACCTTAACAATTCCCCTCTTGCCCCCCATATGAAATAGCCCGGATAATCGAAAATTGGTGAAATTAAACTTTTATAAATTTTTATGCTTATTTCCGTACTTATGTATTTCCTTATCTTTGCAAGTTTGAATAGTCGGTAATTCACCTTTTTGATAGTATCATTTATGCTACGCTCCCAACCCAGTGATTCGTCGATTAGAAGACCCAAATATCGAAATGAGCTACAATAAGGTAATATGCTGCCACCTATTTCAGGTTTCGGGATGCCTACTTCATTTTTTAGCAAGTTTAGCTTATTTCTAGAGCCAAATACACACACCTTTGTCTTGTTTGTATTGACCTTCATATTGTTTTTATTGCACCAGTCTGATAACTTCTCTAGGTCACCATTCAGCCTCTCAATAGAGTCTCGATGCGAGTTGCCTGATGTGAAAATTACAAAATCATCTGCATAGGCCAAGTGTGAGCAAGTTAAACCAATATCTTTTATGTCATTCATATAGCAGTTAAATAAAAGCGGGCCCAGAATACTTCCTTGTGGTACCCCTTGATTGATATCCTGATACGTTGATAAAGACTTACCAACCCGTACTCGTTGTTTTCTGTTCTTCAAATAGTCCTTTACCCATAATATTATTTGATGATTAATGCCTAGAATTTTAAATTTACATAGAAGATTTAGATGATGAACTCGGTCGAATGCTTTGCTTAAATCTATGAAAACCCCTATACTTACCCTCCCATTATCCCTGTCTGTATACATACTCTGTGTGAATTCCGTTATTGCTTCTACAGTCCCTCTTCCCTTCCTAAAACCAAATTGCTTCTCGTTAAGTTTATTTTCTGATTCCAAAAATGTAGTGATAGTGTTATGAATGATCTTTTCTAGGAGTTTCCCTGGTAGTGGTAAAAGCGATATAGGCCTCCATTCCCCAACATTACTAGAATTCCCGTTTTTCGGTATTGGAATTACATCTGCCATAGCCCACACTTCGGGAAAATATTATTGTTTATTGAAGTTTGGAACATGTGTCTAAGTTGGTCTAATATTATAAAAAATGAATCCTTAAGTAAACGAGAATTTATATCAGTTACACCGCTACTTTTATTCATGTCTATTTCCTTAACAAGTTTATACAAGTCACCAATAGAAATAACATACTCGGTATTATCTTGTTCTATAATACCGTTTTGTGCCTGTTTAAGAAAAGCTTCATTAATGACATGATTGTTCTCGTCAGTCATTGAAGAATCACCAACCATGGTAAAGAATTGGTTAAAATAACCAGGTAGGTCTTGTTCAGTAACGATAGAGCCAGTGTCTTTGTCTATAATTTTAGTTGGCTTAATTTCTTGAGGTGGATCGTATAGTTTTTTAATAGAATTCCAGAACTTTCTTGGTGAGTCCAATGTTTTTTCTAGTTCTTCTGACCAGTATGATTTTTTTGCCTCTCGTATTTCTTTAGATATAACCTTATTTATATTACGAATTTGTTTACCCAAAAATTGGGTGCCATAAGTTTTGTAAAGTACTGTCAGGTCTTTCCGTTCGGCAAATAAGTCTAAAATAAGGTCGGTTATCCAGTTATTTTTTTCTTTGTGAAATTTCATCTCTTTCTTGGGACATTTTCTATCTAAATACTCCGTTATTTTACCAAGTATAAAGTTCCATTGAAAATTAGGATTAGTGCTTTAATAAAATTCAGTCCAGTCTACACTTTCTAAGTGTGCCTGTAAGTCATTTTTATCGTATTTACGGTAGCTCCTCCCAGAAAAGGATGTAATGACCTTCGGTTTTTTAAACTTTTGTCTGCATATTTTAATCGCTAGATGATCACGGATTAGATTATCGTCAATCATTGGTTGATTAGTGTAGTCGGAGTAAGTTAAAATGTGGTCCAAGCACGTACCACTGCTAGGTCTTGTTACACCTGTAATGTAGTTATTTAGGTTATCATCTCTACAAAAGTCTGTTAATAAGGCACTTTCTTTACTGTTTCTTATTATTGTGTTTACGTTATCGTCCCCTAATAACCATTTTTCGTAAAACTTATATTTTTGTATATTGAGTACGTCTTGTAGGTATGATAGAAATATTTCCAGCGGTGAGTGTGGCGGTTTATAATAAAATATCATTAGTGTCTTTTTGTTATTTTCCTTCAATAGTTCGATTACAAGAACGTCAAAATTGTCGGTTGAGACTGTCATTTTTTCGTTGATGATACAATGTTCGGCCCATTCATTCTTCACAATGCAACAAACTCCTCCCCCAGTACCTTTTTCTCGGTCTTGTCTAAAAATAGTCGATCCCTTTGTTACCAGCATGCCATCCGTATGATATTGGCTAAGCCAGGTTTCCCCATAACCCATAAAGTCGACATCCTTATATAAATATGTAACCTCTTCTCGATGTTTATAAAAGCTACGTACATTCAGGTAGCCTATCGATAGACCATCTTTCCTTTTTATCTCCATTTAGATTGAGGTAAATAATTCTCTCTACTCACAGTTTCCCTTTCAGATGAGCAAAAGTCAGCAATATATGAATAAGATGAGGGATGAGGCAGGGGAGTGTGCTGAAAGATAGCCGACTCCTCTGTTGACAAAGGCTCCGGCAGTGCAGAAAGCCGGTGGTCTGGATGACCGGAGTCTGGTGACGCACGGATACTGTGATCCAGCTTGTAACTAGGCATGAGGATGGGGCCGGGGCTCCGCACGTCCCGGGTTTCCTATGAGCAATATTTACAAAATTTGAGATCCAGAATAGCATTGTGATGCAGAGTTCAAGGTACAACAAGAACGATAACAAGAATCCATCTAGTACAATTTTATAGACCATCGATTAGGTGTGGTTCAAGATGTAGCAGCTAGGTTTTAAATATAATAGAATGAATAAGAGTAAGAATAAGAGTAAGTTAAGTAAGTGACTAGGGTGACTAGGACAAGCCACGTCATGAGATATATACGTAACAGATACAGGAAGTTCTAAAATCATAACAGTAAATATGTATAATCAGCCTACGTAAGTTCATGCGATAGTTTTAACACAGATTACGAAATGTGAATAATTATACGCTTATATGTCAAGACTATGTCAAGCCTGTGCATATTATTATTATTATAATTTATCATGTTTCTTACATCTTACATGTTTCCTGAGTATAAACCATTCAAGTCCTCTGAAGCGAGGGATATAATAGTATGGTGACATAATGTGCTTGCATTAATATGCGTCTTTAGGTTTATTGTACTTAGCTCATTGGTGTCGACCAGATTGGAGATTGTTTATTAGTGCACGTATCAAAATGTCAACCATTTTGTTAGCGTATGTGCCGGTAACATGACAGCCATCGTTCATTTTTCCCAGGGAGTGTGTGTAGTGATGGCTTTTACACCGATATCTGTGTATCACATGATGGACGCGTGCCGTGTAGAAATTATCCTGGTCGTTTAGTCTCCCTAGTTCTGCATTTAAAGATAACACCCTTAGATTTAGCTCATCCTGCTGAAATTCAAAGGTAGTTTTCTTCTTGTTGTACTTGTGCAGGTCAATGGAATATGTAGTGACGAATATCACTTTTGTTTCACAGTTTATCTGAGCTACAACTTGTCGGAGTTCTTGATATTGTGGTACCAACCGATGCATCATTTCCGCCTGGTTCTCAGATCTCAATGAGACTAGTTTCGATCTTGGGTTCTTGACTGTGATGTCGGTAATGCCACAGGCAACGTATACCGATTTCACTCCATCTAACATACCCTTCTTAGTCAGGTAGGCGCGTATCCTCTGGATTCCGGCCCCTCGCAAATATATCGGGACATAATTCTGTAGAATTCGAATATCCGTTTAAAGATAGTGTATTCTGCTATCTCCTATCAGTAGTCGATACATGTCGATCACTTAGACATATGGCGGAGGGTTTCCCTGATTTTTTCCAGCAACGTGCCGGTGTGATTAAGTCCTGGATATGTCGGGTCATCTGAGTGTGTGTTGTCAATAGTAAACCCACTCCCCCAGAATTTGTTGGGGGTCGCTTCTACTAATCGATGCGGATGTGTGGCAATGAGTCGTTCTTGTAAAGCCCTGCATTGTTTGAATTTTTAATACATGACTGTTTCCAGGATACCAAGTTTTGGTTCGTCCCAGCCGGGAGGCGTCAGAATTTTTCCTATTTTTTTCATTTTCCTGGGATCCTTGGTTGCCATTATGGCGTCTGCAAGTATGAGGTTTCCTTCGTGACTGGCTTTGATGTATGTGTATGCCTGTTCTGCGCAGCAAAATTCTGTGTTCTTTACTACGTCTTCTAGCTTATGACCTTCAAGTGTGTAGGTTTTCCAAGAAACGGTCATTCGAAGGTCGTTCGGGAAAAAAGTTGCTAAGAAACGCAGATTCACCACTGAAAAGTATATCTCCTCTTTTGTTTCTGCGAGTGCCCCCCATCTGACTTTCCTGTTCCTGGATTGGAACCGCAGCTGGGGTAACCTGTGGGCCGGTCAGCTGAGTGTCCATAGGTTGTACGACATCTGTAGTAGGGTTGTTGATTTCCGAGGCGTTTGGCAGGGTGCTCTCCAATGGTGTTACATCATGCTTGTTTATGTCAGGAGTTCTTCTCCGCAGTTTGGTCTATAGACCTTTCTTCTTGCGTCTTTTCAGGTTTCCTGGCATTGCCGCTTAGTTGATCAGTGATTTCCGACAATACCTTTTTGCGGTAGTCGGGGTTGTTGATCGAAGGCGGACGATATTGTGTTTGTTCATTTCTTTTTTCTGGGTTCCAACCTGAGGGAAAGAACTCTGAAGGTATCTGCTCAATATCCGCGATGTTATATATATGACCTCGTATCTTCGCTCCTTCTGGGATCGATTCTGCATCATATCCTAACCTGTGCTGATAGCCGACTACCATACGGAGAATGCCTCTGCATCTTCGAATAGGCCAGGGTTCGTCTGGTCGTACTATGATACTGCATGTGGGGTCTTGGCTGTATAACCTGTGTGAGTGCTTCATAAATCTTTCTATCGCAGCCCGACTGCTGAAAGAGACCAACACCGGTTTTGGTTTGTCTGATCGGTTTGGCAAATTATTTCCCATCCTTGTTACATCTAGGATATCGCCTTTTTTGAAGAATAGACCCATGCTGGTTACTACAGTATGAAACAAACGATGTGTGTCTTCTCCTTCCCTTTGCGCTATGCCAAGCAGGACAGCGTTCCGATCTTTACTAGTGCAATAGAATCTAGTATGTCTGTCGGTTGGGGTAGGACCTCCAGTGAGTGCTGCTGCATATGTTTGTGGTATCGTATATGCTTGAGTAGTAGGCTGATCAGTCGTGAGGGTTGCTAGAGACGGAGAACCGCCTCGCACCTTATCTCGACCCATCAGATAATCTACCGCAGATTTAGTTTTCGTCAACTCGCTTTGAATCAGGTTTTGCGTTTTGTTAAGTTATTCTTGTTCTTTTGTTAAGTTGGATAGTGTGTCGTTCATCGATATTTGTAGAGTTTTTATCTCGCGTGATAGCTCTCCTTCTATATCGGTGCGCCAATCTCTTAGTTTTGCAGTCATCATATGGTCCATTTTTTTTGTTAGGTCCACTGCTTGTTTGTCTACTTTGCTACTGACATTTAGAATAAGGTCTTTGAGTTCGGATAGACTTGTTTCTTTTTCCTTACTACTAAATGAGATTGCTGGGGCAGTCGAAATTTTCGGATTGCCAGTTTTTGATGTCTCTTCATGTACGACCAAAATACTGCTATCACCCTCCATATTGGAGTCGATCGTTGGTTTTAACCTTTTTGGGTCTTCTGCAGTCAGAGCTTTCTCCTTTGAGACCGTACGATTACGCTTCTTGCCTGTACCTCCCTTGTTTTTCTTATTTCCTGAGGGTGCCATTAGCCGTACCTCGGTGTCCCCTATAGACTTGGTGGCGAGCGTGTATGTTTACATGCGCGACCTGATCACTTTTTGTGTCCGCTGTGGGAAAGTAGTCCTTCAGTCGGTAGGAAAATCAATCATAAATGAGGTTAGTAACTGACCTTGCTGTCTGAATTACCGTTCTAGGTATTCAGAACATGTTCAGATAGGTGTCTTTGAACTTTTCCAGGTCTCGATCGCCGTATAAACCGTCACAATCATCGGGACATGCGGAGCTCCGCGTAAGTGCGTGTTCACTCTAGAGCCGCCATTGTGTTCCAGCCCTGGCTGGGATTAGCGTTTTTTTATTCTGTTTAAATAAAAAAGAAAAACGCCAATGTAGACAAAATTAATACAAAATATATAATCTAAAGACACTGAGATGAATTATAATAGTTTTGCATGTAAACAATGTGTCCTTTGCTGTTTGTTTACGTTTAGACACTTTGTTTACATTTTGCAGGCTCGCTTCCACTACCCTGACTAAGGCATCGGGTGATAATACCACTCGCTCTAACTCTAAGTCTCCATAAGATCAGTTTTAACGCTTTTTATGGTAATTCCTTCAGTAGTTCGTTGTAATTTCATAATCCACTCATGTCTTTGGTTGCTTTCCCGTACTTTCCCGTACCTGTGTATTACACTAAGAATAAGATATGACAGAGCCAGCGCACACTGCACCGCTCGAGTAACCTACAGGAATCTATAAATCGGAGCGGCACAGTCAGTCATTTTGTTGACATTTGCTTCGAACAAGGGTCTCCATAAGATCAGTTCTAACGCTTTTTATGGTGATTCCTTCGGTAATTCGAGGTAATTCCGGAATTCACTCTTGTTTTCTGCTTTTCTACCTTGTAGATGCCTCTGTTCACATTAACTCACCAATGAATTTAGCGAGAATCAAATTGACGTACTCCCTCTGCCATTTTATTTTTGCCTGTGAGTAGCATATCTACTGCGCATGCTATGTAATACGCTCACACTGTGAACGTATGGTAAAATACGCTCCACCCTTGCCGAATTATATGATTATTATATGCCTATCAGCGGGTAGTATAGACGTCTTATACGCTCATAGGTATATAATAATCTGTGATACTACCACACGGGATCACAGTACTGGTGAAATCTCCATTGACTTTATTAGAGTATTCAACGTATCGCTCGATAGGATTGAAAATAGGATTAAAAAGGCCAACCGTCACTTGCATGTTGTATTCGGTACTTTTTATGGGATATACTTGAAAGTGACAAATGCAGAGTACTCGAGTGCAACGGAGGCTTTGTTAGATACTATGACTATGATCGCTAGTGAGCAGATTATTGAAAGAAATCAAAGGAACTACCTAGCGACCCCCCAGATAGCTAGTCTCATATACATAAAACATAGCAAAAAACAAAATGTGTCTACAATGTATCACAAACTTTTTGATGGTTCACATGTTGATCTTGTGTATCTTCCTAAGTTGGTACGTATTATTTCTCGTGCAATACACAACAGCATCCGTAAATGGGATCTGTGAATGCGGACAACTGTTAGTGGTATTGTTACTGAAATAATGTTTATATGGAGGCCGTAAGGTTCCAAGCGATGCATTGTTCCAGTTGTTTTGTTTATTCTGATTCTATATTTATTATCCTGTCTACAGACTTGACTAGAGGCCGTAAGGTTCTAGATTGTGTAGATTGTCCAATTGATTGGTTGTACTCTTAACTGTCATTATGTGTTCTACTTTGAGCTATGAATGCGTACAGTTTGGTCACAATCTCGAAAATCATTAGCCAAGCCAATCAACCTTGGCCGCTAAATTGAGTACTTAATTGATTACTGACGTCAAATACTATGAACTCATACTGTTTATTTGAGGATAAATGTCAAGCATTTGGACTTGAATGCGTGTTGTGTTATTCCTGTTTCACATTGATTGATATTATGTTTTTTACCACTAACCAGCTGTTATGTACTTTGAGTGGTTCTTGTATTTCCAGAACTTTGCAGTATTTCTGGTACATACACTGCACGAAAACCACCATTTTACATATATATACGCCATCGCGATAACGCACGTATCGGCTGTATCGTGCCTTGTTTATATTTATATACACCTCTTATCCGTGCCTGCGTTTGGGGCGTCTACAAGACGGTTTCCATATGTAAACGTGCGCGACTTGGCTGTATTTCACGCCTGGCGTATCCAAGATAAAACTTGCTCTGTGAGATATATATACGCCAGACATATACAAATGTATATGATACCACCAAAAAAAAAAATTGCGACCCGCGGCCCCCCCCCTTCCTGTGGGTGTAGGTTGAGGATGCACCAACACTGACCTGCCACCCGCGACCTCCCAACCCCACCCCCTACTGCCCCCCCGACACCCCACCACCCCACCACCCTACACTCCCTCTACCCACAGTGAAGCCCTGGTACACGACCCCCGCCTCCCTGCAGTGTGTGTCGACGGATTAGCCGCCACTCGGCGTGTGTAAGATGCCCCTCCACCACCCCATACCACCCCCAGCCAGCCTCAGTGAGAAGCCCCCCGCTGCCCGCCGCCGAGGGGTGGGGGTGAGGGGGTTGAGGCCAGTGAGGCGGGGGTAAGATGATTTTAGGAGAAAACTATAGAATAGAACACAGTCATTATATACTGACCCCAGCCTGATCACACCTAGAAATGGTGTTTTAAAGTTTTAAAAAATATCAGAAAAACGATAAAAAAAACAACTTAATACATGGTTTATTATGTGTAATTAATCAATTTATACTCAATCAGGTTTTAAAAAAGGTTTTATAAAATAAATTGGTAATATAAGATTTTCATATAATACAGACTTGGATGCCTAATGGAAAATGAAATATGCTAACAGTGGTGTCCCCAAGTTGCAAAGATCGGAACTATTGTATGGTGG
The DNA here is from genome assembly GCA_950022655.1 of Alentia gelatinosa. Classification (NCBI taxonomy): domain Eukaryota; kingdom Metazoa; phylum Annelida; class Polychaeta; order Phyllodocida; family Polynoidae; genus Alentia; species Alentia gelatinosa. The sequence continues at coordinate 54,695,623 of OX465580.1, read as the reverse complement.
TGTATATACAACGGAATCAGGCGTATATATGACGTATATGGGTGGGATTTTTAAAACCTACTAAATTGGCCAAAATAGGCTTATTTAAGGCTGATGCTGTATAAATGTATCTCATCAATGTAAAAATGACAGTTTTTGGTGCATCTTTTGATAGTCTTTCATTCCAACAAAGGGTTTTGTATAGCTCAAAGGTATTTTTCCTTCCGAAAATCAGCAAAAACTAGTGTTTTCCATGATTTCCACTTTTGTTTAAAATCTAAGAGGTACAATGTTGGGCCAATTGTTTCTATTAACTTGTTTAAAGGATATGTCATGAGAAGTGTAGACAATATAGTTTTGAGAATTAGTTAAAGTTTGAAAAATATTAGAATTGTCAAAACTATCCAGGACCTTCAAATTTTCCAACATAAAGACCCATACAGCATGTTGTCTGACATCCCAATTTTCAGAGGGCAAAACTAATGAAATATGTAGTGAGAATTTGATTTTTCTTTATTGTAAAATGTTGACCAAAGTCTTGACTGTAATACCTGAAAGTTTCAACATAATCTGATTATCTATTCTGATATTTAAAGCATTCTGATTCCATGATGATAATTTTCCAAAAATTGGGGTGTTGGACGACACGCCTGTTAAAAGATGTCTAGAAGAAATAATTATCATGATAGGATAACAAATATCCCCGTATATGTTAAGTATCACTATCACTTATAAATACCCAGGTTGTTTTTTTTCTAAATGAAAAACTATACTTTTTGTGATTAAAAAACTGAAAACGTGTTGTCCGACACCCCGGGGTGTCGGACAACACGCTCTGATATAAGTCATGATTTTGAGGTTGTTTCTTATCAGTATTTGAGTGGTTTGCTTTGAAAAACATAGCTTTTTATCATTTCAATAAGAATATAAAGGATTATTGTTACTGATATTATCTTATTCATTGTTCTGAGTAGTTTTAAAAACGTGTTGTCCGACACCCCGCGTGTTGTCCGACACCCCTGCCTGGCCCAAACCCAAATGTGGCTCAGGGCTTTTGCTTAAAATCTAATATTTGATAAAGGTGTTTAGGGTCAAATATAACATATGTCATCATTTGATAATAATTTTTCTAAATTTTTAAGCTCTTAAAATGTTTCTTGAAATTTCAAATATGTTAGGGGGGTGTTAAACATGCAGTATTATACACAATTTCAAAAGGCTCTCAAATCTAAACTTTTTGTCTGATTTTGTTGGAATAAAGTTTTTCTGGAAGGTACTTGGTCGGTTATTGATATAGGATATAAAAAGCAGTATTATTTTAAAAATAATTTTTGGGTGTCTGATCCCAGGCCGAGAGCGCAATTTAGCAGGTTTTGAAAATCCGACCCATATAAGACCGCAACATGGATATGTGTATACACCACTAGATAAGGCGTCTACGCGACGGATAACAGGTCTAACTTCTAGACGCAAAATCCTACTGTTAGACGCGTTTCGCATACATATGTAAAGCAGTAGGTTTCGTGCAGTGATATCCATGAAATAACCTAACCTGTGGCCTTAAGGTACAGTGTTTTCCTATACACATATCTTTAGTAATTGTCTGTGGCCGTAAGGTACAGAAATATATATGATTATTAATTAACTGGTTATTGAATTTCCATGAAGGTTGGCAAGATAACCGGAGTTACTGTTATCTTGTTTAATGTGCTAGCATCGTATTATTCTTTATATCATATTAGGTTTCTCTGATTTAAACTATTGTAAGTAGACGTATAACTTTCTTGCTTTGTCCTCCCACCCCCCCCCCCCCATTGCGCCATTGTCATAATATTTAGGTTTCTCTATAATCCAAATTATCTTATTGCTAATATTATCATTACCTTGTGTAGGTTCTGAGAGGACTGACTGATCCTCTCAGTACTCGCAGTCAGTTAAGAATTTTCCTACCTGATTGTTTCATTCATCGTAAACTCATCCCTATATCGTATTTAAAAGTGATAATGTATATAACAAGTTTAAAGGACTAAAAATATTATAATATAACATACGTAGTCTATATCCCAATATAGATGAATTCAAATTGTTATACGGTGATTACGATATTATTGGGGTAACCGAAACATGGTTGGACAGCAGATTTACCGATGGTATGGTTAACATTTTTGGTAAACGGATATTCAGGGAGGATAGAGAGGCTAGAGTGGGAGGGTGGGGGGTCTGTTGCTATATAAACAAAAAGTTGGCGCCTTTTACTGAAAAATTACAGGAGTATTCTGGAGTTAACGACAAATTTGAATACCTAACACTTAAAATATCTAAGCCAGGTAATAGATTCATGACAATAATCATTATGTATAGGCCGCCGGGTGAGACTTTAGATTATATGGTTGATACGATAGATAATCGGATTTATTCGTAATAGTGAGATCTGGTTAATAGGTGATCTGAACTGTGATACCCTTGTTCGGAATAATCAGCGTGCTCATCGGTTATTCGAATTAGTGCGAAATTATTATATGAAACAACTTATAACAGATATAACGAGGCCCAATAAATCAGGGGGTCTATTTTAGATTTAATGTTTACAGACTGTGATTTTGTTACTGATAGTGGAATTACAAGCGGTCTTATAAGTGATCATATACCGACTTACGCTATTCGAAAAAGGGTTAAGGTTAAGATAGATCGAGTATCATTTACGGGTAGATCATATAAGTCTTATAATAGAGATAGTCTAGAGGATTTCGTGTCTAATCAATATTGGGTGAACTTTTATAATTCCTCCGATCCGTGGGAATATATTTATAATCTTCTTACAAAATTTCTTGACAAAGAATGTCCACTAAAACAACTAAAGAATGTCAGACATAAAAATGACTGGGTTTCTGAGGAAATTTATTCTCTTATTGATGAAAGAAAGACTAAACTGATTGCATATAAAGCATCACATAATGAAACTGACCTGAGTTATGCAAAAATCTTAAGTAAAAAGATTAAAAGTGGTCTAAAGAGAGCAAAGGCTGATCATTGTCGGGAACAGATAGATTTAACTAAAAAGCACCCCCAAGATTTTTGGAGATTTATTAACAACTTAACTTCAAAAGATACAGGCAACGTGGACTGTTCACTAGTTGACGAACATGGTAATACAATTGTTCAAGATAATATTCCTGACTATATCAACAACTATTTCTGTGGTATAGGTAATAAGTTGTTTAATAATAGGAACCTAAGTGAGTATAATAAAATTATAAAGAGTTTTGATGACAGGGAGGCTGATCCTGTGGAAATCTCAATCTGCCCGGCGGACGTGGTAAAGCTAGCAAAGGAAATATGTGTATCAAAAAGCTCTGGGATTGATAATATTTCTGCACAAGTAATTAGGGATTCCATGTTCATTTTAAAAAGAGAATACTCATATTTATTCAATTATTCCTTGAGAAAAGGGGTTATACCAAAATTATGGAAATTGGGAACGGTGGTCGCTATACCTAAGAGTGGAAACCTAAACAAAATTGAGAATTGGCGACCCATTTCATTAATTCCTATACCTATACAAATACTGGAGAAGCATGTTGTAAATGTAATAGGAGGTATCATTGAGGAAAATAGTCTTTTAACCAATACGCAATATGGATTTCGTAAAGGAATAGGTACATGTGATGCAATTTTTGATTTTACTAAGGAACTTTATAGAGCTAGAAGCCAGGGTTTAAATATGGCTGCCATTTTTGTGGACTTAAAAAAGGCCTTCGATTCCGTGCCTCATGAATTATTAATTTTGAAACTTAGGTCTGAATATAATTTCACTATAAATATAGTTAATTGGATAAAAGACTATTTGTGTGGTAGGACACAAAGAGTAAAAATAACACTGCACGAAACTAACCGCTTTATATATGAATGCACCCGGCATATATAGGTATGCTTTTGCGTATACAAGGTCGTCCTATTCCCCGTGTATATACACCTTATCTGTAGGCGCCTGATTCATGTATACGCCTGATTCATATATACGCCTGATTGTGTTCTATATACACCACTATCAAATAGCTCCATTCTCTGTCACTTGGGGACACTACTGGTAGCATATTTCATTTGCCATTAACCATCCAAGTCTGTATTATATGAAAATTGTAATCTTATATTACCAATTTATTTTAATAACACGTAATTGGGTATGAATTGATTAATTACACATAGTAAACCCTGCATTATGGTGTTTTTTTTAAATTATTTTTCGAATAGATCTTACTTTCAAACACCATTTCAATGTGTGGACAGTCAGGCTTACTATATTATGACCCTCTTTAGACCTTTAGTTGAATCCTGAAACCATCTTACACAAGTCCACCCCCCCCCCCCCGCCCCCCCCCCCCCTCGCCCCCATCCCCGCACTGCCGAGCTGCCGATGCCGCTTTGATGCAGCTTTGAAGCGGCAGCAGAGCAGCCGGTAATCCGTCTACACACACTGCAGGGAGGCGGGGTTGTTTCTTCCGTGTTGGTTGAGTCAGTGTAGGGTGTCGGATGGTGGCAGTACGGGGCGGGCGGCGGGTCGCAATTTTTTTTTGGGTATCATATCTACGCCCGGCGTATATATATTGCGCAGAGCATGTTTTATCTTGGATACGCCAGGTGTGAAATACAGCCAAGTCACGCATGTATACATACACAATATTGACTGGTTTCATATACAAGCGGCCGTATGCTCCGAGGAGTTGACGCGTAGTAATTGCGTAGAGTCAACTCCGAGGAGCATACAAACACTTTTATCTGAAACCAGTCTATATTGTATTTATTATCCACCTCTTCTGCACAAGTGACATGTCGGTATCAGTTCATTTTAGTTATGCACTATTTTTCCATACGCACTATTTTTCCGTATGCGCCACCCGGAGCATACAACATATCCGTATGCGCCGGGTATGTCCCGACACGCTGCCTATGTGTTTTCTATGGACACTTTGTATTAGGTGGGTAATAAATAAAGAAAGTGTCTCTTAGACGCCTCATACACACATGCGCATAAGAGGCATATACAAATGAAAACAAGTCAATATTCAGCCAATATGTGCGCTTCCGCGATGGCGTATGTATGAATAAAATGGTAAGTTTTGTGCAGTGTAAATAATTGTTTTTCAGAGATAAGCACAGTTAGTTTTCGAGTCCCGCAGGGTTCTGTATTGTGTCCCATTTTATTTAATTTCTTCATTAATAACATGTGCAATAACCTAACCATCGGCCAGCATATACAGTACGCTGATGACTTAGTAATTTTTTGTGCCAACCATTGTCATGATTTTGTTAAGAATTCTTTACAAATATCCCTTAATGAAATAACTAAATGGTGTCTCACGAATGGCATGACCCTAAATAGCAACAAAACTAAAAGTATGTGGTTCGCTTCAGAAAATCGTTTAAATTATTTGGGAACAATGAATCTCCTTTGTAACGGGGTAGTGCTTGAGACTGTAAAGTACTACAAATATCTAGAGGTTACACTGGACTCGAGCCTAAGTTTTAAAAAGCATATAAGTGAAATAAATAAGAACGCTAATAACCGTATATTTAGACTTGGAAAAATTAGAAAATATATAGACAAACACACGGCTAAGCAAATCTATATCTCCATAATACGTCCCACCCTAGAATACTGTTCGTTTTTAATTGATGGCTCAAACAAGGATATGAGTAGGAAACTACAGGTAACTCAAAATAGAGCCCTCCGATTTTATTAAAAAGGACTGGGGAATTTTTAATAATGTGGAAAGATTACATAATGAAATTGGTATAGACTATTTAGATTGCCGGCGAAATTTACAACTCCTTAGCATGATATTTAAACAGGCACAATCGAATGAGAACAGGGATCTAACCAACCATAATACGAGAAGTAAAAACAATAAGCGTATCAACAGCAGCTTTTATTTTAGGTCACCCTACTATAGGGGCACAAAACTTTGGAACAATCTGAACCCTGAGGTTCAACACCTAAAAGATATGAGAGAGTTTAAAAGACAAGTTAAAATTAAGTATTCGAGTTATGACTGGAGACCAAGTTATAATTAAATTGAGATTAGATTTGGTTACGCATCATCATTCATCATTTCTTCATACCCCTTATTACTTTATATCAACCCATGTTATGATGGAATGTATTAAAGTGTTTTGTTCTCTTACCTGTGATCCCATTCACTTTTATAATAACCGTTTCTTTACAAATAAAAAATAAAAAGTAAAAAAAATATTGTGATCAAAATATACAATATAAAGATAAATGTGAATTAATTGTAGGAAAATAAGACCATTTCCTATCGTAACAAAAACGATAATAGCAAGACAATTGTTTAGCCCTAACCTTTTGAGTATTTTCGGAGACACATCCTTGTAGAACCACCTTCTGTTTTTCCAACAAAGCTTCCAAGATTTTATCTGGAATGAAAATCAGACATTCCTTTGTCTGAGAGTGTTTTTACGATTTTCTCTGGTACACCCTGATACCTCAAACGAGATAATTGATCAGCTAAAATATTCTCAGCTGATCTAATATAGGAAGCCTTCAAGCTTAAATTATTTATGAAACAGACCCAAAATAGCTCTCTCAACCAAGACAGGCACTGTTTATTTCTGCTCCGACCAGTGTTGATCATGGCTAATACTTGAATGTTATCCGTGATAATGATGATTCTACAGTTTTTATAACACTGTGACCAACGTTTAACACCGACCAAAACAGGCCAGAGTTCATACAGGTTTATATTTTCTGCAAATACTTCCATATTAGGAGATTTTTCAAAATGTAAATCATCAATAATTTCACATTTAACATAGTTCCAAGTACCATAGACAAGAATTGAGGCCTGCCCATGCCCCGAAACCTAGCATGGAAGAGTCTGAAATAATTGGGCAATGATTACATTTGTGCCGAATAATTTCCTTGCCATTAAAAATATTACAAAAATCGTACCAACATTTCAGATCCTCAAGCAAACCATGTGTTAATTTGATTTTTCCTCGTTTTGGGCTTGAAGCAGACAAATTGAAAATTCTGCGACTAAATGTTCTACCTCCACGTACCACCTGAGAACAAAAGGAAACTAATCCGCCTATTTGTTCTAATTTTTTTTTAGATACCATATCATTTTCCCGGATAGTTTCTATCGATTTTTTGAGTTTTTCTATTTTACCTTCTGGTTAAGAGAGTGTTAATTCCTCAGAATTAATCAAGATTCCCAGAAAAACCGTTAATCTGGAAGGTTCAGTAACTTTTGACATTGATACCTCGAAACCGATATTACAAAGAATATCAATAAGTGCATTGCGTTTGTTTAAACAATCGTTATGGTTTATACCGATAACCAAAAAATCATCCAGATAATTGGCTTCTCCCGTTATGCCATTCTGATAAGCAATATCTACAACCAGATTAGACATTCTGGTAAAAATATTTGGGGCGCATTTTTAGGCCGAAACATAGTCACTTATCTTCAAAATACTTAGGCCCTTCGCCTAAATCCCAAGAAAAATCATTTGATCTGCACGTTTACTGAGCGATAGGCCGATTTTATATCAACTACGCTCATAAATTTGTTACCTTTTAAATTTTTAACTGCATCATACACTGTATTATACGAGAAAGAAAAACGTTATTGGTCTGATGAACTAAACAAGACGATAGCGTGTCCCCGAAAGTTCTGGGCCACAATTAAAAAGTTATATGACCCAACACATGAAGTAACCCCTGTCAAGGTTATAGACAAAGACAATAAGGAAATCACAGGTGAACATCTACCATATTACTTTAATTCCTTTTTCACTAAAGTTGGTGAGTCATGAAAATCAGAATGTGATAGATGATGCTTTTCAAATGCATGATGGAACAGGAACTGAATATACTGTAACAATTGGTGAATTGTATAAATTAGTCAAAGAAATAAAGTAGTGGTGTTACTGACCTGAATTCCAAAGTTCTAAAGGATGCTTTCCTGGTTATATTGGATCAATTACGTCACATGTTCCAAAATTCGATAAAGTATGGTATTTTTCCAAATTCATGGGCAATGGCTGATATTATACCAATACCAAAAAATGGGAATTCTACTAATGTGGGGGACTGGAGGCCAATTTCGCTTCTACCGCTAGCAGCGAGGATACCCTAATGGGATCTTTAATTAAGTTATTAATTATCTAGTATCAATCATATATGATCCTTAAGTTCTACTAGATTCGTGTCTTGTATTTCATGGATGAGAACAAAGACTGAAGTAAGTTTGAATTCTTTAATAAGTAAGTCAACGTTTCACAAGTATAACATGGCAAAGTTATTGTGGTTGAACAATGCAAGGTAATGTGCAGCATTACTCACCAAGTATTAGAGTGTCCGAAGTGAACTCACAAGATTCCAATATTCACCAATAAACACAGATCCGTTTTGATAGAAGTTGTGTGAAATAGAAGTATAGTCCTTTTCACTTAATGAAGTGGAGTTATTCAATAAAGAACCGTTGTGGTCCTTTTCAGAATATGTGTGCTTGGAGAGTCCCAATCCAAGACACTTTCTACTGTCCAGAAGTCAAAAGGCAAGTTGCCTTAGCTGATCCTATACGATAGAATTTCACTGCTGAATTCGCGCACTCTGCCAGTGTCCGGAGCCGTGCAGAACGCGTCTTGACAGCAGGAGATGGTAGTGGAGACTGACAGCATATGCGAGGACATTGGAGTATCATTCATGGGAGATGATTTCTTATACATAACCCGACTGCAATCGCCCAAAGCTCACCATCATAATCCCAAAGCACCGATCTTGGTATCGTGTAGCAACAAATCCATAAAGAATAGGATTCTTACCAACAAATGGCGTTTGAGAGAACTAAACTATGGACGAAATGTTTGGATTGTTAATGACGAATCTCGGGAATTGAGAGTTTCCAAGGGTCGAGCTAGAGAAGCAGTGAACAAAGCAAAAAAGTTGTTTGAAGAGGGCTTTGAAATTAATGGGATTCGATATCTCTGGGAACAGCATGATAAAATTCCGACCACCTATGTTGAACCATATGACCCCACTGTGGGGAAAAAGCGGAAAAATACTAGGAAACCCATGCAAATAACAGATAATGCTGTCGTCAATGAAATGAGAAAAGTAGAATCTATGGACATACCTACCCCACCAATGGCCCCTAGGCCTGACCAACCAAATAAACCGCATGTATATACACAACCTCCACCATCGGTATCACAAAAGAAGGCCCCAATACCGTCCACTAGCGAGGGCGAAAACATAAGAGTAACAAATGACGGTAAGATCCTGTACGCAGGAGACACAGCTTACTTGAGCAATTGGTACCCGTGCCAGATGAGTATAGTCATGAAACAGAACCAAGAACCTATCAAATTCGTGAGCCTAGAACAAGCTTATTTCTATGCCCGCTTTTTGGATATGGGTAGGACTGAAAAGGCAGCACAAATACTATCGATCAAGAGAGGTTCCGACATAAAAATGTTTGGAGAATCGGTCCCACTCACCCCTAAGCATGACTGGTATGGTAAATGAGAGAGAGTAATGCAAACCTTAATGATCGCAAAATATGACCAAAATCCGAGTCTGAAAGCATGTCTACTAAATATGGGGAGAGCGGAATTAGTCGAGGCGACTGCCAGTAAAACATGGGGAGGGGGTTACCCCATAGAGGCAGTTGAGTATGAGGCGAAATCAAGTGCATTCCCTGGTCGTAATCGACAGGGGCACCTAACCATGAATGTGCGCGCTATGTTTGGACAAAACCCCTGCGACCGTTGAAGAACAAGGACATACACTGTACACTTCACACAAGCCGGTTGTTCCATTATACCCGTTGTATATCTCTGTTACTACCTGTGTTCAATATGGCAACTTCGAGAGTGTTTCACTTCTTGGTGATAGGTGATTCCAGGTTGCCCCAGCTGGAGGACTCGATAAGGCTAAAGACAACATACTTACCTGTGAAAATCAAGGTTGTATCATTAGGGGGAGCAGGCATAGAGGATGCTGTACGTGTAGCAGAATACGACCTGCAACGAAAAGTGAATGCGGGAGATACCCAATATGATGTGGTAATTCTAGCAGCCGCCATTTGCAATGTGACCAAGATAGATAAGACGGAAGTATCTTATGTAGATGAGGACACAGACCAAGAGGTGAGATACCTTGTGAAAAACTGCTCCTTTGACCATGCTTCTGATGTATCGTGCCAGGAAACCATCCGCAGGGAATTAGAATCGGCAGTGGACCGCATCGAGACATTATTCCCAAGAGTTAAGTGTATCCTGTCTGCAACCTACGGGATTGATCTAAACCGCTATAATCGCGAGGAATATGAGTACCCATTGCATCCTGCTCAAGCGGATGTAAACCAGGCAATAAGATGGATCAACACTGACATAGTGCATATCAATAACCAAGCAGGCTACCCCACCCCTCGTGTGGACTATTTGTTTCACCAAGTTAGGAAGAACAAAAATAGCTTTGGTTTCCGCACTGGCCTATCCAGGCCAATCATCCTGTACCAAAATCTTCACGATGGTTGCCACCCGGATTATCTACAGCTGGATAAACTGGCCTCTGCCTATGCCAAGACGATCAGCGAGTTCCTGCACCTGTACCACAAGTAGTGCATTGGAATAACCTGGACCGAAACTCAACCTATCCTAAACATGGGATAGTTCCCAATGAAATTTGTGACTATACGCCACTTAAACATGAGTGGTGATGACTTCTTCTGATGACAATTGTTATGTAGCTGAGTGTTATGCAGATAAAATATAAGCACAAGAAAATCGGTCAAAACATCTGGTCACCACTTACCCGGATACTATTATATATTATATATCACTACAAAATACATCTGTGTATTGCTTGATCGTGTTTATGTTATGATATGTCATGTTATGTATTACATCATGTCTGGGCCTTCTAGCTAGGTTCTGGATTGTCTCCAATTCCTTTCTCGGTAGATATATACCACTATCGGGCCTCAGGAGGGCATATACTGGTGTATTTTGTCATTTCTGGAAATGTACTGAAACTGAGCTGCCTAAAAACGGGCAGCACTGAACTGAACTGAACTGAAATGAACATATATATCTTGAAACCGCACTACCTAAACATGGGCAGTATTTGGCACTAGATATCTGGACTTGAACTCACTTAAGCATATATAGGGAAGATGACATAGTAGTATGAGACAATTAAATTGCGTCCTGCTTGTCTGCATTGACTTCAATTCACTTGTATGTCTTTTCTTGTTGAAATGAACACCACACAGTTTTCCATTCAGCTCTCTTTCAATTTTTTATGTGCTTCATATAACAAGCTTCTGCTTCACCTAGTAATCATCTTTCTGACGCCTGGAGGCTAAGTCCAGTTACCCCTGGCACACCAGGCGCCTTCTCTCTCACGTCACGAGGATCAGTCTTGTGAGAGTTTTGTATTGCATTGTAAAACTTCTACATCTATATCACCTTTCATCATCCTTGCTCACCAAATCGTTATTTATAGGTATGACAATGGATATTAATCAGGTTAATCAGATGAATGGGCTAAAAATCATGCACTACAATACCTGGAGCTTATTTAAAAGGAAAAACGAGTTGTTCCCTTTTCTTGAAAATTTTGACATCTGCACTTTCAGTGAATCTTGGTTGAAGGATAGACACCCGGACGAAATTGTTGCTTGGGGAGATAGAAAGCTGTTCAGACATGATAGACCGGAAGTGTCAGGAGGCGGTCTTGCCTGCAATTTAAAATCATACTTAGCAAAACACGCCTTAGTATTAGAAGAATACACTGTTATTACCTATAACCTTGAATCTCAAGTGATCCAAATTATCCTCCCAGGGCAAAGACCATTCTTACTTTGTAATATATACATGCCGCCAAAAGGGAGTCGAACCCTAGCTATAAATTTTATTAAGACCTTAGTAAACATCGAAAACATTGAGAGGATGGAGCTCTGGATATTGGGAGACTTCAATATCAACTACTTTACGCCAAATACTAGAGAAGCTGAATCACTAACTGAAGCGATGGCAGACTTGAACTGTCATAGACTAATTAATACATGTACAAGACCATTTGGAAACAAAGGCAGCTGTATAGATAACATATTCACAAATTGTGACAATATCAAGAGTTCCGGTGTATTAAATATATTAATTAGTGATCATCTCCCTGTCTTCATTTGTAGGAAAAAACTGAAGTGTAAAAATGTTCAATCCGAATTTACTGGTAGGATTATAGACTATATGATACAGATAAACTCCAAGAATGGCTCAGACTAGTTGACTGGGACTCTTTTTGGACGGAGAGAGATCCTTCTAAATTATGGAAATATATTGTAACAGAAATCACAGACTTTCTTGACTTTTATTGTCCTATAAAGACGTGGATTATCAAGAAGGAACGATCACCGTGGATGACAGATGAAATTCTGTCATTTTTAAAAGAACGAGACCATCATATAAGAGAATTTACCAAGACAAAGAATAAAAGTAACTTAAAGAAGGCTAAACAACTAAGAAACAAAATTGGTAGAATGACAAACAGGGCTAAGGCTGAAATTATGAAGGAAAAACTGAAAGAAAGTGAAAATAACCCTAAGAGATTCTGGAGAGATCTAAAAACAATCTGGAAAAATAAAACCCCTAGTGACACTCCACCGACCATTGTAGACCCAGAAACAAACAATACCATCCACCCCCAAAACTCCCCTGAATTTATTAATAACTATTTTGCGCAGATTGGTGAAAAGTTAGCCATGGAAATAAACCCTACTATAGCAAATCATCAGACATGCCCCCTTCACGGATCACTCCCTTTATCTTTAGAACTCAAATGGCAGGTAGGCCCTCGAGGGCCCTCCTTTTGGAAATTTAATAACTTGCTCTTAGGTGATAAAGATTTTGTTAATCTAATGAAATTGGAGCTGGGTAAACTAGAAGAAGAACAACAACACTTGTGTCCAATTCTTAAATGGGATTTCACAAAATACAAATTAAGGGATATTACGATACAATATGCCAAGAAAAAGAAATTAAAGGAAAAAGAGAATTTAAAGGCTATGTACAAACGTTTGAATGAACTACAGAAGGAAGAGGATTCAGCTGGGAACAAGAGGGGGGAAGGAGACGGGAATTATGAAATGGACACGTTAAAGAAAGAAATTGAATTTGAAGAGAAGAAAATTACTTTGGCATTAATGTTTCGATCTAAATGTAACTGGGCGCTACAGGGAGAGAAACCTAACCGTTATTTTCTGAATATAATTAAAAAGAACTCATTGGATAAGTGTATTACACAGTTGACTGTTCATGAGACTGCAGATAAAGAGTACAATACATCTAACTCGAACAAAATTATGGCTAGCATAGAACAATTTTATAAGAAGATATATACAAAAGAATCAGTGGATCCCATCTTAAATAATATCAATGACATGGTATTTCCAGAATATATCCCGAGGATTACGGTAACACAAAAAGAATTTCTGGATAGACCCTTCTCTACAGATGAATTGTACTCAGCACTAAAAAAATTGAACTGCAACAAATCACCGGGGTCTGATGGTTTCACCCCGGAATTTTATAGATACTTTTGGAGCGATTTGAAAGGCCCCCTTTTTGAATCATTTTTGGAATCCAAGGAAACGGGACGGTTAAGCCCGGAACAACGCAGGGGGATAATCACTTTAATACCAAAGAAGGGCCTCAGCAGATTGGAGTTGAAAAATTGGAGACCCATAACATTATTAAATACAGATTACAAAATTCTAACGAAGGCATTGGCTACTAGGTTGCAAAACCCCATTAGGAGCATTGTTCATGAAGATCAAACTGGGTTTATGAAGGGTAGATATATAGGGAAAAATATTAGAAATATACAGGATGTGATAGACTCCCTAAATAGTCTGGCGGCGAGAGGGGTATACCTTGCTTTAGCGTCCAGACAGTTTTTTATTAATGATAACTTATCTCCAGAATCTCCTGATTTCAAATCTGCCGGGGTGCAACGCTGAAATATTTGGGCAACTCAAATTATGACCATTTGAAGAAAAAAATTTTTTTTTTTAATTTTTTAATGAATAAATAAATATGGTTAAAATAATATTATTCTCATTGCTTAAAAAGTCTATCAATTTTTAGCCCGATTATTCAACCAGTGTAATAGATATTTGTTTTGATTTTTTATTAGATTTTTTCTGTGCCATGACATACTTAAATTGAATAATTGGGTCATAATGATAGAATTACATAAAATAGCTGGCTTCATAAAAAATCTTCACAGAACTGATAAGGGATCATAAGAAAATAATATAAGGCACTCAAATGTGGCTTTATCATATGTATTTTAGTAATAACGAGCGAATTTCATGTTCACATATTCATCAATAAATTGTTGTCAATATATGTTTTATAGATGATCTGGGTTTTTTTTGCATCATTTTATATCAGTAATTTTCCACAAGGTAGTAGAGTTAACCCTTTAAGGAGGCGTGATACCTCGAGGCATCACTACACTAAAGATGCATGATGCCTTTAGGCAGTATCGTTGAAATATTTATTTTCAACCAGTTTTAACCAGTCTGTGCCCATCCTCTAGTGGGACAAACTGCCACCAGCGCCCATCCTTATGGGAGTAGTTTGGCCACAGCCACTCATCCTTAAAGGGTTAACCAATTCATGGTGGGTGATGCTTTGAGGCACCACCATTCCAGATTTGGTGATGCCTGAGGCATCATTTTCCAAGATATGTATAAAATCTTTTGGGAATAACATGGGAATAATTGATCAATATATACATGAAACTTTGCCAGCATGTAGGTAGAATGTCTCGTTTAAGTTTTTTATAGAAAAATACATGATATCAAGTATCATGTGTCATATCACATTGTAATATTCTGGTCTCTGCCTTCCTATCATGAATAATCAAAATTGTTTCTACTCAAAGGGATTAATCACCTAAATTGTCTGTAGTATTAGTCTGTGTCATTAGTATAAAAAAATGACTGAATTAGAACAGTCACCATCTTGAAATAGCTCCCCCTGTCTTGATGTATAGTGTATGGTTTACCCTCATTATTGCTTGCTCTAGTTCCGAGACTGTGGACTGTCCACATCGGGAAAAGGCACTCTAACATTGACAATCTGAGTTTTTAGTGTCATGAATATCCCTCCTGGTATGTGTGACAGACTGGAACAATACTGGTCATCCCTCATTGGCTGTTGATTCAACAATCACAGCACAGAGCTTGCAAACTCAACCTGCCACAAGATGCCTCCCAGAACCTGTTCAGATTCTGCCAGATTCTGCCAACTAAACAAGGAGTATCTATCATTCAGAGGTTTCGAGGCTGATATTATACTCAAACATACAGGGTACAGTATCCAGTGATCCATGTTGAAAAGAATTAGATCCTACAAATTATGGATGGGAAACCTTTATCAAGAGTACTCCTGCAAATATGAACATCTACTCATTTAATTGAAAAAACTTTCTGTCAACCCCGGTAAATAGCTGAGTCCAGAAATAAAATTCCCATGCATGGTCATACCCTGCTGACTGCACCAGCTATTTCTGTGGTTCTGAGCTGAATATTGCATTTGCCTGATAATAACCAATGCCTATTAATCTTTTGCAAAAAACTAAACATACATCCTTAAATTAAGGGTAGAACTTAAGATTAAAAGAGTAAGAACTCAGAAACAAATGTATGTAGCACTACTAGGAGACAAAAACTTAATTGATTTTAATGACAACTGGAGATTCTTATATACACAAGCATGGAGGCATCTTGCTGCTGGTTGTGCTTGCAAGTTCTGTGCTGTGATTCAACAGCCAATGAGGCATGACCAGTCTCGCTCTGGTCTGTTTCACATGCCAGGAGGGACACTCATGACACTAGCAACTCAGAGTGTCAGTGTGGACAGTCTGGGAGCTGTTGCCTCATTCATATCACTCCACATCAAACTCATAGAGAATGACTACTTTGAACAAAACTTGTTGGTTTCTTCTTTAGTACACATTGATCAATCATTCCCTATATTATTCCAAAACTCAAAAGATTTTATATAAATCATTGATCACCTGAAGAAGCTGATTAAATATCAGCGATACATCATGACAGCTGTTGCCTCATTCATATCACTCCACATCAAACTCATAGAGAATGACTACTTTGAACAAAACTTGTTGGTTTCTTCTTTAGTACACATTGATCAATCATTCCCTATATTATTCCAAAACTCAAAAGATTTTATATAAATCATTGATCACCTGAAGAAGCTGATTAAATATCAGCGATACATCATGACAGCACTTGACCCTTGCTATTCACCATCTGTGTACCACTTGGTTCAATAATAACTACTTTAAAAGAAAATTTCAAGGCATCACCCAATATGGCATGGCGATGACTGAAAGCATCACCCACCGTGAACTGGCTAATTCTCCTTGCGAAAACTGGCAATTTATTGATGAATGTGTGAACATGAAATTTGCTCGTTATTACTAAAATACATATGATAAAGCCACATTTGAATGCCTTATATTATTTTCTTATGATGCCTTATCAGTTCTGTTAAGAATTATTATGAAGCCAGCTATTTCACGTAATTCTATCATTATGACCCAATTATTCAATTTAAGTATGTCATGGCACAGAAAAAAACCTAATAAAAAATCAAATAAATATCAAGTACACTGGTTGAATAATCGGGCTAAAAATTGATAGACTTTTTAAGCAATGAGAATAATATTATTTTAACAATCTTTATTTATTGATTAAAAAATCTTTTTTTAACTTTTTTTCTTTAAACGCTCATTATTTGAGTTGCCCAAATATTTCAGTGTTGCTACCGGCAGATTTGAAATCGAAAGCTTCAGGAGATAAATGGTCATTAATAAAAATCTGTCTGGACACAAAAGCAAGGTTCACCCCAAAAACGGGCTTTCGCTGCCAGACTAAAATAAGAATAAGCTTGCAGGTATTCTCCTAGCGCTTGACTTTGAGAAAGCCTTCGACACTGTGTCATGGGAAGCGATTTTCGACTCTCTGTTTTTGTATGGATGTGGAGAGGGATTTATAAATTGGATAAAACTTATTTATAATGACATTTCCTCCTGTGTTTCTAATGCGGGATTCCACACCCATTGGTTTCAACCATCGAGAGGAACTCGCCAGGGCTGTTGTATTTCACCCTATCTGTTTATCATGTTAGTGGAACTCGTGGCAATCGCTATACGAGAATCTCAGGAAGTAAAGGGAGTGTATGTGAAAGATAGATTGTTTAAGCTATCATTATTTGCTGATGATTTTACATGCCTGCTAGGAGATCATCAATCTGTAAATCATATTTTAGACATCCTTAGTAGGTTCAGACGATACTCTGGTCTAAAAATCAATTTTGAGAAATCATATGCTATGAGATTAGGAGAGAAATCCGTCAGCCTCCCGGAGAATTTTCCCCTCCAGGAGAGAGATAGAGTAAAGATATTAGGTATTACTTTTGCTAACAACTGGGAGGGTGAGGATTATCTCAAGGTACATTTTCATGAACATTTATCAAAGTGTGAACAAATTTGTGAGTCATGGGACAAAAAAAGACTATCGTTAAAGGGCAGAGTCACGATTGTAAACTTTATTATTATTCCTATAATGCTATATCCAATTTCAATGCTGTATACACCACCTTCGGTCTTTGTAGACTTTCGAAAATTAATATGCCGTTTCCTGTGGAGTAGCAATGTTAATAAGATTGCATATAGTGCTATTTGTCAACCTATTAATGAAGGAGGACTAAATCTTCTAAACCTCGAAACTATGTATGAAGTATCTAGAGTTAAATGGGTTGTGAGGCTCTGTAATGAAGAGAAGACTTGTTGGGACTATGTGATTCCGGAGTTTTTCTCCTCTGATGGGCTCCTGTCAAACACTTTATTTTTTAGAACAAAGTCCAAAATTCAATGTTCTTTCCCCCATTCAAAATTTTACCATGATTTAGCAAGACTTTGGAACAAAATCTATCTTCGATTCCCTATCCAGGAAACCGACTGTCAACTCGAACACATCTGAGATAATAAATTTATTAAAATTTATGGTCATGAGGATATGAAGAAAAGTTGGAGCCCAGCGGGTATCAACTCCCTCCATGATCTCATCAGAAATGATACCATCATGTCGGAAGGAGAAATTATGCAGCGTTTCAAGGTCCCTTGCACATTCCTTCATCTACTCCAGCTGAGAAGGGCCATCCCTTGGCTGTCGAAAATGACACTAGCCCCTATAAAGAAAGAAACAGGCCCCATTTATATCAATGACTCTATAGAAATGGCAGTAAATATATGAGTGTGTAATAATAAGAAGCTTTACTATGTACTTAATTCATATAAAACTACAAGCCCTACAAGTAAAAAGTATTGGTGTATTCAATACAAAATACCCCAGATGGATATTATACGTTGGACTGGTATTTACACTGAGGTTTATAAAGTCACTAGAGAAACAAAATTACAGTCTTTTCAATATAAAATTATAAATAGACTTATCCCTACAAATTCATATCTCCACAAAAGAAAAGTAACCCCTTCTGAGGTCTGCTCATACTGCAATGAGAAAGATACTCTGGAGCATTTTTTTCTCACCTGTCCGAAGGTGGAAGTCTTTTGGGAAAATGCAAAAAAATGGCTGTCAATGGTATTGGATATATTGGCCCCTTGGTCTAAGGAGAATATTTTGCTGGGATTCCCTGGCAAAAGTCCAGGAACTCTCAATTTTATTTGTATCTGTCTGAAATTTTACATATATAGGCAAAGACTTTTTCATGATAACAAACTTTTCATATATAACTGGTCCCTGGAGTTCAGAGAGAAACTCAGTGTAAAACAATATGTGAGCCGTTTAGAAAACAAACCGGAAAAATTTAAGATCTGGAGCGGATTATTCGATAAGATTAAATAAGGCATAATTAAGAAACCCCTGACACCCCCTCTATTTCTTACTATCCATGTTAACCCCCTTAAGTGTATTCCCTAAGTTAGAGTGTATTGTGTATTGTATGTTTTTTTATTCTATGATTTATTCTTCTGTCTCGAGTATCCTAGTTGTACCGGGGAACAAATGGCCCGTATATGTGATTTTCTGTTGGCTGTCATACAGTGTCGTAGTGTGCTGATGTGTCCCGCAGTGTACATGAGGATATTATGGAAAGAGTAATTCATTGTAGGACTATAACCTTTAGCTATATTACTTTATGCGTGCGGATAACATATGTATGTAAACAAAAAAAAAGGGAAAAAACAAAAAAAAAGCGGTGTAAAGGTAAACATGTTTAACACATAAAACGAATGTTACTCTATGTGAAATCTTAAGTGTGAAATCTTAAGCGATATGAGTGTGATTTCGTTAAGATTATCTGATGCTGATGCTATTTAATGTACATGTTGATTAAGAATTTGAATAAACACTGCAATATAAAAAAGAATAAAATATTTTAAAAAATCATAATTATAAAGCAAAAGAGCAGAGAGAATCTGAAGATAGAGAACAATCGTATGAGATCGATGAAGCATGCCTCTTGAAATTGATAGTCAATATCAGTATCTATAAGCCGAGCGGAATTAAGAATATTCGTAGTGAGATACTAAAGGATTCAATGAAACTAATATTACCTCAGATGAAATTCTTATATCAACGCTCACTAGATGAAGGGATTTTCCCTAATGAATGGAAAATAGCCAGTATAACACCAATCCCAAAGTCTGGCAAACTGTCAGACCCAAGTAATTGGAGACCCATATCTATCTTACAACTACAAACTAAGGTAATACAAAAACTAGTCCATGGTATACTGTTGAAAAAATTGTTAGAAAACGGCCTCGTAAATAATGAGCAATTTAAGTATCTCCCAGAAAGGGGGACGATAGATGTAATTTACCATTTGTTAGAAGACCTTAATATGGCAAGGGATGCTGGATTACTTACGGCCAGTGTGTATGTAGACTTCCGCAAGGCCTTCGACTCGGTCCATCATGGAATTTTATTAAATAAATTTAGCAAGATAGGCTTGGAAGATAACATATTGAGATGGATAAAATCATATTTAACAGGGAGGAGCCAATTGACAAAGTTCGGCTGTCATACATCAGAGCCCACGCATGTAAGATATGGAGTCCCACAAGGCTCTGTATTAGGACCTTTACTCTTTATTTTCTATATCAACAACCTTGCAAAGCTACTAACAAATCTAGGTCTCTCTATAAAAATGTATGCAGATGACCTGGTAATTTATTACCATGACAATAACCCGGTAGAAACTAGATGGTCTATATGACTGGACCTGTGAAAATCTGATATGGATTAATTCGAAAAAAAACAAAATAGTATGGCATGGTTCTAGTAATAAATTGAAGAAAGCATTATTACCGGATCTATTCATCGGGATTAACATGGTCGGGAAAGTAACTGAATATAATTATTTAGGAGTCATTATAGATGATAAATTAACATTTGATAAAAACATGAAACATGTAATGAAGAAACTGAACAGGAAACTTTTTGTTTTCTCTAAATATAGGAATTTCTTTAATGAAAAGATAGCACAAAGAATATATAAGCAGCTGATTATGCCAATTATCGACTATGCCTCAATCGTCCATGACTCCAGTACTAGCGTATTAAAAGCTAAGCTACAACGTATCCAGAATAGGGGCTTGCGCATATGCTTACTGCATAAGAGTAAGGGTATTTCAACATTAGAGTTGCACAAGAAGTGTGCGATCAAAGATCATGATATGTGAAACACTGAAAGGACGAAAGTAAAGTGTAAATAATAATAATAACAATATAGGTACATATACTCTTGCATCCTAAATATGGGGTTGTGATTGATGAATTACTAATGCTAGCTGCTCGAAAGAAAATCAAAATACGGTAGAATGTATTATAATCGCTACCTAAACATGGGTAAGCACTTGAAAACGAAAAATAATCGATAATGATTGCAAATCACTGAATTGATTTCATCCCATTTCATTACTCACCTTATAAACCGTGTACGTTCCAGAAGATGATAAGAATAGAAGATTAATGTATAGGAATATATCGTCAATGAATATTTCTTATTGAAATACAATATATGAAATTATATAACAAGACTTTCTGTTTGGCTGAGAATATGATTAGCGTTCTTTATTATAATAATTTGTCATATTGTCACTCGGCAATGAATAATAAAATTTTAAAAAATCTGAAGCGTGGAGGTTAGGCGGTGACGGATCCCTGTTGAGTGAGGTCGATCCCTGGTCCTGCCCGTCCTTTTATGGTCTGGTATCAATGCCCTCTGGTGTCAGGTTTCGGAGTTGTTGGTCCCTGGTCCATGAGTGTTGGGGTCCCCTGGTGAGATTTTACTGGACTACTATTTTATATGTCCATAAAGTCTAGGCTTTATGATCCACATAAACCGTGTACGTTCCAGAAGATGATAAGAATAGAAGATTAATGTATAGGAATATATCGTCAATGAATATTTCTTATTGAAATACAATATATGAAATTATATAACAAGACTTTCTGTTTGGCTGAGAATATGATTAGCGTTCTTTATTATAATAATTTCTCATATTGTCACTCGCCAACCCCTGCCAAACTGAAGTCAAGGGGAAAAAAGATTATCAACAATGTGTTTGTCTAACTGTATCTTGTTTTCTAATGTTCTTTGTAAATAAGAAAGAACACTCCAATTTGACCAATCTCCAATTTCTTTTATGTCACTGAGAGATACACCTGCCTGGTGCAAGGCAGATGCACCGCCCCTACGTAACGAATGCGAAGTAGCCTTGTCAAGGCCGTTCAAAGTCAATAGTTGAGAAAACTTTTTGGAAAACCAACCATAAGTAGCTTGTTGTAATTTCCCATTTTTAACAAAAGATATTAGATGATTTTCTGGCTTAAATGTAGCCATACGTAATAATTCTGATATAAAATGAAATACACAAAAGGGAGAATCTTTTATCTTTGAAAATGGAATTGTCAAAAATCGATCATTAAATTGAATAGTCTTTGATCTCGTAATTTTCAAATAAACATGGGTCTTCGTGAAAGTAATATTTTTTACCAAAATTGCAAAACCTTCTTCGAGAATGTTCGTCTTTCTCCGAAGTCCACGAAATCCTAGAAGACACGACAACCAAAAAGCCATATCCTCCCTTAAAAACATATTCAATGAGAAATATATCATTAATAATACAATTTTTTTAATTGGTCTCGCTTGTGTCACGGTGTAACCAATGGTTCTTTTAATTCCCATTAATGTCATTTTAATCTGGAAATGATCAACTGGAACATGGTCAAACACATTTACTTTATGAAATACCCATAGGGCTGAAAGGTAATTTATAATACTATTATATTTAAAAGACTTCGCCATGTATGAAATATACATGCAAATGACATAAATTGTCGCAGGTAATGGCAGAAATTTAAATTCTTGACAAAAACGAAGATAGTGTGTCCATTGGCATTTTCGCGTAATAGACGTATTCGTGGACATCCAACTCTGTTGATACTTGTACATCTCGCCTTCAAGACCTATAACAACAAAATTGATTAAACATGAACGATGGAATAATAGATTTATTCCTTACATCATAACGATGTGACAAAAAATCGGGTAAGATATTATCCTCCGATTTAATATAACTAGCCGTTATCTCAAAGTTAAACAAAACGCTAAGCCAGAAAAGCTCACGTAGCCAATTCATAACTTGTAAATTTCTACTGCTTCCGGTATTAATAGCAGTAATAACTTGAGTATTATCTGAAATTAATTGAACATGATAATTTCCCCATAAATGACCCCATTTCTGGACAGCTGCCATCACAGGCCAAAGTTCCAATACATTTATATTCCTGTCCACCGATTCCAAGGGACAATGGAACCAATGATGGGAATGAGTATGATCATACGGGACTCTAGGTAAGACGTTAGTCCATACACCGATTAGAAAATCATTAGCAAAAGTTGCACCAAAACCTGAAAAAGACGAATCTGTTTGTACCTTTACCAAACCATGATGTTTAGGAATTAACAAGTGTTTACTAACATTAAAAATTTTTTTAAAACCTTTCCACCATTGCAAGTCCAATCTTAACCAATCTGGAATCTTGCAATGAATCAGTCTCTCTTTCATAAACGTGACGAAATTAATCACCCGCCTAGAAAAAGTTCTGCCACCTTTTACCACTGTGCTAGCATGAGCTAAATAGCCTGCTGACACAGCCATTTCATGATAAGACGCTGTGTCTTTAAACAGGTATACATCAATTAAATTTCTCAACTTAATTAACTTTTCCATAGGTAAACGAACCTGCATATCTACACTAGACAATTCAATTCCTAAAAATGTGATTTCTTGTGTAGGACTTACCACCTTGGGCCATGCTATACCGAATCCCAAAGTCCTCAGGAAATTGATCAAAATCCTGAGTTTTTCTTGACACTCTATAAACGTGTTACCGATTATCAAAAAATCGTCAAGATAACCAAATACTCTATCTACCCCTCGACGTTCCATTGATCTCACAATGAACTCGGTCAACTGGGTAAAAATATAAGGAGCACATTTGAGACCGAATACCAATCGGTTTGACTCAAAATACAAAGTGTTACCATCATCTGATTCCCATTGAAATCCCTGAAAACGCCGATGGTCAGGATTAACCGGAATACTACGATACGCGTCTTGAATGTCGAGAACTGCAAAATAACAACCTTCAGAAATGTTATTCATAACAGTATCCATATGAAGATACTTAAATTTTGAACAAACTTCGTCCATAAAATTATTAATACTATCGTCCAGCGGCCTCTTACAATCTGTAATAGGTCTAAGTTTACCAGACGATTTTTTCACTGCTCCCAGCGAGTGAATACACTGGGGGGGATCTGAAACAATAGTAACTTTATCTTCAATTAATTCTTGAGCAATGGTATCGTTCATTTGATTACGGAATTCACTAGAATAAATACTATTGTAATTATAAGAAAAATAGGAACCTAAGTTGAATCTACAATGGAAAAACCATCTCTGACTCCCAGAAATATATAGTCTGCATTAATATCAAAAGTTTTTGAGTAACATTCATCATAAAAACGACAAATATTCAACTGGTTTCTCTTACCTGCAATAAAATGATTATTATCGCATCTCTCACCACAAGGGCGAACGAAGGGTCTAGACGCATCTACCCCAGGATCATTCTCTTTATCCAAAACTGCAGTTCCCAATGAAGAAACAATATGTGCCGTTGTTTCATCTAATCCAGTCGTGCCGGCATCCAAAACAGTAACATTAGACAAATTAACAAACTCTTCATGAGAAGACAAATCTATCTGATCCTGTACGGCAGCAGGAAAAACCTCTGCGCAGGAAACAAGCGGCGGTCCACGCAAAGATAAGTCATCGCCCACCATCGAATTAGAATCGATACAAGCCGTGCTAACGTTATTTCCGTATACATCGAGATAATTACATTTCCCCTTATTTGTAATTCGTTCAGGGGAAAAAACCTTATCCTATTTAGGATCTGTTTTGTCATTTGATTTATCTTTTGAGCCTTTTTTGCACGACTGGACTGGATGACCCAGGCCACAATACGAACATTCATGTCGATAAAGACAGTTAGGGAAAGTACAACCCTTGGAAGTATTGAACTTCCAGCAAACCCCCTCGTTCTTACCTTCTTGACGGTTAGTGGTTGATTTCTTTTCAACCTTGTCTTGAAATTCTTTTAACTTTTTCGAAAGATTGACGAAAGCGAAAGTTGTTTCATAATTAAGGAACTTTTCCGTTTAAAAGGAGTCACCATAGCCGAAACCTTCCATGCCCAAACTGTCTGCTTTTTCTCGCATTGCCAAATCATACTCAACGAGGGACTTCCCTGTATGTGTTGGCTTGCGGTCAATTAGATACGAAATATGATCCGCTAAACCTTCCGTATTTAAACCCTGTGAAGACAAAGTTCTCAATAACCCCATAATTGCGCTGAGGATTTGGTCAAAAGTCGGATTATCGCAACTGGGAGGTAGAAAAGGAGTAAGTGAAAAGAATTTTGACTTACGTTTTACTTTCTCTGTACAGGCATGAGTGCCTGCGCAATTTGGTGCATTTCCTTGCACGTGCGGTGGAAGAAATATTCTTGCATTAGGATAAACAGGTCTTAAACTAGGGTTGGTTTGTAACCCCCGAGGTAATGAAGCTTGACCGACAATTTCATGGGTGAATGCCCTTGGCATTGCACTCTCGCCACCACGTGGCACCCCTTCAGACTGGCCGGCACCTTCCCCGGTACTATTTCTCAACTCAAAGTCTCGAAAACTGGAACATAAAACCTTTATATCAGACTTAATAGAGGAGACCTCCTTTTTTAGTTTGTTATGCTCTAACAAAAGGTTACTCACCCAAGGAGGTTTTTGCCACGGGGATCCGCCACCGCCTTCCGTCCGTTCTCCAACCGCTCCCAATTCCTCCTCTGTGCTCTGTAATTCTTTGAATTTGCAGGTTGGACAGCCTTCTCTATGTGAGCGACCATCGTAGTCCAAACCACAAGTGTCACACTTGCGCATGGTAACCAAAAGGTATACCAAAAACGGACAAAAGTCACTTAAAAGTCGACCAAAGTCGAGAAAAAAATCTGAAGCGTGGAGGTTAGGCGGTGAGGGATCCCTGTTGAGTGAGGTCGATCCCTGGTCCTGCCCGTCCTTTTATGGTCTGGTATCAATGCCCTCTGGTGTCAGGTTTCGGAGTTGTTGGTCCCTGGTCCATGAGCGTTGGGGTCCCCTGGTGAGATTTTACTGGACTACTATTTTATATGTCCATAAAGTCTAGGCTTTATGATCCACATAATATATCCATTATACTTGTATAATATTATCTAGATGTATCGCATGTATATATTTATGCTTACATTATTCCTTATACTTATATACTTATTTAACAGTCAAAATATAATCGACAGATGAACTACTTGCCTGATACGGCTATCTAGATGTACCTCATTGAACTGAAGTATTAGCATAAAAGGGTATAGTGGTAGACCGCTAAATGTACTTCATTGGCGAACTATATCAATAAAAAAAAAAAAAAAGAAACAAAAACAATACGTTCAGCTCGGGAGCAGATCGAAAATGAGCTTTTTCTAAAGGATCATGGGAAATTTGGATTGGATTTCGCATAAGTTCACACGGGTGCGAGAGGCGCATGGTTATGTTAATGCTGTGGGAATTCGGAAATACCTTGAGAGGGGACTTCCTCAGGGAACTCCAGAGTCGACCCTCAGTCGTCATAGTGATGTCAGAGGGTCTATTCCCAGAAGCGCGGTGTTCCCGGAGGTCAACTAGTAGTATAGGGAACATCGCTTCTATCATGGCTATCTACATCAGAGGACGTTTAGCCTATAATGTGGCTTGGTAGATAGCCATGGTTAACACCTTGATATCCAACACCTAATACAAACACCTAATACCAACACTTGGTATTACAATACTA
The DNA here is from genome assembly GCA_950022655.1 of Alentia gelatinosa. Classification (NCBI taxonomy): domain Eukaryota; kingdom Metazoa; phylum Annelida; class Polychaeta; order Phyllodocida; family Polynoidae; genus Alentia; species Alentia gelatinosa. The sequence goes on along the minus strand of OX465580.1, from coordinate 54,669,066 downwards.
ACACTCAGCGATAACGCTAAACACTAACACCTAATGATAACAGTAAATACTAATACTTGGTATAAATACTCAATGTCAACTCTTTATAACAACACTCTATGTTAACACCTTATAATAACACTCAATGCTAACACTTGATAGTAACACCCGATGTCAATGTTCAATGCAAACACTTGATATCATAGTTTCACCTTCTTGATACGTATACTTCAAACCACACATATAATAATAATACACAATGTTTCAATACCTTACATAATAAAATAACACTTTATTTACATCTTATTTTCAATATTTAATAAAACAACCTTTTAATACCTTTTAACAATCTTTCATCATAAAAACACCAACATTGTGCTTAATTTGGTTACAGCACACTCTTCCGGGTTTGGCTTGAAGACACAGTATTTGATCACGAAAAGAACAACTAGCTTGTCTTCAACAATCGTTCCTTAGTTCTTTACTTTGTTATTTATAAATTTTTTTTTTTTTATAAAATCGTTACTTGGGTTAGGAACCTATAGAAAATTAAAACATACACACACACTAGACATGCAGCGTAATATGGCACACAGCTTATTTGTTTATGGCCTTGTCAGTCAAACTGCAAGGACAAGGAGTTTTAAGTACTTCTTTTATAGGAACTAATGACAACTTGCAGTACAGACACGCAGCATTATGCACGGTAGATCTGCATAAGCATATGCAGAAGAACCGGATGGTTAATAGTAATCTGCCCATGTAGACACATGAGAATGACCAATAAGCAAAGACTAGAAACAATTCTCAGAGATTATTGAAAGCGAAAAGACCCAAAGATGGAAAAATTAAGGCAGGCGTTTGTAAACCTGTGGAAGGTGAATCAGCGGCAAATCGCCAGTCCTCGGAGGAGGAGGAGGAGCCGAAGCTCCACCCACGACAGGAGCCAACCAAACTGCCAAGGATGCATGTTCGTGCAAATGGACAGCAGTACGCTCAGGCGGGCAGGTCGGTACATAGTCAACGGCCACAGCTACCGCATGGGTCACTACCTGCGCAGCGGTCATACCAAAAACAACAAGCCGCAGATAGCACAGAGCTGTACAGCCCAAACAAATGGCAAGAATAACCAAAATCACTAGACCAATAGTAGCCCACATAATACCAAAAGTACTTTCAGCCTTAATAGCCAGTTCCTCGAGGAACAAGTGCTCCTCTGACACTACCGGAAAATGGATGTTGACGACAAAATCGCCATCATCACGGAAGCTTGTCAGCTGAGCGTTCTCATAGTAGAACAACAGCGCTTCAAAAGCAACCGCGAATCAGGTATACATTTGTTTCAGATACTGGTTAGCCACCTGAGCAGCCCGGCTTAAGACACTGGCCGTAAAGATCTTAGGGGACAAGTGACCACGGCAGGTGAGATGTAATTCAGTGGCAAATCAACAGACTCAACACGCTGGCAGGCCAGAAAAAGTGGCGCACTGCACCGAGGGTCAACATAACGATGAGTCCCTTTGTTACATAAATGTACATTGGCAATCTGGGGATTAACCTCAGTGTCCTTAGGGATATGAACCCTAAAGGCCTGTACCACATGACTCGTGTCTGCAGTAGAGATAAGGCGTCCAGGTATAAAACGACACCACACTTTTCCCGACCAAGGACACAAAGTGTTCTCAGGATAAGCGATGACTGCAGAAAATCCCGAAATAAGCATAGTTAAGAACACATAGAACAAAGGGGAAACAAAAAGAAAAGCCATTATGAAGAAAAACAGTCAACCACAAACCAAACGATAACACGTTCCACAAAGTTCTTCACACAGAAACAGTTCTGGATGTAATGTACGATGCCATCCAAAAGACAGGCAAAATCTTTAGGAACCAAGTCTATCTCGGAGACCAGGGCCCTGTTTTTCAGTAACGACATCGTCGGGCAACGATACCATACAATTGTCCAGCGATTCCATGACAGTTTTCAATACACAAAATGGCCGCTATTCTATAGACATGATCGTAGTGCGGCACCGACGATCGCCACGAAAAATGTCGGCCGCTACGACAAGTATAGTCTTAGGTTCTATAAAACATCACTGTGCGTATATAGAGGATTTTCCCACTTCCTGACGGAATTAAGCCACACGAGTAAAGGATACATGACCTATAATCGTACTAAATATGAAGAAAATAGGCTGCACCGTTCCGAAGTTATCGGTGTTTGAATTTCGTCATACCAATCGTCTGCTCTGGTGGCCAGTCACCCCCTCCCACCTCCTGATGGCAGTCAAGTCAAAACATGTCAAGGGCGCTGCATAAATTAGCGGAGGCGTCGGGAAAATACACTGGCCTGTATGACATGTCCATAGCTGTCATGAACCAACGACAATTTGGGCGACATTTTCAATCACGTTGTAAAGATCTGCAATCGATAATTCTAACTTTGTGGTATTTTTGTGTTGAAAAAGCAGCATTATTAATTATCATATATATTTTAAATCTATTCTAAATTCTTTCCTCCAAATCCAAGATGGCCGACATTGGCCAGGTTAATTGGTCTTTCCTGTTGTAGCTATAATCCGCACTTTGAACCCGGCTTAGGCCGGTGGTTGTTTGCTAACCCAACTTCCTGGAGATGCAGGCGCGCTCGCTGGTACAAAGGTGACGCTAATTGGCACCTAACGCGGCCGCTCGTATAAGCGTCCCCCACCTGGAGACAAAGGCGTCCCCACAGCTATATAAGAGAATCGAAATAAACCCAGAGCATTCAGTCTTACCTGGATTCTGATACCTACAACATCTATGCGTTGACTTCAAACCTCTATTCTACGTATATAGACCGCTAGGGACAGAACCGCTAATGGTATTAAAGAAGAAACCAACAAGTTTTGGTCACAGTCGTCGTTCTCCACGAGTCTGATGCAGAGTGAATATCATGTAGCATTCAAACGAGTTGCAGAATGACTTCATTGACCAAAAACGAGTTGCTTTCTGTATTTATCTCACCCCTATACACATTAAAATAATGGATGACGTGGGTAAGATATAGACCATGGAGAACGGACCCGATACTCGTAGGGGCATGAAAACGAGTTCCCAATGTTAAGCCTATGGGCATTTATTCCAGGGGTGAGATAAAGCCTAGAAACTTTACATTGGTGACCACGACGAGACGATTTTAGTGTTGTTCTGATTCAAGGACGGATTGCCGGTCGAGTTACAGATGACCACGGGAGGACCGGCTCTATGAGAGTGAACGAGAAAAGGGAAGTGTCTTTTCTATGATATGCAGTGACCATTGATGTGGGAGTTAAAATACCCAGATGCCAGTAGCTCTGTATTAGGGTCAGTCAGACCGAGCGGACCAGCAGCTGTCGCACCTGGAGATCGCAACGGTTGTGCCATAGAGAATAACTGCCGTAAATAATGTGTGTGGTTGTATACGCAGTTGGTGAGGATGGCTCAACCTACCGTGTTGCCCAAGGATTTCCAGGTGTGCTGGGTAAGCTGTGGAAGCAGTACCTTGCACAGACGTGTAAGGAGCTGAAGGACGTGGCCATATACGAGCTGGAACAGCGGCTGCGCCATGAGTTCGCGAGGCAGCAGCAGCAACACGCCCTGGATATCGCGGAAGCCGGGTGACAGCTCGCAGAGGGCCGCGCGGCCATCCCCGAGTCCACTCCCCGGTCGCGGCCCGAGATGCATGAGCTAGCCTCGGTCAAGAACTTGACGAGGCTGCTCAAGTCGCTACCGACGGTCGACGGCCAGGATAAGGCCGCCCTGCGCACCTGGCTGGACGATGTGCGACAGGCGCGTTTTGTCTCAAAGGCTCCGGACGAGGAACTTGTCGCGGAGGCAATGGGCTACGCGACGGGACGCCTCAAATCGATCATTTTCGATTGTTTTGAGGACGGCATCAGCGACTTCGATGCCTTTGAGCAGAAGGTGACCTCGACTCTCCTCAGCATGGACGAGATGGAGAGTCTCCGGGCGGCCCTATGTCACTTCTCTCAGACCTCCCACGAGACCACCCCCGAGTACGCCCAGCGCTTCTGGTTGGCGGCCAAAAAGGCCTACTCCTCCCAGGAACTCGCCTTGCCTTTTGTACTACGCCCGACGATGCGACAGTTCGTCAGCACCCTGTCGCGAGGCCCCCTGCATTGGGACTTGAATCTCAACACTCTTACCAGCATCACGGAGGCACTCGCGTGGGTGGACGCCCTCGCAAAAGCTGTTGAGAAAGAGTTGCACTCCGAGGATATACGGACGGAGGGAGCCATGGAAGTGGGGGCGGTCGGCTCGAGGTCGACGGCCGCCCGTCACGTCAATACCCCGGCGCCTACCACCCTCCAGCGACAAATGGAGGAGCTTCAACAAGCTATGAAAATGCTGCAGGGGGAGATAAAGGCAAAAAAGGGGAATAAAGGGCACACGGTCGCGGCCATGGCGCCGGCAGCGGCGCCACCCCAGTCCACGATTGTGTTTGCGCCGACCCCCTCGGCCGCTCCCGCCCCCCAGCCACTGTTTGTGCCTGCGACACTCCCATCCCTCTGCCGTAGCAGCCGTCACCCCAGGACAGCGCAACTCGGGCCGCCGGATGACGCCCCTCAACGACATCATCTGCTATGCGTGCAATCAGCGAGGGCACTACGTGGCCGGATGCCTCAGTCTTAAGGCCTCATGAGACGCGGCTCGGTCGCTACAACAAGGCCAGGACCAGGTGGTGGCCGCCGCGACCCAGGGAAACTAAAACGCGCGTCCGACCGACGGCTTTGCATTGACCTTGAGCTTCGAGGTGTGGCATTGCAGGCCCTTGTCGACTCGGGTGCGTGTTGTTTCCTAGTGTCCGTCCCCGCGGCGGATGCCTTGCGACAGGTAGGAGCGGTGGGTAAGAGTGAAAGACCCCCGGCGCAACTAAAATCCCTCACCGGCCACGGCATCTCTGTCCGCGAGGCGGTCAACTTGAAGCTGTACGGGCGACCGTGCGACTTTAATGTGGTGGGTGATATGTCCCACGATCTTTTATTAGCTACTCACGTGATCGTGGACTATGCTTCCCCTAATAAGTCGGTAACCCTCTGTGGTCGGCGCCATGCGGTGCGACGGTCGGTGCGACGTGAGGGACACAGCTGGTATACGAGGCTGAGTACTGGAAGCGGCCATACCCCGATGTGTTCCCAATCTCCGGCCGCCCCCTCACGTGTACCACAGAGGTCTACATGAAGATCGATAGGGGCGATCATCCGCCCATTAATCAACGGCCGTACAGACTTCCCCTCGCCAAGCACGAGGTCGTCGAACGCGAGCTAGACAAGATGCTCGCGGAAGGCATAATCGAGCCCAGTTCCTCCCCCTGGGCCTCGCCCCTCACCCTCGTCCCTAAAAAGGACGGCTCGGTCCGGTTTTGTGTGGACTACCGGGGACTGAAGGCAGTTACTCGTCGCGATGCGTACCCTCTGCCTCATATCCAGGACATTGTTGATAACCTAGGAGGTGCGAGAGTGATCTCGACCCTGGATTTAAGTCCGGATACTGGCAAGTACCGATGCATCCTGACAGCGTCGAGAAAACGGCCGTAGCGACGCATCGGGGCCTTTTCCAATTCAAGCGGATGCAGTTTGGCTTGTGTAATGCGCCAGCTGCCTTCCAGAGGCTTATGACTAAGGTAATCGCCCCATTGCGTAAGTTCGTTATGGTCTATCTCGACGACCTGGTAATCTACAGCCGGACCGAGGAAGAACATCACCACCACATCGCGGCCGTTCTCGAGGCCCTTTGTTCCTACGGCCTCATGGTCAAGGAATCGAAGTGCCACTTCGGGGTAGACCATGTGAAACTCCTTGGATACATGGTCAGCGCGGCCGGAGTCTCTTCGGATCCCGACAAAGTGGAAGCCTTTTGTGACATGGTGCCACCTGAGGACGTAAAGGCGGTGCGACGGCTGCTAGGGTCGGCCAACTACTATCCAGATACCCAGATATGCCGATATTGTCCGACCCCTCGTCGCACTGACTAAGAAGTACGCCCTCTTCCATTGGGATCCGGAGTGCCAGGCCGCGTGGCAAGAGTTGCGCGATGCCCTCGTCAACACGGTGACCCTCGCTTACCCGGACCCCGGTCGACCGTACAAACTCTACACCGATGCCTCGGACTATTGCCTCGGCGCCATCTTGGTACAAGAAGATGACCAGGGTATGGAGCGACCCTCGCACTTTCTCTCGCGTCAGTTTACGGAGGTGCAATGCCGATACCCTGTTATCGAGAAGGAGGCCTACGCGATAGTCTTTGCGCTTACGTGCTTACGGGCGTATTTGTACGGTGCGACCTTCCAGATTCTGTGCGACCACAAACCGCTCAAGAGCTTATTTTTGGCCGAAATGAAGAACACACGAGTACAGCAGTGGGCGGTGCTCCTTGTGGAATACGGCGCACCCATCGTGTACTTCGCCGGTGCCAAAAATGTGTGGGCGGATATGCTCTCGCGCCTCCGGTCGGATTCCCCGGCCAAGTTGCCGCTGGAGGTCGCACAGATCGCCACGGTCCAGGAGGAGCGAGAGTTGCCGTGGGAAGCGTACGGGTTGGCAGAAGCGGATGTGAAGGCGCGGCAGGCAGCGATGCCTGACTTCCGGTACGGTCTAGAGGAACAGGAGGATTATTTGGTCAGCAATGGCCTCCTCTTTACCCTCAAACCACCCTCGGGCCTCACGGCACAGGTATGAAGCAACAGGTATTCTCCGTTCTCGCACAATGCGCCCCCTGCGGAGCAAATCGCGTCCGTGCAGAACGCCCAACCCCAGCCCCCATGCCTGTCGCCGAAAACCTGGGAGAAGTCGTCCCAATGGATCTGACCGGCCCCCTCCCCTACTCTCCATCATCGACCATGCCACTGGTTATGTTGATTGCTTCCCCTTAAAAGATAAAACGGCCCAGTCTATTTATTTGTCCCTATCCCGGGAGTACATCCCCCGCTACGGCCCCCCCTCTGTCGTGTTAACGGACAACGGACAACGGAGAGTTCAAAAACGCGACAGTGGAGGGTTACCTGCGACACACCACCCCCTACCACCCACAAGCAAACGGCCGCGTAGAGCATTTTCAATGTACCCTCAAGGATATGTTACGTCACGGGCTTTTCCCCCTACTACCTCCTTTTTGGTCGTTGCCCTCCTCCCCCCTTCTCCCACCTCAGAAATCGCCCGCTAGGCGATTCGTCGGCCCGCCTCGCCCTCCGTGTGGACGAGCACTCGCCACTTTGAAGGAGGCCGCCCACAACGTGGAGGTAGCGCGGCAGGCTAACATTAATCGCCTAAGCAAACAAGCCAACGCCTTCCCCTAGAACCTGGCACCAAAGTATTCCTGCGGGTCCACGAGCCCGGCCCGCTGGACCCCCGCTGGGACCCCGGATATCTCGTGACGCGGGCATCCGGCAACGTGGTACATGTGGTGGGCCCGACAAACAAACGGCGGACAGTTAATCGCAGTCATGTCAAGGCGGCCGAGTTGGGACTTGACTGGGAGGGCTTACACCCCCGCCTCACCCGAGCTCAGCAGGCGCGACCCCCGACTGCGATGCCTCCACCAACACCACGGCCACGCGGCCGGCCGCCCCAGATGCGCGTCCAGTTACCCCTTGCTTTGATACCCAACCCCAGCGTGTCAGCTGTCGATACTAATCCTCCAGCCCCAATTACTCCACCAACCCGGCCCGCGTGCCCCATGCAGCTAATCCCCGGCAACGATGCATCCCGACCCCCCCCTCTACAACCCCTATGCAATTAACCTCTACGGATGTCCCGGCCCAGTCTAACTCCTACGACAACATTGCCGTAGACCTCCCCCCTCTGCCACCCTTGGGCCCCAACTCCCTGGCGTCATCGCCCGCCCCCTCTCCGCGTTCTGACACCCCCACGCCCGTAATCCGCTCCAATTCCCCCGTACCACATGTCCCTGATCCCCCTGATGCCGGCCGCAATCGGAAACGTGCGGCTGAATCCGAGACGCCCCCTCCCCCCCCACTGTTGCGTGGTCCGGTCTCTTCCCTCCCGCTCCCGGGCCGACCCACCCACGCGACGCGAAACGACCTTAAGAGACGGGCGGCGCCTCCGCTCAGTCACTTCACCCGTATCAAGCGCTCGTTCACACGGTCATTAGAAGCGGAGACTGCGAAACACCATATCCTCCAGCCACCGGACGAAGCCGAGATACTCGCGGAGAAGCGACTGTGCATTGCAGCCGCCGCCCAACATTTTCGCTCCCCACCATCAACTCTACACCAGTGAGTACCCCACCTCCATCATCTGGATGTCTGTGTTACTAGTGTGTTTGTACAGCCCCTTCCTCAACGCGGATCTGTTCTCGGACGATGGCGTGTTGGTCTACACGGTCGTGCGCGTGCGGTCGCGGCCGCCTGGACTGTCGCCGTCACGATCCAACCACCGTCCCCTCCCTGTGTCGATGACCTCGAACACAACCTAACTGTCACCATTGACGCTGTCGCGGACGTGATGGAGCCGAATCACGTCCCCTACTGGTGCCGGCATCTGTCACGTTTGCTAGCCCGCTTGTCCGAACTACCCAGGACAAGTCGGTTAGTAACCGACGGCAGGCCGAAGGCCGGCCGACGGCGTCGGGGCCTGCTAAATATCTTGGGGTGGGCCGGGAAAGCTCTGTTGCTTTGTCCAACAGCAGCAAATAGCCCACCACCTTGATCAGATGGTATCGGTAATAAACGCCACTCGTGGAGGCGTTCTACAAAATGTCGATAACATCGCCACAATAAACCGGCAGGTCGCCCATGCGATCCACCTCGCGGAAGCCGGCGGGAGGATAGCGGTCGGGGCCGATGAAAACAACAAGGTCAACAAGGTCTGGATGGCCCGGCAGATCAAGCTGGGCCTACGGATCTTGGAGGAGACGGTGCGCCAACACGAGCTTCAACGAGTTCAGTTTCACAATCAACGGATGGAACTGGAGCGGGGCCAGCTTACCGAGGATGTTTTCCCCCGAGAAAACCTGCTCCAGGTCCTCCGCCGCCTCCGAGACGCCGGATTCCACACCCTTCCGGCGATGTGGTACTACAACTACGTGGACATCGACCCCATCTGGGAGGAGGGACGGGAGTTGATCTACCATATTGTTGTTCCCGGGCTCACGAGCGAGGCCTACCTAGTGTACAAGCTGCAGTACTTTCTCGTGCAGCTGGACCCGTCCCACCTGCGGACGGTCCAGGGTAGGCCCCGTTTGGCGTGAGCTCGTCGTCGTCCTCCACGTCCTTCGTCCCCGATGTCTGCGTAGGTCGGCAGCCACGAGTGTGCAGGCCTATGGTGGTGTATACCGAACGGTCCTGCGAGTCGGCACTCGTGAACAGGACCAAGCCGACCTCGTGCCACATCGCCATCATCTCCAGGAACAACGCGACAGCCGTAGTGTCGAGGCCCGAGGCCGGAGGGCGACAAGCCGTGGTAGTTGCCTACCAGTCGACCTCCGTGCTACGCCTCTGCACCGGCCGCCCACCCGTGTATCTGCTCGTCAACGGCCCCACCCTTGTCGACCTGCCTCCAGGATGTTCGCTGGAGTCGCGTGGGTGGCGCCTACACGGAATCGCGGCTGGGCACCACACCCTCAATTTCCACTTCTGGCGCCCCCTACAGCTTTCCCCCCTCAACATCTCTTGGCCCCGCACCCTTCCTCCCACCCTTGCAGAACCCCTCAAACTCCTTCCCCGCGTAGTCCTGCCGGTGATGGAAGTTGGCCACCTACAGGGCTTACGCTCCCCAACCTCCATCTTATCCTCCGTTCCCTTTGTGTCCACCTCCTCTGTGACCCTCCTAATAGTCCTTATCCTCTTAACTGTCTGTTGCGTGCAATACAAAAAGCTCTGTTGTATCCCCATAACCCGCTGGTGCTGTAGGTTGATCTGTGTGCGGAGTCCGCCGAGGCCGACTGAAGAAGACTGCCTACAAAGCCTACCGGCGGCGCCAGCATCCCCCTTCCTATCTCTCCCCACACCCGCATCGTGAGCGAAAATACCCAGCCCGAACCCTCCACCCAATCCCTACTCGCTATCCCGGCACGATCAGAGACCTCGACCGCCCCTATCCCTCCCATCCGCTTACGCCCAACGCTGGAACGCCTAGCGGGTTGCTTCGCGGACCTACGCCCCCAAGATCTCTATACCAGGCTTCCCCCCGTCTGAGAAGCACGTAGACCCCGTATGACACAACGTTCCCCGGATTCCCTATCCCCCTTGGTTTTTTTATATATATAGATACATGTTGACGAAAATGACTTGACCTCGGATTGTGACCGATTGATGAACGATTTATGAATGACAACTGGCATGACCACGATTGTGAGATTGGAATGATTAGGACCGATTGATTGGTTGAAACCTGTGGGGTGCTTGCAGCCTCGCTGAGACCCACATGGTTAGTGTTGCTTGGCCATCGGTAAGGGCCTTGGTTATTCGAAGTGACCTTGGTCCTGTGTCTGGCGGTCAAAGGCTGGCCTTGTGGCCACTTTGCTAGCCCCTTCGCCCCAGACCCTTTGGCCGAAGGTTGATTGTGTTTTGTGTAGGACAATTTGAAGAGGCACGAGGAGCACGAGAGGTTCGCGACCTAGCTCAGCCTAATCGTCTGTGTATGTGCTGTTATGTGTAATATCTTGTGTGTGCGATATTGTGTGTGTTATTATCATTTCTCGTTTGAACGATTTTTAAGGGCCTTTGCGCCCATGGAGGAGTCCATGATGGGGCCTGCCCTACTATTCTGAAAAACAATTTTTTTACATACATCAAACATGTTACTTACCGTGCTATGCCACGCTAATTTTCTTCCTGGGTGGACACGCCGAGAGTAGAGCATGTTTCTCGACCCCCTACTTTTAATAACCACGCTGCACGAATCTTATATACTTAACGGGGCCACGCAGCAAGACCTTATTTTTCTTATTTTTCTATGTTCAATTTACAATGTATATCAATGACACATATTTATTTTACTTGACGAGCTCCTGTCTATATATAATATGCTATGCTTTATATTTTATAAGGGACCGACCATGCTACAATCACAGCCCTGCGCTAAGTATTACTTAATTCTAAAATAATTCTCTTAATTAATGTCGGTCCCTTAGTCTATTGGCCAGAATTGTTTAATATTATTATGTATTTTCAAATGTTATTTTATGTCTTTTGAATAGCCCAACGAGGCGACATGGTTATTATCAAGGTGGATCTGAGACGGATAGAGAGTTAGGTAAAAACCAAAAAGCAAAAAGAAATTATAAATCATCTAGCGCATACCAGCCGCATGCGAATAGTAAGTATTACTCGGAAATTAACCATAACATTTAATTAAATAACGAGAATTATCGTATATATTGATCTCTAGACTCTAATTAGGCTACAAGTAGTGATACAGTGGGTTACTATCGGTCAGGTATGCAATAGCTGGAGATGGGCCAATATTTTAGGCCGCCGGAAATTTCCATAAATCGGGGTTAATCGGGAGGGCTCTACGATTTATTATGTTTAGACCACAGTATTTTCTCACCACTCCTTGCCGATTTAGTAGACTTGGGATGGGAAGACGACAGCAGGTCCGTAAGTGAGGGACTCGGCGTCATGAACCGTAGTCATCCGAAGCTGGGTGCCAGCTGTAGTCGATATGTAGAGAATGGCGATGTCCAGGCCTTAACGTTGTGCTCAGATCCACGCTGAAAACACCAATATTATGTTATAACCATGTATATATATGTATATAATACGGCCACAGCATATTTTCTACAATCTTTATCAAGATTACGGGAGCTCGTCCTTTTTGTGTCGTTTACCGCCTTATCAATTTTTATCATAATGTTTACCGTCCTCAGCGGCGCCAAAATGTTTATTTTTATCTTCGAGCACCCCGCTGCTACTTTATGATATGCCTCTCACTGCGAGTTTATCATCATTTCTATTACTTCAAAATGGCTGCCAGGATGTAAGCTGGTGAGGAGCCTGAGATTTGTGAATTGTTTTATTTTTACCGTTTACAGAGGGGAAACTACGTGTGAACCGAGTACGTGTGACTCATATCTATTTTTTTACATCTCTTTTGAAACCTTATTGACATGACGGGCTCCATTCCTCCCGCGAAGTGCTTCGCGTGGGCGGCGGCCTCGGGCTGCGCCTACGCTCGGACCGCCAGCTGTCGCACTTCGGTAGCCCGGGATGCGGAGTTCCGTCACGATCGACCTGTCATTAATGAACAATGTGTGTTCTGGACTTGACAGACTACGTGTACATACCCTACAGGAGTAACAATCAGCATCAATCGTGCTAAAGTGTGTTTTGGCGCGATTGACTCCACACCTACGATTGGCGAGCAAGTCAAGCAAGAGACACTGACGCCGACGGCCGCTTGCCATACACTGTGTGATCTCTGTGATCTACCATTGTTTATATTTTTGAAACTACCATCATCCTGAAGCAACAGGACACAGACATTTGTATCCCAGCTTCATATCAAAATGGACTAGGCATTAATATTTTATAAAGACATTCGCTGGCCATTTTCGAAACTCGCGACTGGTTGTACAGCCGAGTACCTGGACACCGGAGCTCTGACGCCGAGCGGGCCGCAGTGACATTTTCTTCAAAATATAACTCGTATTTCTGTTATCATCTCTGTTAATCTTTACCCGAGTGATCTATATGTGTTAATGGTTGAACCTACCTTGTTTGAAGATCGGATGGCCGCCATTGTTTGCGTAAGACCCGTTTGTTTAGCACGCCGAGATGTGGGCGCTGCCATTTTTGTTGTTTCTGGGTGGTGACCGGAAGTTGGGAATTGCTGCCTTTTCATTGGTGGAGGGATCGTGAGCGCGCGCTGGTGGCGCCTCTGCATTCGCTCGACGAACTAACCGTTCCCGCGCTGGTCTCAGCAGCTGCACGACTGCTCTGAGACGGAGCAAGGCGGTTAGGTTGGTTTTAGCGACTACACATCTTTTTTCTTTTCTTTTAAGTTCTCCGTTGCTCTTCGAACTCAGAGTGAGGGACATTTGTAAAGATCTGCAGTAGATAATTCTAACTTTGAGGTATTTTTGCGTTGAAAAAGCAGCATTATTAATTATCATATATATATTAAATCTATTCTAAATTCTTTCCTCCAAATCAAAGATGGCCGACATTGGCCAGGTTAATTGGTCTTTCCTGTTGTAGCTATAATCCGCACTTTGAACCCGGCTTAGGCCGGCGGTTGTTTGCTAACCCAACTTCCTGGAGATGCGGGCGCGCTCGCTGGTACAAAGGTGACGCTAATTGGCACCTAACGTGGTCGCCCATATAAGCGTCCCCCACCTGGAGACAAAGGCGTCCCCACAGCTATATAAGAGAATCGAAATAAACCCAGAGCATTCAGTCTTACCTGGATTCTGATACCTACAACATCTATGCGTTGACTTCAAACCTCTATTCTACGTATATAGACCGCTAGGGACAGAACCGCTAATGGTATAGCCTAGAAACTTTACAACGTGACCCCACGATTGTCATGACTGAAAAACACGTTTGGCTGCCCTACGCCTCTTAGACTCACGACATATCGCCTATTCACTAAAGTGTTGTGTCTATCGAACACTGACAGAGCACCAAAATCATTGTGTTAGAATAAACCAGTGATTGGAAAACAACAAATTTTCAATCACTCACGGATATAATTACCCGAAAAATCAATCACACATGAGATGAGGCAAGACCAGCAACAGGACTTGCTATTACAGTTCCTAGCAAGAAAACCAGAGAGTGGCATACAAGTATAAACAGGAAATATTTATATACAAATAACACAAATTAAGATATAATACTAGGTCAAAGTAACTTCAGAAACCCAGTAGGACAAAGGACCAGTTATCAATCACGAGACAATATATTACAGCCAAGCAAAGCAACTTATTGTGAAAATCCAAAAATAAAATTTAGGAATCAAGGAAAAAGCATGTCTACGCGGATCGCGCGGACCTCGGTGAACGCACCCAGTCGGGCCCCCACCCACCAGCTGGGTATCAGCTGATCGTAGGGTTAACACCCGAGGTCACGGGGTCACAGGGGACGCGCTATAAGACGTTCCCTAATCCAAAACAAACCCAAACTATAGTAACTTTAGATAGAAAACCGAAATATGTCTCTAAAACGCTTAAAAACACTCCTAGAGCCTAGATAATGGCACCAAACGACTTGAAATACAATCACCGACAAAACAGATATTATTATATAGCAGATATGTGGCAGGTTGAAAAATGCACACACACCACTCGAAACTAGGATATGTGCAATAAGGGCGTCAATAATAACAATAATCAGTATAATACAGGCAACATACAGTATGTCACGAGTATATATGAGGATTTTCTGTATGCTCTACCAATTTAAGTTCCACATCCAGTGAAAACACCATTGACTTATAATTCCAGCGAGAAAAATATTTTTATCATAGAGACAAATAGATTAACAAAAAACACGAGACATAAGAAATAATATGGAAATTTTACAGTTTTGACTTATAAAATACCTAACCACGTCCTTAGCAGACAACGCGGTAGCACTCAGCTGATGTCACAGCTGACACACACCGTGACTCGCCATGCAGGGAAGGGGGAAGAGGGGGGGCTGAGGTCAACTGCGCACCCCTATACATTAAAACACGGGAGTTGTAATCATGTAAAGTATAGAGAGAGTTGACACCGGTTTCAGTTAAAAATCTGTTGTTTATTGCTCAGGTCCGTCTTATAAAGGGTTACATGTGTTCACGTGATACAGCGTTCTCGGACTATCATTCGTCTAGATATATCACCAATCAGAACCACTATCAACATAAGCTCCACCTCCGCGTCGCCTGTAATCACCTATCAACTCCCGGACTCGACCATGATAGTGTAGTATCATATGCACCGTTACATATTCCTCCCTCCCAAGAGGATTTCAGTCAATGAAATCTGATTAACACACATGTCATTACAATTGTTTCATACATCGTAAACATCATTTCGTTATGAGACTTAACTAATACATTTGTGATTACAATTATTTCATACATCGTGACCATTAATCCGTTACCTCTGCATCGTGAGGTCCTATAATTTTACTGGTGGTTCCTTATACACTAAACAATCCCTTCACCAACTTATAATTACTTTCTCACAAGACAACACCCTCCTAAACCTTCACTTCAAAAAGACGCCATTCTACAGTCATGAATTTATCATGGTTCTTTGATAACAGTATGTACTTCCTCATGCGACCTTGCTGTACAATGTTTTCGTTTCTCGTTCTACAAAACATTATACTGGTGGCAATTCTGGGTATACCGTACTTGTATACGTGTCGGTCGGTATCATGGCCTGCTGTTCCATAGGTTTCATAAGCACTGTGGAATTGTACCATCTTGTATACATAGGATCGTTTCACGTAAATGACAATGCTCAAAGCTACAACAATTAGGAACAGAAATGAGAGGGCCACTCTTGTTGTTGATAGACCTTCCTTTAGCGTAGTTCTTTCCCAACTCGGCATGTCTGTTACCACCACCGTGAGTTGCCCGAGTCTGCGTAGTTCGTCTTGTATCTGAAGATCTATTTTCCGAGGCCATTTGATCTGCAGTGCTGGAAGATTTAATGGCTGGGGTAGCTTAATATTCACTCTTCTAAATCCTACATTCACTCCTTTCAACACCCAGTCCTTTGATTCGATACCACAATGTTCAGAAATGATCACCTGAGTTTTCCTGGATATTACCTCTCTTCTGGCCGTCACTCCAGTGCACCTGTGGGTGATTGTAATGTTTTCATAGGGGACTATAGTCACGAGAAACGGTTGTTGTATGTTCCGAATTATTACCGATTTGGCCTCTGCCTTTGGTCGGATGGTTACCTCACAACTATTTATCTTTTCTCCCCCGACCAATTGACTTTGCACGAGGCAACCGTATATTGTACTGTGGGTAGGCACACTAAGGGCTGTTGCCCTACACACGAGTTCTCACTGGGTGTGAACGATGACTTGGATTCCGATGATATGGATACTTTCGGCTGTCCCCTTATCACTCAAGTTAGGTTTAATGTTAGAGGTACAGGGAAATACTGCAAGTTGTATGTTAAATAGATATCCCTCGATATGGCGGGTAACACCAATTTATACGCCAATTTACTATCGTGAAACCACAGAGGTTCTATCACTAGATTTTTGTAATACCAACTCAACGGCAGTACACTGTGTCCTTGTTTTCTCAGATCGCTTAGAATGGCGGAAAGCTCACTTGGAAACAATATATCCCTGGATAGACGGCCTCGGTCCAGCTATAACACCTGTTGTTGGAATAGGTCTATGGCCTGTGCGTAACGGTCAACCACCAATTCCATGACCGTCAATACCTGTGCCACGATTTGTCTCAATTATAATATCTGAATAGCGTAGATGTGGTCCTCTACCTGCCTGTTGACCTTCTCCACTATACTGATCAGTTGGTTGGCATGTTGCTGTAGTGTGATGATGTCCTTACGATTGTCCCGACTGTATTTCTTAGTTATGTCTAACATAGAGAGTAGTTGGGCGTCGTGTTGATTGAGTCTCTGTACTGAATCAGTGAGAGTATCCACCTGTCCAGCCACCATTTGCAGCTGGCGATCGGTGGCCACACCAAAACAAGCTCGCGCCAATTCCGCCAATATAGACCGCATTCCCTGCCGTGTCCTCGTGGCGCTTCCCACTTCCTCGTGTATTCGTTCATCGCCCATTCTAATCATGTTCAGTATATCCGCTAAATGGGGTTCCCATACCTCCATGGTGTCCTCGTCCACCGTTCCTGTAGACATGTTTTTGTATTGTTGGATCTGTTGTGTATACTTCGTTAGATCGGGTGCCATTGGAGCTTCCACCGTCACCACCACCGTCCAAAGAGCTGATACGACTCGTGTTTCTCCTTCTACGGTGGCTAGCACTCCATCAGTTTTTAGTAAAGGGGACGCAGACAGCGCGGTTGCGAGCGTCATTACTCTCAACCACCACAATAAAAGTAGGCTACCCACGATCCTAATCATGGCTTCCTGACGACAAGCTCCACTCTCTGTAGTTAACGGATGAATTCGCGTTCAATCCTTCCGCGAGTCGATGCTGGGACCTCGTCTTTGGAGCACGAGCAATTTCACTTGTGTTACACTTTGTTACGATTGACTGTTCTGCTGCCTCTGTCAGCGTGGACGGTAACGTTGCTAGATGATCTGCCAACGACTGTGCTCTTGTTCTATCAGGATACTGTGATGGATCGACGTGGTGCTTGTCCGTTAAGTACGAATCGTTATCTTCTGACACGCCATCACCTGGATTTGGCTTATCCGTTCGTGTAGTCCAACCGTGGTCTTTGCTATGGCACTCTGATAAGTCACTGGCATGTGTGTACTCTACTTGCCCGTAATCACAAACAGATGCGTGACTGGCGGGGTAGTCTACCGACCTGTAATCACATACAGAGGTGTCATCCGCCTGTTCCCACCCTTGATGTGGAGTGTCGTCTAAGACTTGTGAGTTGCTGGTCTCGTCCTTATCTTCTGACACTGCCGTCGCTGCGTCTGCTCCCTTTTGTTCTCGTGTAAAGGGTATCTCCGTGTAGTCGGTTGTTGCATAAGACGTGTCGAGTGCTTGACACCCGCGTTGCCGTCGCCTTGATTGTCTGCGTTTTATCGTTCGTGTACTGGCCCCTTCCGCTTCATCAAGGGGCGTGTGTATTTTAGCCGTTGGTGCCGCCTGTCGCCTAAAAACCTGCTTGCTCTGTTATCGGTACACTCTTCGCACATTGATTGCGATTGTCCTGATCCCTTTTTTGAAGCTCTATCCTATCTGCCGTTTGGTCTTTTGTATCAGATAATTGTTTGTTGGCCACATAATTCCTCCTCTCGGGGAGATACGTTATGTTGGTCGGTACTAACTTCAAACGTTCCAAGTTGACTGTGACATTTTTCCCTGAATAGTGCGTTATGTCTGCTACATTCCCTCGTACTCTCGTTATTATAAAACCATGAGTATAGGGTGCTTGAAAGGTTATGCGTTTCATGTTTTGAAGTAATACCTCCCTTCCGAGCCCATACTCTGGGGCCGCATTCCTCTTGTCCAATCTGTCCTTGTTCTTGAGTTGGACTTTTCTGGTTTGTTTGTGTGCCTCCTCGAGAGCTTGCTTATTTTGGACTATTCTGTCTTGTAGTACTTTTAATTCCTCTCCCGGTGGCACGCATATTTGATGTTCCTGTACGCCGCCCGGTTCGCGCCCGTGGAACAAAAAGTAGGGTGAAAACCCAGTTATGGTTGACGCGGTCGATCGGTATGCCCACAACGCAGTTGGTAGATGTTCTTCCCAATCATGTACTCTGTTTTCAACTAATTTCGTTATCATAGACTTCAACGTGCAGTTCAGCCTTTCCGTTTTTGAGTTCGATGTAGGATGGTACGCAGTGGTATACCTCCACTGAATATGATATTCTACGGTTAATTCCCGTGTACTTGCATTCAGAAATTCTTTGCCCCTATCTGAGATGATGATGGCGGGTGGACCGTTTCTCGGAATCCAGTGGTTCTTCAGAAACTGTACTATCCAGATCATTCTTTTATCACGTATTGGTTGTACCTCGGCCCATCCCGTACAGTGGTCCACACAGACTATTGCGTAGTGGTTGCCTTTATTTGATTCTGGCAGTGGTCCGCTGAGATCTATCCCCAATATTTCGTTTGGGGACGTCGGAATTGGTAGCGGTTGTGTGGGCTGGTAGGTTTTTACTGGTTTAGACAGGAAACATGTCGCACACACTGACAGAATCTCATATATGTCTCTCCTCATGCCTGGCCATTTATATCGTGCCGCAACTCGTTCATACACTTTGTCCATGCATTGATGACCGATGTCCTGATGTATACAGTTTACCACTCGTGACTCTAGTTGTTTTGGTAGTACTATCCGAGGATAACTGATTCCTTTCACCTCGTTGAGTGTATAGAGTACCTCGTTGTCTATGAGATACTCCTCTTCCTTTCTGACTCCCAGGTTATATTGAGCCAACTGTTGCTGCGCATTCACGAGTGTTCTGTGTTCCAAGTAGGGATCCGACCACACTGCTCTTCTATTTTCTTGATCACCGTTGCTGATGGGGCGGGAGGTCAGTAATGAGACAGCTTCTACCAGGCTATCTATTGCATACACTTTTTGACTTTCTTCCCTGGAGATCCCCTCATCATTGCCACCTGATGGCGGCAAACGGGATAGCATGTCCGCCCTTGTGTTGGACGACCCTTTGCGATATTCAATGGGAGCTCCATACTCTGATAACAAGACTGAACCGCTGAATTCTTCATTTCTTGAGTGAATAAAGATTTCAATGGTAAATGATCCGTGACTATTATGAACTTCGCCCCTTGCAAATACGGGTCAAGTTTCTGCAAAGCATAAACGATAGCGTATGCCTCTTTTTCCATCGTAGCCCATCTTCGTTGCGTGTCTGTTAACTGTTTTGAGATGTACTGTATGGGTCGTTCTACTCCGTGTTCGTCTTCTTGCGTCAAAATCCCTCCCACGCAGCTCAGACTAGCATCTACGTACAGCACGTAGGGTCTTCTTGTATCTGGGAACGCCATAACGTGGTCAGAGGTTAACGCATCTCGTAGTCGAGCCCAAGCCCATTGACGGGGAAGCGTCCATTCGAACGGCTGTTCTTTTCGTGTCAGTTCTACCAGTGGCTCTGCCATGTCAGAAAAATGCTAATATCCCGCTAATCCCAGAAATCGCTGTATCTCTTTTACCCGGCAAGGTGGTGCCATGTCTTGTATAGCTTCCACCTTCTTGGGATCTGCCCGGATTCCAGTTTCGTCAACAATGTAGCCCAGCAATTTCACCTCAGAACTTCGTAGTTTACACTTATTTTCATTTACTGTGAGCTTGTGTTGACTGAGTAGGTGAAAGACCCGTCCAAATGCTGGGTGTGTTCTTCAGGATCTCGTGAGTACACAATAATGTCGTCAAGGTAAACCAACACTGTTTTGTTCAATAAAGGCGCTAATACCATGTTGATGTACCTCTGCCACACCGCGGGACTGTTGCAGTATCCTTGCAGCATGCGAAGGAATTCGTATAGACCAGTGGGTGCCATGAATGCAGTTATTTCTCGGCTTCCCGGAGTGATAGGTATCTGGTAATAAGCGTTCTTAAGATCTATTACCGAAAAATGTCTTCGCCCCCGCGAGTGTGTCGATGATATCCTGTATGTAAGGAATAGGGTACGCATCCTTTTTACACAGATTGTTCACCTTCCTGAAGTCGACGCAACACTGAATCCCACCACTTGCCTTAGGAACTATCAGTAAAGGCAAAGACCAGGGGCTGGAGCTGGGTTGAATCACTCCCTTTGCCAACATTTGGTCTATTTCCTCACCGACTTGCGTTCTCAGGGCTAGAGGAATTCGATAAGGTCTCTGTTTGATGGGTGGATGATCCCCTATGTCTATGTGCAATTTCACTTGTGACACAGCTTTCAGCGGGCCTACTTCCGTCTCAAACACATTTGGATATTCCCGTTTCCATGAGTCTAATTCACAATGTATACCAGCCATGTTCTCATTAATTTCCCCACAGAATCCATAGGAAAACCGTTGGTTAGCCAAACTTACTATTTTGTCTGCACAGTTCAGTTGGCAGTCCAATAATTCCATTGCGTCAATTCCGAGAAGAATGTCATGATTGAGTTCATCACATACATGTACGGTGATATCGGTGTTTAACAAGGAGATTACTGCTATACCTTTGGTATGCAAGGTATGCCCTGTTAGCAAACGTAGTACGACTCCGGGTAAAAGAACGTCCGGTCTGCCCGATAATATGCATAGCTCCTTCCAACACAGCGTTGATTGTGGAAATGCTGCTGGTTACCTTGCTGGGCCCGCTCTTGATGATCCCATGTGCCGTTATTTAAGTAATTATTCCAATTACCCCCATTCGCTGCTTGGTGATTGTCTTGATAACCCGGACCGGTCCTATTGTAGCAATTCGCCGCAATGTGACCGTAGCCTTTGCACTCATAACACTGTATGGAAGCGTGATTACCTCCTACTCTTCCGCCTCTTCCACGACCTCGACAGAGGTGGATCCATTAACACACTGGGAACATTGAGACACTATTTCTGGGTGTGCGATGTTCATAGTCCTATTTACTCCTACTGCTCCATGTGATATGGACGTTGTGGCAGCTACTTCCTCTCGAGCGTCCTTGGAATGATTATTCGCTCATAATTCCACTACCATGGCAGCCATCTGCCTTTCCGAAGACTTCAACACTCCTGACACCTCCTTCATCGGAGCTGATTCTTCCAAAAGTACTGGTGGTGGCGGGGGCAGTGCGGCTTGCTCAAGTTCTGTTGTTTCACTTAATTGCAACACATTAGCGTTATGTATAGCAGACTCTATGGCCTCCTCCAAGGTATTTGGGTTGCGGAACCCCACTACATTTCGTAACTCTAGATGTCTTAACCCCTGTACATAGAAGTCTCTAATTTGTCCAACCATCAGCTCTAATCGTTGCTCGGCCGGTGTATACGCTCGATGCACACATTCCTGAAACCTTTCACTGTACTCTCTTACCGTTTCGCAAAGAGTTTGTTGAGCCTTCTCGACCTTTTGTCGTAGTTGCTTCACTTCGGCTGAACCCAGATACTTCGTTCGTAGTGCTTCTTTGACGTTGACCCACGTGTATGGTTGTGGCGGCACACGAGCTGCAAACACTGCTTTGATCACCCCTATCTGTCGTGCCAGTCCTTCCGTTGATTTGGCCGCCGCTGCTTTTGGTAACATCTGATCGCCTGGGTTAACATGTGCCACGGCGATGTCGAACGAATCCATCCATACTCGTAGCGCTGCCCGATCAATCCCATCCGCCACATGTATATTTCGTGTAAACTCCCCCAATCGTCTTCGAGTGGCTTCTACTACCACTAGGTCTAACTTCTTCTTCTCTCTCTCTGGTTCGGTCATGTTGTCGCCAGCCATTATCCTGGCAAGCTCGCCAATGTAATTGTGTAAAGTATAGAGAGAGTCGACACCGGTTTCAGTTAAAAATATGTTGTTTATTGCTCAGGTCCGTCTTATAAAGGGTTACATGTGTTCACGTGATACAGCGTTGTTGGACTATCATTCGTCTAGATATATCACCAATCAGAACCACTATCAACATAAGCTCCACCTCCGCGTCTCCTGTAATCACCTCCCAGACTCGACCATGATAGTGTAGTATCATATGCACGGTTACAGAGTGTTTGCAAAATAAGAAAATTAAACACAATTCCGAGATTAACAACGTACCAAGCCATCAACAACAGCAGTCAGTGAGTCAGTTCGAATGAAACTATCAGACAATTCACTGTGGATTACCAATCAACTATCATCAACAGCACATCAGAAATGATGGCAAGTGCCTATAAACGTATTTAACGCCGAAACAGGCCCTATTGCTGATATAATAGGCCAACATAATCGTCATGAGTCCGATATAGAACATACAAGAGGGGCAACCACTCTACCCAAAGAGCAGGGGCCACCCATAGCAGAGACATAATCACGCCAACCCAAAGCACCATACAATGGTATTTCCAAATAGCCGACTCTCAATACTACAGAATAGTCCGGAACACAATAGGCAGAATGTAATTAAGAAAATTCCGAACCCAAAACGTAATGTATCCCGAAATCTCACGTATTTAAGGGGGGGGGGGGGGGGGAAACGGCACGCTTCCACAGCGGGCCCGCCACACGACACGGCACACGCCGACCAGTCAAGCCCAGCGGGCGGGAAGGCGGAACGCGGCAGTGGCACGCGACCTTCACACGACACGGCACATGACTGGCACGCGACCGTCACCACATCACACGGCACACAAACGGCCTTAAGCCAGGGTGTGAAAGGCGGGGGGGTGGGGGGGGGGGCGGAAAGGAGCCGGAAATGACGGGAATATGTAACAGGCCACACACAAAACCGAGACTATTGCAGAAAATAAGTAAACATATACGCCATAGGCATGGCTATTAAACTATTAGAACTTAACAGACAAATCGGAATGCACAGCCTATCGCAATAGGCAACATATAATAAGCACCACGTATTGAAATACAAACGGCAGTGCCGGGACGTGAGGCTATTGGGGGGGGGGAGGAATGGAAGCACTTTAACACTGAGAAGTCCATAGGAAACACAAAATCTGCCGTATCTTCGTAAAGAAGCGAGCTATCGCCTCAAAAACATCACCAGTTAACAGCTACTATCAGGGGTGTGTAGAAGCATATATACCTAATATCAGGCGACATTACCATAATCAGGGAGCCTATAGGTAGGGACTAGGTAGCTGACAACCCTGACACGTATCCCACACGGGAGGGGGGCTATATTCCAGACCTGATATCCAAACCTACAGACTACACAAATACAACTAAACGGAGGGATAGAATCAGCCTATTCAAAAATATCATCCAGTAAAGCAACAGGGTAGTCAGAACGACCAGAAATGCACTCCACACCGCACACAGCGACAGGGAGGGAGGGAAGGAGTTGTAGAGGGCAGTATTCAAATTCCTCGCACATACCAAGCATGAACACCGGTACCATGAGTAGCATATGGGGGTGGGAAGTGGGAGGGAGCCCACGCGACGCGCACCTCCAAAGATGGAAGCGGAGGGGGAAGGCTCAAGCAACAACCAACCCCAGCATAGCGCGTATGCTAATGTATCGTAACCAAGCAGATACTGTAACACTATCACAGCATATATGGCAACATGTAGGCGCTCAGAAGTGCGTCACAGTTCCCAGCAGGGGGGAAAACAGTAGCACATACCACCGCAAGGGGCACACCCAGATAATGGGTAAACAGCAGCATACCAGGGGGGGAGGGGGGGGAAGGGAGCCACCAGGCACCATCCCTATCAGACATACAGCTGGCCATGTCTTAACAAACACTGTAAGCATCACTGAAAGACACCACAAATGTATCACACATATCACATCCAGTATACAGATACAGACATACAGACAAGTCTAATGCGGTAGCCACCACGCAAACAACCTCGTTAGTCACCGAATCCACGACCAAACGGAAGCGCACCACCTGGTAGTCCGACGCGCCATCACACTAACGACCAGGGTGAGACTCGTTAATCGGCCGGGATGGGCGATAACGACCATACCGGGACCATCTGGGCGCATTAACCCACAACCGCGCATCAACACAGCATGGGGCATGCCTTAACATGTCGGGGTGAAAGACATGAGACTACCATCACTGCCGACAGCAGCTGAATTAACGACCTTTATACAGAAAAACGATCAGGGTGAATTTAAACTGCTTAACAGTGAAGGAACTTTAGAAACACATCAAATAACGTGTAGACTACGTAGAATAAGCAATATTGAGCCTGCAAAACGTAACCAACTAATAAAAGGTAGAAAAACTTGAACTAAACATGTAATTCTTCATCACAGATCTCCATCATCTACAGAATCACGAGATGACGACGGCGGCTACACACAATAATACAGACATAGCTCATACATTCGCTAAAACCTATATTATTCAATTTAGAAAACTTAGTCATTTATATTGTTCAATAAAATAGTGATTTAAGTAATAAATTGAATTAAGTTTACTTTCAGAAAATAGACCCTAGAACGGCGGATTCAATCCATTTTACACCGTTCCAGTACAAATTACAGGTCGGGAGATAGAGAATAAAGTAGTTCACATCACTTAGGGTTTTCCCACCATAAAAACAGTGCAGGGAATCAAACAAAGCGGTGATACGCAATGCCAATCTCCACAGAGTCCTGGGGTCGAAATTGACAAAAGTTAAACCGACATCATTTACAACCACCTCACAGGCAGTACCCAAATACTGCTTCAAATACACCATACTTTCCAAATAGCCGATACTGCTAACTATAGGGAGAATTACCTCAAGATTACTACTGATGACCCAGCAATCATCAGGCGAGGCCCACAAAACATCAGGCAACCACCCGGACTTATCATCATTACAGTGTCAAGGAAAGTGTTGACTGAGGCTAATTAAGCGATTATTGGGCTAACTAAGCATCACATAGCTTTGGAAAATGCGTTTCAAAATCCGATTTTTAGGAGCCCCCAGAAAAAATTTCAGGGCTCTAGAGCCATTATTTTGCATAGCTACCATAGAAACCAACCTTAAACCGAAATACAGGCCAAACTAAGCGTTTTCCCCAAATCTCCATAGAGATATCATTGACAATGCTGAGCCTATGGGAAAACTTTTGGGCACTCTAACTTCCTTAATATTGGTCCGATTCAAAAGCTACAAGACCAAAATTACGTGGAAAATTACGGGCAACACCATAAAAATACAGAGCAACACGTACACTGCACGAAAACCACTATTTTACATATATATATACGCCATCGCGATAACGCACGTATCGGCTGTAAAGTAGCTTGTTTATATTTGTATACACCTCTTATCCGCGTCTGCGTTTCGGGCGTCTATGAGACAGTTTCCATATGTAGATGCCCGTGACTTGGCTGTCTTTCACGCCTGGCGTATCCGAGATAAAACATCCTCTGCATGACATATATATACGCCGGGCGTATATGTGTAGCGATAGAAAATAAAAAAGGAAGTCCTCCGCCCCCAGCACCCGCTGCTGCTGTAGATTATCAGTGTGTTGTTTTAGCACTTTAGGCGGGAGCTCTCAGTGAAGCCCTGTTCCCCTATTGTCTCTGGTCAGGCGGGCGCATGGCTGTGTGAAGACGGGTGTCAAAGCGGCGGGTGTCAAAGCGGCAGGTGTCAAAGCGGCGTCGGCAGCAGATGTGTGGAGGCACTTGGGGTGGTAGGTTGATAACGGATGAACTGAACAGAGTTATAGAGACAGTATGAGAGTAAGATCCAATTTCAAAGAAGGTATAGGGAAACCTACCCAGGCAACAGCTAGTGCCCATGGGGATTTTCAGTCAAAAACAATTGGAAGACCTCGTAGGGCGCAGTGCGGAATCTGCTTTTCTACCCTAGGGAATCTAGGTCCAAAAACAAAGCCAAGCATGTTCTACTTATTCTGCAAAAATAACGCTTACCCCTCACACTCAGTGTAGATATCACAGTGTGGAGTCTAGAGCATCCAGACAATGAGAGTTAGGGAGGTTCTGAATAATTCGGAGGGCTAAATTTCCT
The DNA here is from genome assembly GCA_950022655.1 of Alentia gelatinosa. NCBI lineage: Eukaryota > Metazoa > Annelida > Polychaeta > Phyllodocida > Polynoidae > Alentia > Alentia gelatinosa. The sequence goes on along the minus strand of OX465580.1, from coordinate 54,642,839 downwards.
CAGATTTTAACGACCACGGTGACCGGGGGGACCGTGCTGAGGTAAACCTTTTTGCTGGCAGAGCGACATTACCAGGTTTTACACCAGGGGCAGCCTCCGGGACCACTTGTACCACCACGGACAGGGCTGGGCCAGGGATGAATAGAATGCTTGTACTACCACCACTGTCCATATTTTTATGACACTCCCCCTGAGTCAGCGATTCATACGAATGATGCCGGTCATTCACACTCGTTTTCTGCTCAGCACCCCCTGACGGGTGTGAACTGTGACGGGAGCGTTTCAAATTAATAGGCGAAATAGTTGACTGCGGGCGATCAACCGGCGAGACCAGGGTCTCGAACGGGTTTACCTGCTGGAGGCATGCGGGCACCGTCTGGCCTGACGGAACCCTGGGGCTCCTAGGGGATACACCTGAGGGCAGTACGGATTCTGGACAAACAGGCGGGGGGTGGGGAAAGAATTAAACCCTGACTTTGGAGTTTCTATCCAGCCGGTGTCAGGGGTGGATACGTCAGCATCCCTCATAGACCGTCCAGTCCCAGAGCACACCTGGGCTAAGGGATCTGGAGGCGGGACATGAGCCTCTAAAATTCTGTCTGGTGGACCAGACAAAGCCGGAGCTTCACTTGACAAATCCCAAGCATATCTTTGGAAACAACCTCCATACCAGTTACGCTTTCGTGCAAACGACCCATATGGCCGTTAGCTAGCGCAGGGGACCAGGGACCATACAACTGACTCATCTCACCAATAATAGGTACTAAATAAAATATGACCACGTCAGCAGAAATAGAACGTAACCGAACTAAATTATCCCCACATACACCAACGATACTACAATGACCTTCATCCAAGCATCATACCATAATTTCATCCAAAGCCATCTGACTACGTCCAGCTCTGGCACCACCCACAGGTTGAATACCAGAGGGGAATGTATGCCTGCTAGTCAGACGCTCAGTTTCTTCGCCAAAACGAAATTAATACATATTGAGGGAAACAGTTAGATCTGTAGACGTTCTACACATCCACATTTACTAGCAGCACTATCTACAGCACTGAGCAAGCAGACAGTACAATTCAAGCATAATCATTAATTAGATTTCTCAATAATAATCTAGCAGCGTTGCAAGCAGTCCTAAAAGCACCCTTGAATAATTTAGAAAATCGAGTAACAGTAAATTATTAATCAGAGAATGATAAAAAAGGAACGAATTACCCTCACAAAATGAAGCACATTCTTTTTAAAACACTTAATTTTGCAGAGCAACAGCAAATTGTGTTACCTAAACCTTTAGCCACACTATGAAGCCTAGAGGCCTTATTTTCGAAAATTTCAAATAATTGTTATTTCCTTACTGAAATAATGTGAATATTTTCAAAATATTTCTTCCCAGCACACATGAAACTACATCATAGTCAATACCCGCACTATTATATAACATCCTAATCAACTTGTTTTACCATGGAGGTTTGATAAAATGATATTTCTGGAGACATTGTGAAAAGGGCCAGCGTACTACAGGGGTGAAAATGGCAGGACAGCATTGTGTAAGGATCTCCTGTAACATATTATACTGTCAGAATCTCCTGTAATGTATTATGGTGTAAGTACCTCCTGTAATGTATGATATTGTAAGGACCTCCTGTAATGTATTATATTGTAAGAACCTCCTGTAATGTATGATATTGTAAGAACCTCCTGTAATGCATGATATTGTAAGGACCTCCTGTAATGTATGATATTGCAAGGACCTCCTGTAATGTATTATACTGTAGGATATACCATCAAAATACGCATCTGCACACAACAACAGTAGATTAGCCGCAGCCCCTTAGTACCAGAGATATATTTAGGGTGAATGGAGAATTCTAACAATTCAAAACAAAATAAACAAAATAACACTAAAATTTCAATCTGTGAGATTGTTGAATTTGTTGCTTGCAAGACAAGAAATCGGCAAAGTAATACATATAAATTACCAAATAAATAAAATTTAAAAATGTAATACTTAAACAACTCTATGGCAGCCCAAAAGGTCGGCGTTTGACAGAACTAGGACGGCAGCGAGCAGAACAGTAGGAGCGTTTTACAGCCGCCGACCAAGGCCCTTAAACTAGCATGGCATTCAACGTGAGACATAATAAATTGAATTCCATGCAAATCAAACGAATGCAAATTGGCCTATTTTACCTATTAAGTCTGGATAAACTGGACAAAATATCAAATCCGCTCATGTAGAATTAAAATGAGTCCCAAGAAACCAATTTTTAACTAATAATTAACAATATTTAAAACTTACCAGGTTGCGCCTCTGTGAAGTAGATCGTGCATTTAAACCATTAGAAGCGATCAAATAACCACAAGAATCGACTTTAAAGCCAGTTAGAACCTATAAAACATGTAAAGTTGTGATTAAGTAACTAAGCTTAGAAACACGGGCAGGGCCGAAGACGCGGGTATGCAATAAGCAAGGCGCCAAAATGGCGGCCGCTAATGCGGGTACAAAGCGCGGCTACCAGGGTACCTGGCAAACAATGAACAATACATCAAACAATGAACTTTAGAGGGATGGCAGTCAGAACCCGTAACACACACCTATTAAAGTATTATTAACAATATGCCAAAAGACCTGAAAATTATCCCAGCATGGGAATGGTGCGTCTGTGTTACCATAAAGAAATACCAAACCGAGGTCTCTGCACCTGAAGGAACCATTTAAACCATTTAGATTGCCAACGATAAAGCCATAACATATAAAAACCAATAAAATCAATACCATTACCAATAGGATGAACATAAACGTAACCTTAAGGTTATACCGGGCAATATAGCCTAAAAATTAAAACTCATGCGATCTTTCTGAAATTTACACAGAATGATCCTGGAATAGTCTAAAACACATATCTAAAATAAAATTAGGGGGTCACTGTGTGAAATTTTGAGCTATAAATCAAAAATGGTGGCGATTTTACAATAGAACATAGAGAAATCCGAAAAAGTTAATTTTCACATAGTAAAACAGAATATGGCTGATGTATCCCACTACACATTCCAATCTTAAAAACGATAGGTCAAGATTTTGAAATAATCAAGAAAAACTGTATATCCAGCTGAGTTCTCATAGAAACGCCTAACCACTTCAACAGGCAACAACAACTCAGCCCACTCGATCTAAAGCAAGGCACAAACGCAATAATGATATGTATCATCAAAAGTATATCAATTTCAACCAAGGGTTCAGCACAATTAAGCCAGTAAACCATACCTACAATAACCGCAGCGTCTTTCACATAACCGGAGATGTAACAGCTGGAGAGCAGGACATGGAACAGTCAGCTGACACACTGGAAGCCACAGATCACTGTAAACCGCACCTCTATTATAGACCTTAAAACAACAGTCTGTGTGGGAGAGATAGTATTATACCCAAACAAACAAATAATACACCTGATTATAGAAATATTTCATTTCAAAACTACAGAAAATAATAACAAAAATATACCCACAATACAAAACAGATGCCAACCTTACCAGGCACATAAAAATTAAAAATGCCATGAGAACAGAATTAATACCCAAATTAGGCACAATAATTAAAAACATCATTATGCCAAATTAACACATGAATTATTAAGCCACAATACTTATAAAACAGACCCTTGAGAGCCTATAATGAAGGAATTACAAAAACTAATAATATCAAAACCTGAGTTTAGGAATCAAAACCCATAATTTTAAAATCAAAACCCAGAAATAAAGGTCAAGGCCCTCAAACAGGCATTACAGAACCACCTACAGGAATTAATCAAATTCACTGTCATTGTCAAAAAGGCGGTCTGCTAGTCTATAATTTCACCCATTCCTGAACCACTGTGTATCAGCAAACTGGGATCACCGACGGGCGAGCTCCGAGCTCCGGGGAGGGTCAGGGCGGCTTGTCGGAGATGAAGCCGTGGAGGGCCGGCCACCGGCAACGGGAACACGGTGGCCTTCCGCGGGTGTAGGTCGCGGTACCCGCCCACTGGAACAGCGAGCGGTGGACGTCGCAGCAGACCCCGCGGTCGTCGCGGAGGCACGGTAGATATTGCGGGAGGGCCGCGCCCGGCGACACGGACGTCTCCGCCGTTGATACATCATGGTGGGGGTATTGCTGGCACAGGTACAGGAGGCGGGACTTTGGAGAGCAGGGAGAGCACACAACCACTCTGTTTTGAAGCTCAGCAGCCAGGGGTGACGAGAAGGGAGATGTGAAGCAGAATTTTGATTTACCCACTGCATGGAGGAACTGTGCAGTAGATGCTGTAGTAGTAGAGTTGAGTGAGGGATATAGCTCAAAAGTATTGTTCTTATCACTCTGAGAGCACATTCCCAGGTAGTAGCAGCACATTTTGAAGTCACACATTGTCATGTCATGGAATAAAGTATCAGTTCGTCTACTGCCAAGACCAGAAAAATAAAGTATATGAAGGTGAGGTATATGAGGTTCAGGCACCTGGCCATCCTGGACCACAGGGCCTTGTGCTCCTGGATTTCCATGGTCTACTGGAGGAGCCATATGGGGCAAAGGATAAATTAAGGAGAAGTCATCAGGCCGGGCATCACTACTAGCAAACCGGGCCATCCTAGGAACCGGTCCAGAGTTCCCAGAGAGCGAGTCCGTTCTGGGGCGTCCTGAAGACTCTCTGATCCTGAGATAGAGTCGGAAACAGACTCAATATCCCTAATGAAGTCCTTAATATCGCTTAATGAGCCCTATTAGTGTCATGCAAGGCATTTTCATAGTCAGAATAGTTGCACAAACGATGATTCTTGCCGATTTATGCCAGAATTTGAACCAGGGGTCGAAAATTGATCGATGACAGGTCTAAGTGCTACACCGGTATGAACTGATTTGTCCTGCACTAGAGTCATAGACCCACCTGCGGGGGTCTGGCCGGGTTTAGATGTCCCTGCAGACCGGATAACAGTTCCTAAGCCACTTAGAGGGATAGAGTCATGGCTAGTTAATTCCAACAGCGCCTCACCAGTCATCGTAACTGGCAGGGGGCAGTTAGAAACAGATGTGCCAGGTGTCACACCTGTAGATGCACGTGCTGTGGGTATGACATCGGGGACAATAGAAACGTCAGAACTGCTTGTGGACACTTCAAATGGTCATGAAGTGGCCGAATAGGAATTAGGACTTTGGAGTCAAAGTAGAATCTGAAGGACAGACTGAAAGTTCAGAAGAAGAGTGTCCCTCATGGGCAACTGGAGAACTGTGGCCTTTGGATAAAACAGCACCATGTGGAGACTGTGGTTGAGTGTTAATTACAGTCTGAGCACTCCTCAAAGTATGATCCGAGGAAGATACCTGAACAGTCTTAGTCTAATGAGGCACAGGAAGTTGACCAGTCATTGCCAGGAATCATAGTGGAATCGGATAATAGTGAGTCACTTGTGAGTCATATTTAATAAAAACCATAATGCCATGTGAAACAAACAGCAATCAAAGATACTCAAACCATGAAGACATGTGAAATAACTTATAAATGGGTTTTCCACCAGTGTTCTGGTAGTGATGATTAATTAAGTTCATTAATTATATAATATACTTTATGGGAGAGGACTGGTAGTCAGTCTATTCGTATCCTTCCTCAAAACCTTACATGAGGACGTAGGGACGTCTGGTGAGGGATACCTAAACTTTATTAAACTTTGTATAACATCTAACGCCACCTTGCGGCAATGCAGAGAATTACTGAATTAGACTCAGATGATAATTACGGCACGTGGTGGCCAAGAAGTGAATTATAGAAGTAGCTTAATTAACTTAAAACTGCAGTGTCGACACCTAACGGTGAACGCCGTAGAAACGGACGTGGATTCGCCTTACTCGTTCTAGGAGAACTGACTAATGAATGACCGTAATTAAGTCATTAATTAATTACGTTCATTTGTGAATCATATCCAATATACTAACGTATACGTATGGAAGAGATGGATATTACGCCATATCTCAATAGTCCATAATGATATCATGATAACTTACATATTTATTATATATTAATTAAGGTATTATAATTATGTAACGTGGGGAGGTAGAGACAACTCTGGGCAGTGTGTTAGCAAGGCTACCAGAATCTATTAACCCCTTGCTAGCAGCGAGGATACCCTAATGGGATCTTTAATTAAGTTATTAATTATCTAGTATCAATCATAAATATTCCTTAGATACTACTAGATTCGTGTCTTGTATTTCATGAATGAGAACAAAGACTGAAGTAAGTTTGAATTCTTTAATAAGTAAGTCAGCGTTTCACAAGTATAGCATGGCAAAGTTATTGTGGTTGAACAATGCAAGGTAATGTGCAGCATTACTCACCAAGTATTAGAGTGTCTGGAGTGAACTCACAAGATTCCAATATTCACTAATAAACACAGATCCGTTTTGATAGAAGTTCTGTGAAATAGAAGTGAAGTCCTTTTCACTTAATGAAGTGGAGTTATTCAATAAAGAACCGTTGTGGTTCAAGAGATTCCTATAAGTCCTTTTCAGAATATAAGTGCTTGGAGAGTCCCAATCCAAGACACTTTCTACTGTCCAGAAGTCAAAAGGCAAGTTGCCTTAGCTGATCCTATACGATAGAATTTCACTGCTGAATTCGCGCACTCTGCCGGTATCCAGAGCCATGCAGAACATGTCTTGACAGCAGGAGATGGTAGTGGAGACTGACGATACGTTCAGCTCGGGAGCAGATCGAAAATGAGCTCTTTCTAAAGGATCATGGGAAATTTGGATTGGATCTCGCATAAGTTCACACGGGCGCGAGAGGCACGTGGCTATGTTAATGCTGCGGGAATTCGGGAATACCCTGAGAGGGGACTTCCTCAGGGAACTCCAGAGTCGACCCTCAGTCGTTATAGTGACGTCAGAGGGTCTATTCCCAGAAGCGCGGTGTTCCCAGAGGTCAACTAGTAGTATAGGGAACATCGCTTCTATCATGGCTATCTACATCAGCGGACTTTTAGCCTATAATGTGGCTTGGTAGATAGCCATAGTTAACACCTTGATACCCAACACCTAATACAAACACCCAATACCAACACTTGGTATTACAATACTAACACTCTAAACACTAACACCTAATGAAAACACTAAATACTAATACTTGGTATAAATACTCAATGTCAACTCTTTATAACAACACTCTATGTTAACACCTTATAATAACACTCAATGCTAACACTTGATAGTAACACCCGATATCAATGTTCAACACTTGATATCATAGTTTCACCTTCTTGATACGTATACTTCAAACCACACATATAATAATAATACACAATGTTTCAATACCTTACATAATAAAATAACACTTTATTTACATCTTATTTTCAATATTTAATAGGACAACCATTTAATACCTTTTAACAATCTTTCATCATAAAAATACCAACATTGTGCTTAACTTGGTTACAGCACACCTTACTCGTTGAAATTTCATTTTCAATTATAACCGACATTTCGTGATATATATCGGGTTCTAGTATGGAATTATAATTTTCACAGCAATAGTTGGTATCGCAATCGTCATCATCAATTGAAAATCTGTTAACAAACCCGTCATAAACAATTTTTTTATTAAATTCTGTTAAACTACTCATATTACTAGGCCCCAGAGATAATGTTTTTTACGACAAGGTTTAGGTTGGGCCTCAAATTCGCCTACAAAATGAGAGCAGTTACAAACATTGTTCACACAGTCGTTATCAAATACGTTTTTATCTAACAAAATTTTGGAATCCCAAATAGGGAGAAACATATCAATAGTCTTAAAACCAACCTCAGATTCTACCGACATGTCAGAGTTGGTAATTATCGCTCACTCTATCCCAGCATGTCTCTTCCCGTCCTGTACCGCTTAGATTTCACGGACTATTCTAGGCTTGATATAGCCGAACAGATATTAGGCTAAATTTGCTTAGTGCACATGAACAAACTAGCACTCTCCCACCAGTTTGTTACTCTCCAAGCAGAAATCCAGCGCTCTACTTCCTGCGGCCGATAGCAAGCGATAGCGCCACGAAAGATCTGACCACTTTTGGCAGGGTAACCAATTTTGGCACCACACTGGTTACCTGATGCGGTAACCAGAGGTTTCTTGGTGATGCTGGTATGGTTTAAACAACATTCCGCTCTTAACTGCTCACCCGAGCAGTCGATTTTAATCTCGGAGAGGTTGAAAGACCTTAAGCATGGGTCATTTGAGGAAGAAGGCGCCTTCCAAGAAGGCTAATGATGAATCTTCGGAAATGGATGTTTCTGGGGGTAGTTTGGACGTTTTTCCAAACATTTGTGAAAATAATGCGGAATTGAGGGCTACAGTAACTTCACATGAGGTTCAAGCCGGCGGGCCGAATCACCCTGGAGCGAGTTCAAGAGATGGATGTTCAAGTTCTTCCACGGCAGCTGATAATTCCCAAGACGGAACGAATTCTTCCATGGAGAAGAGGATGAACGAATTGGAGTCTTCCATTGCCACGATTCTTTGCTTGATGACTACGAAAAAAGAAAAACCAAAGGAAACTCATTCCAAGTCCGTCATCACCGACAAACATCAACTAGATCAAGTTCTAGTGATTCAAGGGATTCCAGTACGAGTTCTCCTGAAAGTTCAAGATCGAGAAGTACAGATAAAAGAAAAAGAAAAACTGGTAAATATGATACTTCTAGATATCTTGATAGGGAAGAAAAACTTTTGACTTATGAAAGTCTGGTATTAGTGAATTTAAAAATGTAAAAATTCTTTTACCTGAAAAAGCTAAAACTAAGGTTTTTCAGAGCGGGGCTTTGATTAGGGCGGGCCGCTGCTCCGCGATATGGATTTGACGTGACATTTCATGTTTACGTTCGCGGGTGAGCGTCGAACGGCGGCTGCTTTTCGAAGCGTTATAACCTTGGATCTAATGATCGGATTTGAATAATTTCAACGCCATTAGAACTGCCAGAAAAAGATATGTCCGTATTCAAATCCCCGACTGGTTCACCTGAAACACTCACCTCTGTGGTTAAGAAGAAACCGTTTTTCATGCTCTAGGCGCGGCCACTAAATATTAATCCATATTGTTGAAACTTTAGACCAAGATAGAGTTTGGTTTGAGGTTTCAGAATCTCTTTTACTTTTAGTTGTACCCCCATTATTTCTTTAGTTTCGTAGAATTAAAAACTTAGTTGATTCCATATCACAGGAAATAATTGGAATATTTACAAAAGTAAAACAGCATAATATACCTGGTGTTTTTTACTATTATATTGCAAAATATTATTTCCGCATTGAAAATCGAACAATTACCCAGTTTATCAAGTTCTACTTAAACAAAAATTATTCAATTCACCAGTTGAAGTTCCAAACAATTGTGAAAATATTCGCACGAGAAAAATATAGCTCATATACAGCTTCTGTGCACCATGTACCATATTAATACACGTCAAATGATTTTCACCCAAGAACGACTCACTGTGTACTTTCACTTTCCATTCAATCATATAACCACAGATAAGTTGACCTGAAACCAATATTAGAAAGGCATCTGGTTGTGATATGTTTGTTGTCTGGGTTTTATATGGCCTGTTTTCATCTGTGATTCTAATACCAGTGTACTGGTAGTTGTGACCTCTACCAGAAACGTTTCTGTCTGTGTCTATATATTTGTGTCTGTTTGCACTGGAAACTTTAGATTATTTCTAAATTGTAGAATGATAGTAATCATTAATGAAGATGTTTAGAAAAGGTAACCCCTACAGAACACCCCTCAAAATGTTACCCTAGCTTGGAAATGCACAAAAAAGCCCCCCCCCCCCCCCCCCCGCCACACACACAAATCTCCCAACAATCAGCCCCCCCCCCCCCCCCCACACACCCAGATTTCACCAAATTGTGCCCCAACTTCACTGATTCTAGCAGAAAAATCAGTGAACCCACACTAAAAAGAATTTATAGTCTGGCGCCGAGAGGGGTATACCTTGCTTTAGCGTCCAGACAGTTGGTCTTTCATTATTATCTCCAGAATCTTCTGATTTCAAATCTGCCGGGTGCAACGCTGAAATCTTTGGGCAAATCAAGTTATGAGCATTTGAAAAGAAAAACTGAAAAAATAATTTTTTAATCAATATTAAGTCAATGGTTAAAACCATATTGTTTTCATTGCTTAAAAAATCTCTCAATTTTGAGCCCAATCATACATTCTGTGTAAATCATATTTGTTTTGATTTTTAATAAATTTTTTCTGTGCCATGACCTACTTAAATTGAATAATCAGGTCAAAACAGTAGAATTATGTAAAATAGTGGGTCATGCCTTGACACAGCATAAAGGCTCTGTTCCATATAGCCGAATTGACCCACAACTAACCCACAACTCACTACATCCTAATTTTATTTTTAGCCGACTGGTGTGTGTCTGACCCACATCTGATGCACGTTGTTAGAATGGAGGAGGTCCCACCAGCACTGTAGCATATCGGGCCTGGGACTGTAGTGTCTCTGTAGTGCGTCGGCCCATCTGGGTGGGGGGTCCAGATGGTGACCAGCCCCGTCCCCTTTGATTGCAGCGGTACTGGCCTCTGTGTGCGGTGTGTTGTGACTTAATCGCCGGTGTCACTGAGGGGCGTCGCGTGGCATATCTTTCGCGCCATCGGGCCCTCTCATCCATTGCTCCGACTTATGGCACAACACCCTATTAACCTCAGTGACATCCGCCCACCAACACATGTATATCCCAGTCCAGATGTACTCCAGTGTAAGTCTGAAAAAACAGATATTTCCTGGCCAAACAGCTGCAGTCCTCACACCGTCTTCTCTATGTATATTCAATCTAGTTATTACCTCCATTATATTTCCGACCACTTTCACTTCCACTTTCACCTCCAATAAATAGATAGTAAATACTTATAATTTTATGAATTTTAAATGGTCTTTATGAATTTTAAATGGTCTTTCATGTTCAGTGGATTGCTCTACATCACTATATTAATATACTACAGACTTTTCTCTAGCAGGTTCGACTACTTCTTAGGTTGACACTATACTTTTGTTTTAAAATATGTACCAACATTTTAATTATTAATGTTATATATGTTGCATATATACACTGACATATTATTTGCGCACATGCTAAGAGATCCTCCCACCTCATACAAAGGGACTCTGGGTCATTAGCTAGGTCAGTCCCGTCTACCGCCCTAGTACGGTTATGCAACATAGTACAATGAGGGGTGTGTGCTTCGCGGGAGAGACCCCACCACATGACCGGTTCACCAGACGACCAGATACCTGGTTCCCGCCGCTCGGGCCTCTTCAATCACACACGTGTTTGCGGGCCATTTTCATTTTCCCGCCACTATTCATGATAACCTATATAGAATCACGGTCTCCAAATCACAAATCACAAGTCATTCTGTTATTGGAAAGGACACATTGCAACATCGGACCATCGGATGAAAATGCCTCCCAAATCAAAACGCCTTGGACCTACACGCCCAGGATCAGCGCGTGCCCGGGGGGGAACTCGCGGTCGGGGGGGGAGAGGCGCGGCCCCACCCACCTCCACGTGCGATTCCATGAAAGAAGTTGATTCAACTTCTGCCAAAGTTAGTGTGGCTACTGCTACACCTTCTACACCTTCTCCGGGAAACGTTGGAGAAAGTGCTAAGGACATTTTTCAGAAGCTGGAGAACGTTTCTTCTAAAGAACAGGTTTGCAAAATTTATTCTGTAAACATCCCAGCTCATCATGCTGTAGAGGGAGAGGGAGTTGTTATAACTCTTGCGGATCAGGCAGTGGCCCCCCTAGTCAGTGAGGATTCCGATTCCCAGTCGACCGCTGATTCTGCTGATGTTCCATTTGACTACCCGGAACATCACGGTCCTCCTTCACCAAAAAGTGTGGAACAGTCGCCCAGGAAAAAAAAAGGGTCTCAGTCGGGGGAGGAGGATGTGGAGGAGGAGGATCAGGCCGAGGACCATGGGGAACATCAGGGTTGTATTCCTCCCACACAAAGCTCATCCTCCCGAGTGGAGGATACCGATGAGTCTGAAGCAGATGCTGAGGACGGTGTTGGAACATCTGAGGCTGCACGTTCTGAAAGGGAGTTGTGTCGCCTGTGGGAGGCACATCCACAGTTGTACGATCTCTCCAATCCAGAGTACCGGGACCCCCAAATCCGGCGCCGTATCCAATCGAAAATGGCCTCCAAACTCGGGATATCACGTAAGTAACATTTTCAATTGTTTTGTTAAAGGCATTTTCCATAGTTATTGATGTTCTGTATCAGTGCATATTTGTGTAGTGGTCATAGGATGTACACCTGGTGTACATTTGTCTATTCTACATGTATCACATTTATATAAATTCAAATATTATTCACCGGCCTATGTGGAACCAATACGGAATAAAATGTGTGGAAATTTGTGGAATGTAATTATCTGGAAATAATACAGATTTTGGAATTACTTAATACTAACTGTAACACCTAGAAAAGAAATTAAAAATCCCTATGAATGTAGTTTTTGGGTGGTCATGTAATATATACATACCCTCTATTTGTAACGCTACCGTTTCATGGGCCATAACACCTTACTTAAGAGAAATACTTTGTTTTGCAGCTGAGGATCTACGTCGTAAAATGGCCTCTCTGCGCACACGATTCCAGAAAATATCGGCCATACCGCCTTCTGGAAGTGGTGCGCGCAAGCTGACAACACGTGCACGTGCTGTGACATCCCTGTTGGCCTTCCTTAAAAACCATGTGATGACGGGGAGCGGCCGCTCCAACTACAAATCCCAACATGTGGGAAGAGTAAGTAATACTTCAAATATTGTGTTGTACTATAACTTGTAACACACCATTTATCCCATACAATATTGAGTATTATTTATGTGGCATTAGTTCAATATCATATCGTTATTAAATCTTGGTTAGTACACACCAAGTATTCGGTAAATATACTCGTGAACCACAAAGGAATAATAGCTCCACAAAATAATGGTGGTGGGACATATTTATCACCTTGGTATGGAATACCATAAGTATGCTATTTTCTCTGATTTCTTTTAATATAATCACCTTTTAAAAACGAACATTTCATATTGTGTGAACATGGAAAAGGCTGGCAAATTTAATATATTAATGTTGATACATCTTTCAAATGTTGCCTATACTTACAGATGATTGTATACTAGTTTCTTTTCATATAAACTAAAATAGAATCACCTTTGTATTTTCCAGCAAGAAGTGCAAGAGCCACATGTTGAATGTGGTGCGTCTACTGGTGCTGGTCAGGTGGACGATGATGGGCTGCCATCACCCATCAAGAATCATTCCCCAGGCAGGCAGCGTGTGGGGACACCCAGCAAGCGACCCTCTCCACCATGTACACCCAGACATGCACAACTTATTGGGGAAACCATGCGTAGATCACTGCGCATTGCTCATAGTTCAAAGCAACGCACTGTTATACACGATGACAGTGCATCAAACCAGAGCGGCTCTTCAGGTGTTGGTACGCACACCAGTGCCAAGCGCGGTCCCAAGGCTCGGAAGAGCTTGGCAGCGGAGGGAAATTTGGGTGGTACACCGGCAGGCAGAAAGAGTGCTGCAGCAGCAGACACTTCTTATTCTACCGAGTTCCCTGACCCCCCACTCCCCACACGCAAAGACACTCGTCGAGGACGGCAACGCGAAAAAGACAACAAGGACAGTGAAATTGTGGAATTGATGCAAAAAAGTAGTGGCCAAATAGGGGACATAGCCACTGCCATGGTTGAAACCATGTCCACTCTTAAACATGAAAAACCGAAAACCCGTGACACACAGACTTGTTTCTGTGAAACAGTGAAGACAGTCATGGATGGTATGTCCAAACCTACAATGCTACGCTTCATGGGAGAGGTTTTCTCCCTTATAAACCAGTATACTTCTGAATAATTTATTCACTTATAACTCCTGGTATGCCTGGTTTAGTTGGTAATCGCACCATCGTGCCGAACTCTGCACTCCCATATTATTTTTTTCCCAAATGCCGGTACATTACTCGGTAAAAAACATGGAAATTGATTTGTCATCTTCAATAAAAAATAAATACGGGTGTGAATACCTGCACTTGTAACTTTATCCACGCATTAATAAAATTGCCATACCGTAAGAAATGTATCTCTTTCGTTTTCTCAATTTTTATATTGTCCATTGTATAGGAAATAACGACTCCCACCTGCATGCGGTAATAATATATTATAAATATCATCGATAATGGAACTTATATCTTGCAAGTCTAATTATACATATAAGCCAAGATGTGCAAATTTCGCATAGGAAGTGTAACATTTATTTCAAATAGAAGTACAAATATCTGTCATAACTAACTCAGCATAAGTGTCATCTTCATGTCGTGTGGTATATTAAACAATTAAGGTTTCCATAATAATCTGCTAGAGACCGCCACTGTAGTATTGATCTCATTAACATAATATCGAAACGAGGCTTTGACCTACTTTTCACCGTGACTTACCGGTGAACCATTGGAGCGTGAAGATGTCGCAAAAAAACGAAAACCAATTCGCCAAGTTATGGGCGGTGGAGGAATTACTCTACAAAAAGACTGATCCAGCATATCACAAACGTTCTCTACGTTCGCAAGCGATCCAGAGAATCGCCAAAACAGTTGGGGAAACAGGTGGGTTCATTAATAATCGATCGATACTTTTTGTGCTATATTGATGTCTGTAAAAAAATTCCAAGATGGCGACTGTCCGAAAATTTCACGGAAGTTTTTTGTCTGATATTGGGTGATTTGACTGAGGGATAAGCTTCTCTTTCTAGTAAAGCTTAAGCACTACTGCCTACTCCTCCTGTTATGTAACGAGAACGGCAAAAGTTTGAATCTTTTTTCCCCGCGATGCCGCGTTGGGATGCCGATTGTGCAACAGGGATGCCGGAGACACAGATTTGTGTGTGGTTAACTACTACTAGATGGCTAGGAGTGTAATTTGTCACAAAGTGTTACACAGTGGGGGGGGGTTGCTGCGATGAACCGATGGCGCGATTAGAAAAAATCAATGTAATGATTTTGAATGGGGTTATTAAAAAATTTTTGTGGTTTTCATTTCTCAGTTGAGGTGGTAAAGCGCCGAATGACATCATACAGAACCACATATCAGCGGGCGGCCCGACAAGGGGCACAAACAGAGAGGGAGGAGGAAATATTTAAGAAATTCAGCTTCCTCAGTCAACACACGAAAGACGGCCTTTCGGGGGAGTGCAGTGGAGGGCGGACCGGTGGACTGTGGGGGGCGAAAGGTGGAGTGTCGGCGGAGTGCAGCGGAGTGTCGGCGGGGTGCAGCGGAGTGTCGGCGGGGTGCAGTGGCAGCGGCTGGGGGTTTAGCAATGGCGGAAGTACATCGGAAGAAACAATATCAGTGGTAAGCAGCGCTAAAGAAATATTATAAGATTTATTCCGCCAATTACAATACTTTGAAAAAAGGGCTAACATTGTTATAGTACAAATAATTTCCAAACTTGCGAACTTGGACAATCAAAATAGAAATTTTACTTGCATACCCTTCACAGAACGCCATTTTATTCTGTAAATGCTATGTCTGAAAAAAACTGTGATACATACTGAGGGACACAACAGCATTCGAGTTAAAACCGTTTATTTCAAAGCAAATATTTAACAATTCTTGAACATAAAGAAATGAATATAGTTTGCGTGAATTAATTAGTTGAATGAGAGGAGATTGCAATTTCGTCTTTTCTTTTAAAAGGAGAGGGATGACCAGAGTAACGACAATTTGTCCGACCCGGAGTGGCAACCGGAGGAAATCGTGGAAAGGGTGGCGGGTGCGGTGGGCCCAAGACGTGGTCCAAAAAGGGGTGTGAAAAGGGGAGCCGAAGAAGCATCTCCTCCCCCAGAGAAGAGACACACCTTTGACGGGGGCACACCAGCCCCCATCATCCACCAGCAAATTTCAGAGAAAAGAAAAATCAGACCTCCCCCCAAAAAAGACACGCCCCTCTACAAGTACGTTCCCCCTCCCCCCAGCAGCCGAAGACACCCGTGATGAGACACACCCAAGTGGCCAACGCCCTGCGACTGGACCCAGCGCCCCCCAGTCCACAGGTACAGACCCACACACCTTTGCCGGAGACCACCACCGCTGGGGACACCAGTTGTGAGACTAACCCACGTCCACGTCCACGTCCTGCCACCGGACCCTGTTCCCCCCCGCCCACAGGTACAGACCCACACACCTTCGCCGGAGACACCCTGGATGAGACACACCCAACATGCCAACGCCCTGCCACCAGACCCTGTGCCCCCCCGCCCACAGGTACAGACCCACACACCTTCGCCGGAGACACCCTGGATGAGACACACCCAACATGCCGACGCCCTGCCACCGGACCCTGTGCCCCCTCGCCCACAGGTACAGACCCAACTGGCAGACGCCCTTTCACAGGAGACAGTGCCCCCCAGTACACATGTACTTTCACCCCCCCAACAGCCTGGGGCGCCCTGGATTACGGAGAGCCTGGAGGACTACGAAATGGACTTGCCCCCACCACGCCTAGGCGGACCGCGCCCGCTGGATCTGGTGAGCATGCAAATTAAATCAAATTCTTTCAGAAAATTTTCACAGTCAGGGAATACTAATAATTTTTAATATGAAGTGTACTGGTGTGACAATTAGCTACGGAAGATAAAAACCGTATATATAAAATTTGTAACCAACATTAAAAGATGATATCAAATGTGTACAAAACAGTAAAATATTATATGAAAACGGTACCTAATAACAACAGGAGAAATATATAAGGAGTACAGTACATAATGCCGACAAAACCAAGTCAAAGGAAAAGTCCAACATTCCATTATCTGCTCACATTCACCAAAACACAAAATGTAGTACAGGTTACAATAGAACAGCACATCATAATACAGGACCACAACACTCTGGTTTCCTACTTAACAAATGGTGATAGAGAAAATCTTCTTTCCAGCCAGTAAAAACAATTTTAATGTCTAAATTTCCATGACTTACATACATTCAAATTCCAGGACGGCTCTCTGCGCACTATGTCGAGAAGACTGTGGGGAATGTACGTAGACAGCATGTTGGACCGTATGCGGCCAGAGGTACAGGAACTGTTCATGGGCCGTATGTGCCACATAGCGGGGGAGTACGTTTCGCTGTAGGTGTGTATGTCCCACCTCGACTGGTTGGTAACAACACTTATAATTTTCCCACATGTTAAGCCATACGGTGCTGCCAATGTACGGACCCAACCCCAACACACCACTCCTTCAGCCGTAGACGCAGCGACTTGACATAATCACTGTGGTTGCGCTGACTTCGGCCGCTGCGCAACTCATCCCAGTTATCGTCTCTGCGCCTCGTCCCAGCATATTCCCTACGATCCGGCCCCTCCCAATCGATCGTGTTTGGTGGCATGTACTCTGAGGGGGCCCTCACCCGTAGGAAATTATGGAGTGCCACACACCCCAGAATGACTACCTCAACACCCCGGGGCTCCATATCCTGTTCCCGCTTGAAGATGCGAAACCGCATTGCCAATATGCCAAAAGCATTTTCTACAATGCGGCGCGCACGACTCAAACGGTAATTGAAGATTCGTTCCTCATAACTCAGATGCGAAGCGGGAAAGGGTTTCATCATATGTTCCCCCAAAGCAAAAGCGTCGTCCCCAATAAAAAAATAGGGGAAGTCCTCAGCTGTACCTGGTAGTGGGGAAGACCGTGGGAGGTTCAGCAGGTTTTCCTCACTCATTAGGTCATGGTAGAATTGACTCTCTTTCCATAAGGCTGAGTCAGACGACCTTCCCTGTGCCCCCGCATCAACATAGATGAATTTGTAGTCTGCATCTACCACGGCCATTAGGACCACCGAAAAAAAACTTTTGTAGTTGTGGAACAGTGATCCACTCTTGCCGGGACAACGTATACGAATATGTTTTCCATCGACGGCACCGATCACATTGGGAAAGTTCCACTTGCGCTTGAAACCGTTAGCCACTTCCTTCCAGGCAGCAGTAGTTGATGGAGTCTGATAAATCAAATGACAAAACGAAAACCAAACCGTTATAATAATTTGTCTTTTAATCGGCTAAACATCTTCATATCGGGTGCAGCATTGGGTGCAGCATTGTGTGAACCGTCGGCTAGACCATCGGATGGACCATCGGATTGACCATCGGCCACACCCACCACACCATCAACACACCTGGACCACACATGGACCACACATCAACCACACCTCGACCACACACCACACCTCAACCAAACACACACCACACCTCAACCACACATCAACCACACACCCACCACACCTCAGTCACACATCAACCACACACCACACCTCAACCACACACCACACCTCAACCACACACCACACCTCAACCACACATCAACCACACACCACACCACACCTCAACCACACACACACCACACCTTAGTCACACATCAACCACACTACCACCACACATCAACCACACCTCAACCACACCTCAACCCCACACACACCACACATCAACCACACCTCAACCACACACCCAGCACACCTCAACCATACC
Organism: Alentia gelatinosa; assembly: GCA_950022655.1. Taxonomy (NCBI): domain Eukaryota; kingdom Metazoa; phylum Annelida; class Polychaeta; order Phyllodocida; family Polynoidae; genus Alentia; species Alentia gelatinosa. The sequence goes on along the minus strand of OX465580.1, from coordinate 54,624,203 downwards.
TCAACCACACTATCACCACACACACACCACACACCCACCACACATCAACCTCACCTCAACCACACCTCAACCACACATACACCATCCACAAATCCAACATACATAGCATAAAGAACACCCGGCACTGGGACCCCGGACTTGTACTGTACCGACCGATGGTCCACCCGATGTTCCCCATGATGCTACGATGGTTCATGCTTCATACGATTGAGCGATAACACAATTTACCTACAGACTGACTTAGCTTGTTATATATGATGAACCTTGTCACCCCTTTCGACTAGGTAGAAACACTGGATTATGTGGGAACCTAATAAGTTCTATGAAGCCAGGCCAGGACTTTGTTATATTTTTAAAATACTAATTGTGTGTAGTTAAATGTGTGTGTAAGGGGCCAAAGATTGTATATTCACTAACCGATAGGAATTCCTCGCGTAGAACGTTGAATATGACCGTGCAAGTTTCGCGTATGATAGGCAGTACTGTGCTCCTCCCCACCAAGTAAGCCTGGTGTAGTGTCTTCACAGAATCGCCTGCCGAAACAAAAATAAATTATTCGTTATTTACAGGAATAATAATTATCCACACCAATTGACCAAAATAGTACAAACTATTTAGTAGCCTAGTAGAAAACAAAAACATTAAAGTGCCCTTAAGTTTGTGCTTGTGAAAAGTGCTTAGTGCTTTGTGGCTAGTGATATAACGGAAAATATCATACCGAGGGCTAGATACCGGATGGTGAGCAACAGTCGTTCTTCCACCGTTATCGATCGCCGGAAATGGGTGTTGCGTCTGTGTAGATGTGGCCGAACCATCTCTAGAAGTTCCATATACACCGCAACAGGCATGCGCAGAGTGGACTGGAATTCACAAGGAAGACCAAGCTGCAATGTACAAAATTTATTTAACTAAATAATACTGTGCATATCAAGAAGGGCATGTGATGGGGGTAGGAGGTTATAACATTCTGCACAAAGAAGAGCCTAGAGAGTACAAAGGGAGACCACTAATATTGAAAATATCTATTAATTGTCTGCCGAAGAAGAGGTAAATTGTATCCATTATAAACAAAAAAAAACAACAAAGTCAGCTCCAAACTGTGTGTTGGGGACATAAAGTAATTACAGTGTTGTGTTGGGGAATACAGTGAAAACAATTTAGAGTAGAAGAGATTGAAGTACAAGGCTTACCCGAATAAATTCCACTTCAAGCTTGGGCAAAGTGTTGCGCTGGCTTTCCTCTGTCCTATCCTCTAGGAACGGTTGCATCCATACGCTGTGCCGACGTCTCCTGTGTTTTTTATGATGCCTATACCCCAGGATGAGAGAGTTGTGTACACCCACCCAGGCCACCAGTAGTGTACCAACGGCTAAAACCTCTAAGATCTCCATGGTGTGGTCCTCCATTTTGACCACGTGCTTCTACCACGTGCTTCCAGCCGGTACACTCACCAGCCTTGAAAACTGAGCGCTACTGCGTGCGATTGACCCAGTTAGAGCAGGGTGCATCCGCCGCATCGGGGGTGTGACTGGAGGAGGGTATGACCTACATCGGGTGGAAGGTTGTGAGCGAGAGCTGGAGGGAGTTGGGAGGGGGTTGGTTGTTACGCAGTGGAAGCGCATCCCTACTAGTGAATGAGCACACCAGTCTAGTCACCCGATGCCTTACCACTTAGGAGCGGACGGTGACTGGACCATGTCGGCTATATGGAACATACTACCAGTCTATGTACACACTAGGCCCAGACCACCTTCAGCCGGGAGTCAGCGGACACACACCAGTTAGGCTCCAGTACCAGTCAAGTCCCATCCCAGCCCCACTCCAGTACAAGATCGTGAGTAAAATCGGCTATATGGAACAGAGCCTTTATACCAGATCGAATGATGTTGGCTGGAATGATGGTCTCTTTCCTCTTTCTTTTCATTAGATCTTATCCACCCATAAGGGAATTATATACACACTATGAATAGCCTCCTCATGAAACACCACATCATTGGTGTGTGCTGTTCCCTGATATTATTTGTGCTAGTTAAAGGTTAGATATTTATAACATGGTTGACTACAGTTCAAATTTACATGGATTTCAATCAAATGTATCATAATTTAATACCACATATCATGATAACTTTGCACTTTCTTACATATCACTAAATTTATATACCACCACATTGTATATCAAGTAACCAGGCTATTGAGCTCAATTGGAAGATTTCCTGGATTCATACAACTACAGAACAATAAAAAATACTTCAGAATGTTCATAAGGAATGCTACTATATGGACACATAGCAGAAAGTTGCATATAAAGAGCTTCTATAGTCTTTAGGTACTTTATCTTTAGAACTGGCAGTCAAAAATGTCAAACAACAGCAGTGCCTGGGGTATCAAAATTAGTTATATACTTGGATTATAAGATAACAAAACACTAAAAAACTGCTTAAAATGTTTCTCAGGGATGCCACAATGTGACAAGATATAAAAAAGACTGCATAGAAAAAGCTTTTAGGCTCTTTAGAAACCTTATATCTTTAGAACTGGTTGTTGAAAATGTCAGACAAGAATTGCTGCAGGGGTAGAAAAATCGGTTATATACCTGAATCATGGGATTACAGAAGACTAAAAATAGCTCAGAATGTTTCTGAGGGATGACACAATATGGCCACTTAGCACAAAACTGCATATAGAAAGATTTGATAGCCTTCGGGTACTATGTAATTGGAACTGGCTATCAAATGACAGTGGCAGTACTGATAGCAAAATTGGTTATATACCTGGATCCTGAGAGTACAGAACACTAAATAATAGCTTAAGACGTGTCTAAGGGATGCGAGAATATGGCAACATAGCAACAAACTGCATAAAAAAGGTTTTGTAGTCTTTGGATACTGTATGTCTTTAGTACTGGTTATCAGACATGTTAACAACATGAGTGGCAGGGGTAGCAAAATCGGTAATATACCTGGAACCTGATATCACAAAACACTAAAAATAGCCATAGAATGTTCCTAAGGGATGACACAATATGGCCACATAACAAAAACCGGCATATGAAAAGATTTGATACCCTTCAGGCACTACGTCATTAGAACTGGCTGTCGAAAATAGCAAATGACAGTGGTGGTAATGATAGAAAAATTGGTTATATAACTGGATCCTGAGATCACAGAACACTAAACAATAGCTTAAAATGTTTCTAAGGGATGCTAGAACATGGGAACATAGAAAATAAATGCATAAAAAAAGGTCCTATAGTCTTTATACACTATATGTCTTTAGTACTGGCTGTCAGATATGTCAAGGAACATGAGCGGAGGGGGTAGTAAAATAGGTAATATACCTGGAACCTGATATCACAACACACTAAAAATAGCTGAAAATGTTCCTAAGAGATGCTACAATATGGCAGGATAGCAAAAAACTGCATATGAAAAGATTTAAATTACTTAAGAAACAAATATGTAGAAAATTGCAGATGTGTAAAGGGGACATTAATAATACACACCGGAAAAAGGCTGCTGTAGGCCACTGAGAAGACATATTTTGATTCTGTTTGCTGTATTGAGTCCACAAAGGATCAGAATATGGAGCCCAATACCAAAGTTTAATCTAATTAGTCATTGTAATAAACACAGAACCAAGTAATAATTTTCAGCACTCAGAATTATAGGCATTCAGGCATTTTGACAGTAGGTCTCTTCAAGAGCTGTTGTCATGGTAATCCGACCACTTGCCAGAGTGACAACAAGTGGACATATTAACCAGAAGGATGGATCTACAAGATAAAACAATAAAACAAATGTTTAATTGAATTTTTACCAAAGCCAGATATTATATGTAATTCTATTATTATGACCTATTTATTGAATTTAAATAGGTCATGGCCCAGAAAAGATTTGACTAAAAGTCTAAACAAATATGCAATACACAGAATGTATGATTGGGCTCAACATTCATAGGTTATTTTAAGGAATAAAAACAACATGATTTTAACCATATTTATTTATGGATTAAAACACTATTTTTCCAGTTTTTCTTTTCAAACGCTCATAACTTGAGTTGCCCAAACATTTCAGTGTTGCACCTGACAGATATGAAATCAGAAAATTCTGGAGATAAATAATTAAGAAAAAAAATCTGTCTGGACGCTAAAGTAAGGTGCCAGACTATTACCCTCCCATGGTATTACACTGAACAAAATTGGCCTCCCCCCCTTATGAGTACAAAATATAGTTGATATATAGTAGTATCTGAGTGCATGTGGGGATATTGCAGTCATGTCCGAGGGGCACACAAGTGTCTTTATCTGAGTCCCATGTGGAAAAAACTTCTTCCCGTCCAAAAATCTCCCCCCCCCCCCGACCCGATTTCACCGATTTTTTTGCAAATATCTGTGAACCTACACTGAAAAGAATTTCCCTGCCATGGTATAACACTGAACAAAATTGGCCTCCCCCCCCCCCCTTATGAGTACAAAATATAGTTGATATGTAGTAATATCTGAGTGCATGCAGGAATATTGCAGTCATCTCCGAGGAGCACACATGTGTCTTTATCTGAAACCCTTGTGTCCAAAAATTGTACCCTGACGCTGAATACCGCCCCCCCCCATCCCCCCCCCCCCTTGGGAAAAGGTGTGATAGGGAAGTTAGTAGCTTGTGGTAAGCCAGTTGGATGTGTTGGTAGGTTTGGTATGTTGGATGTGAATTATTCAGTGTGTTCAGTGTGTTGGTTGATTTGCATGTTGACCAGTGTGTCAAACAGTCGGTGTGTCTATTTGGAGATCAGTGTGTTGGTCAGTGTTTCTGTGTGTGTCAGTTAGTGTTTTGGTTAGCGTGTCAATGTGTCAGTTGATGTCTTGTTCAAAATCTACCTCAAATGGAGGAATCTCATTCATGGTTAAGCTGTCTATGGAACGGTTTGCATTTTTTCAAGAAATTGGCCTTCCAAATCATGGCAGCATAGCTTACTGTTAACATGTTATTGCCATAGAATACAAGTATATAAATTTATTTCTACCTGGTAGAAATATTAAAGCTCACAAAATAAAGGTCGCTTGGCCCGAGCATTATTCCCAACTTATGTCATGAGGCATCTATTACAGAAATTATGAAATTGGTTTTTTTTCAACAAAATAAGAAATAATGGATAAATACATATATATACCACTTTGATCAAATACAATTGTAAAACCACATATAAATTTCATTTTAGATACTGTAAATTCCTGTGTAAAAGATGCATCTTGCGTATATAAGACGTGTCTTATATGCAGGAATTTACGGTACAAAGAAATAATACTAAAATACAGATTCTACGGAGTAGCCGATTTATGCAGAAGCTTGCGTAAATAAGGTTGATAGTAAAATATCTGAGAAAATTGTAGCAGCATTGCATCTTCCAACCCCTTAAAATGTCATACGAAATTTCCCGAATCTCTACAAACATTTCGTGAAGAATCATAAATGATTTTCCTCTATCTTTCAAATCCACTGATACCTTACAAAATTTCTCAACAGAGTATAAATTTCAAACCTTCCGCCGAGATTTACTGAATTTTGCAAGCGCCTCAAAGGATCTACTGGGAAAGTGGCAGTGGTTGAATCCTGTTTTCAGATTCTACCATCGGAAGTAGCTGACAGACCGGAGAATCAGCTAAATTCTCATTAGGCTCCCTCCATTTTGATCAAAAGTGTCCCAATATTTAGGGCTATTCCTGACACAGGGTTAAATCAAACATCCAATAGAAGGAACCATTCAAAGCAAAGGTGTCCCCTATTTTGAGTAGTCCCTTAACATGGGTTCCCTCATACAGGGTGTCCCTTGAGTACAGCAATGTCAGTTGGGGACCAGAAAAAAAGTGGAAATATTTTTCATGTGGAATTACTGCCTCAGAGAGACTGAGAATACATGGAATATCGGCCATGGAAAAGGGCTGAGGATGTGTGGAGAGGTTCAAACCCAACCTGATAATGTTCAATTTGGCAGAAGGATGTCAGCCTGGTGGAATCAGCCAATAAAACAGGGGAAAAAGCATTTCACTGCTGATGAGAAACCGAAGCAGGTTGTCAATGATGGGAAGATGCTGTGGCTTGGAGCAGGTTCATGGAGGAAGAATCTGTGTCAAGTCTTGTCATATCTTGCAACCTTGTTGAGCACCATCGTACCAAGAATTATTTTTACATTGATTTTCAACCATGTCAACATCCTCAACCACCAGTATGCACAACATTTTGTTTTGTGGGCAACATCTTCAGTATACTTCTGTTCACATCTGTACCAGGTTAGTGTATTTATCATTTTATCTAGCATATAGTTTAACTATGATATCTGTGCCTATCAGCATCTCTCTTATGTTATGTTTACACCATCACCCTATATATACATATAGGTATCTCTGTGTTACTTGTACCCCCAAAGCACACCAGGACCACACTGAGACTGCACCAGGACTGCATCAGGACTGCGTCGGCAAAAAAGCCATAGTTGAGTGTGAGACGTGTGAAACCTACGGTAACACTACCACAAGTAACCTCCTGAGTTCAAAACGACATTCAGGTCGGCGCTCTCCGTGTTGCCCTCGTGTGATTTGCTAAGAGAACTGGTTTACTGGTCTCTGATTGGTTGCTAATGACTCATTTGCTTAGTCAGCCCTAGTTACAGGCCCGTGAGTCGTGCCTCGCGGGTGTGTGTGCTGCCCCTGCCGTGGGTGGGTGGGGATGTCAGTCAGGGTTAGAAAATGAACAGGCCATTTGGTATCCCTGGGGCTGGTCATTTGTGGTGGTGGGCTGTATGGGGGGAGACAGTCTGGCTGTCTCCAGGCCTCCAGAGTTTTATTCTGGCGCCACCGTAAGGGCACATTGTGACTTGTGGTTTCGAATCTTACAGAATTCTCGTCAGGTGTAGTAGGAGTCCCCAGGGGGGGGGATTCATAGGTGACCTTTTAATTTGTGTGAAATTAAAAGTTTTTTTCACATCGGAGAGTGAGGCGCGCTAAGTTAGGCATGCCTTGGTGAACGTCACTCGGAGGTTCAGTTGAGTTCCAGGTTATATCCTGTGTAATGTATTATGTTAAATTCTTTCGATGTTTTTGACTCGCAAATTCATCTTGTGAAAAAAAGCCATAGTTGGTCAATCTTTATTTCTAGACCACCTTCAAAAACACATTTTATTTCAGCCATGAGACGCAGATGTAATCTACTGGGATCACAAAGTATGTTGCCATATGGCAGACCGCATGGCGACACCAAGATGACACCACGAGGACCTGCGGCAACCTTAACTGACATTAGTGGGCCTTATATCACCATGATATTTGGGGCCGAGTGGAGCAAAGGCCATAAAAAGTCCACCCTCACTTACAGTTTGAGGAAAATTCACTGCCAGACTATCGGGGTGATGGTGCAAACATACTATTATATCGTAGTGCAGACAATCTTTATTTCTAGACCACCTTCAAATACACATTTTATTTCAACCATGAGACTACGCCACAATGATGAAATGCAGCAGATTATTAAGTAAGTAACTTACTAATTAGGACTTTTCATGACTTTATTATAGGCTACATTGGATTCAACTTTGAATGACATCCTGGATGGCAAGTCAACTGATACAAGACTTTTGCCAAAAGAGTTAACTGTTGGTCATGTGTTGGACATTGAAAACTACAGGAACTTGAAAAAGCTAGGCCCTGGTGAAACCTACGTATGTACAGTCAAGCTAGTTGGCTTAAAGTCTGAGGACGGGGATAGATCAAACTTCAATAAGAAACTGAAGACTGTGAAGGAGAGTTCAGAGAAGATCAGGAAGATCAAGAACCAGACTGCAAAGGAAGAGAAGAGAAATAAGTTACCGAATGAAGTGTTTCATCTTCACACTAAAGGCAGTGAAAGAACAGAAACTGTTACAGAAACTCAGAGATGTGAGTCATGTTTGGAGAGATTAAGTGAATTGAATGTGTGCAAGAGAAGAAATGAAGAAATGCAAAAGCAAGTGGAACATCTGAGCCAAAGAGAGAATATATTGACTAAGAAAGTTGAAGACCTACAGAAGACCATCCATAGTCTAGATCCACACAATGTGGCTAGAAAGATTGGGAGGAGAGAAAGAAAATGTGACCAACTGGAAGGGGATATCAGGAACCTATCGGAAAAAGAGAAACGGTCAGAGAGTGAGCTTCAGATGAAGAAGGATGAAATAAATCAGATGAATGACAAAATCAGTGAATGGAAAGATACCCTGGAGTTTGAGCGTGAAAGGTCGAGTGCAAAGTATGAGAAGCTTCAAGGTGATATGATGGATGTGAAGAGTCAGTCGGAAAAGTTGAGAAAGAGTGTGTGGTACTACAAAAGAGCTAAGAGCCTGAGCGGAAAAACAGAGAATGTGGAGTTATCAAAGCTGAAAGACGAAGTGAAGGCATTGAAAAATGAAAATTGTGAATTGAGAGAGAGGATTGAAGAGTTTCTAAAGAGCAAGGAAGTTAAATGTTTTGAAGGTGGAAGGTACAAGAATGAGGTGCGACGAGTGTATCAGGATCTCCTTAGTGTGGGAGTGAGTGCGAACAAGTGTGAAGGGATTGTGAGAGGAGTACTAGGAAGTAGTATACATAGCTGTATAGACCACAGAATCAATTGTTTAAAATCAGTCATGCGTGGTGCTCCGCAGATTGTTCTTTCGTTTGTTTATTGCCCAATCTATTGTCTTTTGGTCGAGGTTGTTTGTATTATGAGCATACCGTGCCGGGAAGTCTGCGCCGGGTCACCTTAAGGGATTATCTCGGGTATTGTTCGCGTTCAGCGGAGCGTGGTGCTCCGCAGGGGCAAACATTGTGCTCCGCAGGGGTAAACACGGCCGAGTACACAGCCGCTGGTCGGTGCAGCGCCAGCGTGTATGCTTAGCGTGTATGCTTAACGTGTAAGCTCGGCCGCCACGGGTCGGGCTGCACCCCTGAGGACAAGTTGACACCTCTGAGCCTGTACACACATGCAATAAGCAAGCGATTCGCTGCCTTCAGATATGTATGATGGCTCAGTGTATGAGATGACAACTAGCACAAAGTGCCCAGATATGAATCTGAAGGGGATCATATATATATTAATAAGATATTACTATGAAATGGTGTTTACACATCATTTTCATCAAGAATGCTTCAATAACACTTGCAAAAATTAACAAATGAAGGTCTTGATATTTTGCAATTATCTATTAAGATTTTATAACTAAAACTGCTTTTAAATTAATATTTCATCAAGAATTTGTTATAACTTCCATTAAAAATATTAGAAATCATATTGTGCTGCCCCCTATAGGTAGAGGTTGGAACTAAATTGATAATGCTCAGTCTATGGGAATACGTTCAGAACTGGGAGTACATATTGAAACTCATGTAGTACAGTAAAACCCCTCTTCCAGGACACCCCGCTTAAGAGACCACCCCGCTTAAGGGACCACCCTGCTTTTACCTTTATCTAATTGGAATATCAGCCTGAAATTTGGTACATACAGGTAGAAAGGCAGGCTTTTCATTTCTGACAACGTATTTACAATTCGTTACTATTTGTTAAAACCTTTTCCATAGTAAATCTGTAGCCATATGACCATTTCTTTTAATTCAATCTAATTTCTCCGCTGGTTCAAATTGAATGATATTTCATATACTGAAACTTCAGACAGTTTAGTTTACCCTAATTTAAGTCCCCGTCCAAAGATTCAATGCTGAAAGCCTCAAAGAAACCATTTTGAAAAAGATGTCTTATAACTCAGCTATGATTAAATAAGCCAAAATAGTCACTGCTCGAATCTAATTTTCAAAAAATCAATATCTAATCCCAAATCATCCGAAATACACAAATTTATATCACAAGAAAGCTGAGAATCTGTAGTTTACGAATATTTTGTCTCCAATGATAAAATTTCAGTGAAATCCTCATAATAAATGATTTTCTAAATTGTATCTCGACCAGTGACTGACACCCCCTACCAATTCTATAGTAAAGCTTTAATATTCTAAATTCGATAACTAAATCCCACATTGTCCGAAATACACAAAATATATATTAGGAGAAAGCTAAGGACCCGTAGTTTACGAATCCAAGTTAAATCCTCATAATAAATGATTTCTAAATCGTGCCTGGCCCAGCGCCTAACTCCCCTACAGCTCCCATAGTAAAGGCTCAGCTTAGATGATCATTTCTTTTAATTCAATTCTAATTTCTCCGCTGGTTCAAATTGAATGATATTTCATATAAGGAAACCTCAGACAGTGTAGTTTACCCTAATATAAGTCCCAGTCCATAGATTCAATGCTGAAAGCCTCAAAGAAACCATTTTGAAAAAGAAGTCTTATGACCCAGCTATGGTTAAATAAGTCAAAATAGTCACTGCTCGAATCTAATTTCAAAAACCAATATCTAAGTCCAAAATCACCCGAAATACACAATATTTATATCACAAGAAAGCTGAGAATCTGTAGTTTACGAATATTAATGTCTCCAGTGATAAAATTTCAGTGAAATCCTCATAATAAATGATTTTCTAAATCGTATCCCGACCAGTGCGTGACTCCCTACCAAACCTATAGTAAAGCTTTTAATATTCTAAATTCGATAACTAAATACCACATTGTCCAAAACACACAAATATATATATGAGGAGAAAGCTAAGGACCCATAGTTTACGAATGTTAATGTCTCCAGTATGTCTCCAGTGATAAAATTCCAGTGAAATCCTCATAATAAATGATTTTCTAAATCGTATCCCGACCAGTGCGTGACCCCCCTACCAAGCCTATGGTAAAGCTTTTAATATTCTAAATTCGATAACTAAATACCACATTGTCCAAAACACACAAATATATATATGAGGAGAAAGCTAAGGACCCGTAGTTTACGAATGTTAATGTCTCCAGTAATAGAATTCAAGTTAAATCCTCATAATAAATGATTTTCTAAATCGTGCCTGGACCAGTGCCTAACTCCCCTACCGCTCCCTTAGTAAAGGCTCAGCTTAGATGATCATTTCTTTTAATTCAATTCTAATTTCTCCGCTGGTTCAAATTGAATGATATTTCGTATAAACAAACCTCAGACAGTGTAGTTTACCCTAATCCAAGTCCCCGTCCATAGATTCAATGCTGAAAGCCTAAACTAAAACATTTGAAAATGATGTCTTAAAACCTAGCTATGGTACCATAAGCCATTTTATTGATAGAGTACTTTTATTCTCCTAAATCCGATATCTAAGTACCGACTTGTCCTAAATACACAAATTATATCTCAGAAGAAAGCTTGGAACCTGTAGTTTATGAATATTAATGTCTCTTGTGATAAAATTTAATAATTAACTATAAAATAGTGGAACATTTTACGATAAATAAATAAATTGTTTTTCAACCAAATTTTTTCATAATGTCCCAGGAGCAGCAGAATATAATGCTGAACCACCGTGCTTGAACTGTTAGAGGATCTGTTTTCTCGCTTGGTTCGCTCTACGTGGGTGAATTTGGCAAGCGCTCGTTTTTTTTTTTCATCTACACTGTAGATCTGGTTTTCTTTACGCAGACGAACAGCCTCCATTCGTCAATACCTGTGAGCAAAAGGAAGATCAGTGTTTATATAAATATATGGAGAATACTGGGGCATGGATAGCAAGTTACAAATGTTAAACCTATGGGACAAAATACTAGGGGTTAGATAAAGGATAAGAAAATAATCAATATCATGAGAAATTAAATGAATGAAAACAATATGACATCACATATACACTTCGAACGAGGTGAATATTTCAGCCAGAAAATAGATTCCATTCAGCCACACTAACTATGTCTCCCTATAATACCATTTGATGTTTATATTTATAGCATATTTATTCCTTTATTTATTTATTACCCACTTGATGCATAGATTAGTGTCCATAGAAACATATGGACAGCGTATATCTACATACCGGAGCATACAGATATGTTATATGCTCTGGGCTGCAAACCCCATCGCATACGGAAAGTTAGTACGTACCTAAATGAACTAATATCTGTACGCCACTTGTCAGGAAAGGTTGATAATGAATACAATTTAGACTGCTTTCAGATAAAAACGGTTGTATGATCTTCGCAATGTAAGGTCACAATGTTTCAGTAGTTTCCTATAGGTACCGTCCGAATCTAATTTCATAAATCAATATCTCAGTCCCCCCTCATGCCTGAATTGCACATTAATATATGAGAAAAAAGCTGAAACTGCCTAGTTTAGGAATATTTCATCCTCCAGTGTTTTTTCTCAGTAAATGCTCGTAAAAAATGTTTTTCGAAATGGTGTCTTGCCTAGAGCCCATCTCCCCTACTGCTCCCATGTTGAAGGTTCAGCGTTGAGTACCATTTTCATTAATTAATTAATTTATCAATCTCTCCTGTTTCAAAGTCTATCATATCTTGTATAATCATACCTGAGACAGTGTAGTTTGCTCTAAGCTAAGTCGCCAATCATCGATTCAATTAGAACACAGAGAAAAATAAACAAAGTCCTAATCCACTCGCGCCTATGGACGAGTTGAGTTATTCACAGAGCATGTCCCGATACAGCGAAACGATGAACAAATTTTTTGTGAAATATTTCGATCAGAAGCGGTTAAATAGATTATTATATCGACGATAAAGTCCCCCCTACCTCCCACTACCTCGAGTACCAGCTAGACACTGATCTATGTATATCAACCTGACAAATTCCTGCATATATGATTCAACCGTGAATTAAGTCTATAGACACAAACTATATTTGCTTTTGATTCTAATCTCTAGATTAGAAACCCTAGAGTGTGTGTAGATTAACCTAATCCAATTCACCGTTCATAGCTTCATGGTTAAAAGCCTGAAAGAAATTTTTTGAAAAAGATGTTTTATAACCCAGCTATGGCGAAATAGTCAATCTATTCACTGCTCGAATCTAAGTTCAAAAAAATCAATATCTAAGTCCCAACTCGTCTGAAATGGTCAAGATATATATCAAATGAAAGCTCAGTATCTCTCTAATCCAATTCACCGTTCATAGCTTCATGGTTAAAAGCCTGGAAGAAATTTTTTGAAAAAGATGTTTTATAACCCAGCTATGGCGAAATAGTCAATCTATCCACTGCTCGAATCTAAGTTAAAAAAATCAATATCTAAGTCCCAACTCGTCCGAAATGGTCAAGATATATATCAAATGAAAGCTCAGTATCTCTAATTTACGAATATTACTGTCTCCTATCATTTATTTGAAGTAAAACAATATTAAAAAACAATTTTCTAATACTATCCTCACCTGAACTCTACTCCCATACCTTTCCTATAGTAAAGCCTAAGATAGATGAGCATTTCTGTCAATTCGATTCTAAATCCTACACTGGTTCAAAGTGAATGATATTTCGTATAAACAAACCTCATACAGTATAGTTTCCCCTAATCCAGTCCCCATCCATAGATTCAATGCTCAAAACCAAAAATAAACCATTCGAAAACATGTCTTCGAACCTAGCTATGGCAGTACAAGCTATTTTAATCACTGAGTACTTTTAATTTTCTAAATTCTAAATTCTATAACTAATTCCCACATTATCCAAAATACAAAATTATATATATATATATGAGAAGAAAGCTAAGAACCCATAGTTTAATAATATTAATGTCTCCAGTGAGATATTTCAAAATAGATCTCATATTAAATGATTTTCTAATCATATCTCTACCAGTGCACCACTCCCTACAAAGTCTATAGTATAGCTTTTAATTTCTAAATTCCATAAATAAATAAATCCCACATGTTCCCAAATACACAAATACCTATAAGGAGAAACCTAATAATCTGTAGTTTACGAATAATAATGTTTCCAGACCTATATTTTAAGTTAAATCCTCATAATAAATTAATTTTGACTGCGTAATGCCTAAGGTTAAATATGAATTATTAAATCGAAACTCGTCTAACCTGGACAATATTCCCATAGATACAATCCTACAGTATGTAGAATATGAATATATGTATTATTAATCATTAATCTAAAGTTTAAACCCTGGGCGACCTGATTTCCAATGACAGCTTGACCACCCTTCGTTTTGAGCAGTGACACGGCTTCCCATAGATTCAACCTTATAGTCTAGACAGTACTCTATAGAGGCTTTGCTGATCTTACTTACAAATCGTTAGGTTAATTCCACCGTCTCAAGTCTGACACCCTCGTACAGCTGCTGATCAGAGGAATGTGATGCTGGTTTCATTTTACACTGTTGACGCCGTAGGACGATATAAATGTCAATTTTGTGACTTGTCGAATCGACTCGTAGCATAGCAGACATGGTTTTGTCACTGGACTTGACACGTATCCTTCCCGGCTGAAAGATCAGAAGTTATCACTGTATTAACCGCACTGTCGTTTGGTTTTCTGCCATAATATTTATATCCTTTTGTAGGTACAAGCCTTGTAATGAACGTGCTGGGTTCCATCTCTGTTCTTAACCCGTTATTTCACCAGGGAAAATGATTTTACACAGTGTCTATTGCGTAGAAGAATCAGCTTAGCCATCCATGTTGACACTGACACTGACACTGACGCTCTCATCACCCCACCAACCTTTTTGTACTGCGTCAAGTTTGAATTTGGCAATTGCTTAGATCACCTTAGAATTTTTTTATTTCGTAATACTTTGTGGATTTGTCTACCGCTGAGAGACCGGAAAGACTTGGATATTATGTCCATGTAGGCCATGATATGGGGCTGAGGTGCTGTGGGGCATGTAAGATAACTGATACCACAAAAGCGTGTTAAATAACGATAATTGTCAACCATCTCTTATCTAGTGACTTTTTTATAAACTACGAATGGGTCTGTTCCCTGGTGGATAGCGTAAAGTATAATCTTCTCATTTTACAAGTATCAATCAGATAATTCTGATTATCATGGCGTCTTTTACGATTTCGGAGCGAAAACAGGCTTTGTATTTCACTTATAGCTCCTAATAGCCTCTGATATCCATTTTACGACATAGCGCCGAACATCGACTTTTGACCCAGATTGGCTTTGACCTAGATTTCATCATTTAAAAGGTTGACATCATGGAGAGCGCACGTATTTGTATCGCTCTCTTTTCGTTCGTCCTGGGAGGTTTTTTCCTCCTTCTCCGGACATGGCCCGCAATTATGTTTCTCTTCGGGCGGCTCATCAGACGTGTGATGAGAATCAATATCCCTTTTCGGTGAGTATTAGATGGTATTAACACAAATAAAATGAATAAGTTCTCACTTAACTTTTCCCAAATTGGTCACCTTCCTATTCAAACGGCCCGCCATAGCAATGAAATCTTCCCCCTCACACCCACTCCCAGCAAGCCAATACTATAATGTCGTATTAGTTCTGTATTCGGTTTGGTTTACAAAATGGTATTGAAAACTTCCTGAAATATGAATTCTCATACTCCCAAGTGTATAATCACCCATTCTCGGCTTAAAACCCTATCACCCCCCTCTCACACCGGTGTTCTGCTTATCTGTCCGAAAGCCGCCGTTTCTATAATCCCTCTATTATCGCCCGAAGTAGTAAAATTTCTACACCGTTCGAAACCCTCATCAAATAACTCAAATGTAAATGAATTCTCATACTCCCAAGTGTATAATCACCCATTCTCGACTTAAACCCTTACCACCCCCCTCTCACACCGGTGTTCTGCTTATCTGTCCGAAAGCTACCGTTTCTATAATCCCTCTATTATCGCCCGAAGTAGTGAAATTTCTATACCGTTCGAAACCCTCATCAAATAACTCAAATGTAAAACTTAACATGTCAGGTTGTGAACTACATTTTTCAAATGAAAATTCAAGGCACTAATGCCTCTGAGTGAATCTGTGAGAATCTAGCCGCAATTCTTTTCACAGGCACGTGGAAATCGCAGTCGGTATGGAGGAGATGGATGATGGTGAGTTCATCTTATTTAACACGTAGCACAATCAATATTTAGCAATATTTAACAATTACCTATGCATATGATACCACAAAATTAGTTTGTACAAAGGACAATACCAACCATCCTTTCCCTATTCCTAGTACGTGGTACAACCATAATATTTCCTCAGTGTATTTGCGCAGCGGTACCAACAACGGAAGTAGCTTACTGTAGCTTGCGCTAGTACTATACACGAGAGGTCGCCCATACGAGTGGTGTGCCACTTTCCCCGTAGATGGCGCATGCTTCTTCACACTGCGTAACGGGATGTTTTTCTGTATGTAACTCTGCATAGAAGAACCCTTTTTAGGCTTATTTCGAGTATAATCACTGTGAATGAGTAATTATGGTGTGGTTTGACTATACAATGGGATGTTTTACTGTATGTAACTCTGCATAGAAGAACCCTTTTTTAGGCTTATTTCGAGTATAATCACTGTGAATGAGTAATTATGGTGTGGTTTAACCATACAATATATTCAATATAAATAAAAACGATTTAATATTAAACCCTGTTTTTCAACACAATTTTTTACTCAAATGAATAGAACTCAATGCTGACCTTTAGTTGATGTTACATTTAGGTAGCTACCATGGTTACATCCACATATTCCTTGTACCACGGTAAGTAAAAAAGCTACTCTAAACTATTAATATTCCGTGTAGCATGATCAAAGAACTATAACCAAAGAAACCCAACTCCCATAATGACCAAAGAAACCTAACTCCCATATTATGACTTGACACTGCGTGGGCGGTAGCGCCGCACGGTGGTTGGTTTGCATGAACTAAAATCCAGCATAGCATTTGATACAGGAGACTTGTTTAATGGTGTGATATAATGGTGTGATATTCAAAATATATCATGTTTGATACTTTAAAGACCTAGAAATAAGTTATACCAAAGTTATTTCTCGTATTTATGCCTTAGATTTCAAATTATTATACTTAATTAGGCAAACCTAGGTACGAAGCATTTGCTCTGGTGACCATTGTACCAAAGGTGTGAAATAGTCTCCTACCTGTTTCTATTCTGTCATGTGCCGTTCGTGAGCGTAAAAAAAGCAATAGGATGCTTTGGTTATATCAGATATTATCTTTCGAACAGTTACATGACTTCCATTAAACTCAACTTTGTAATCCGACGTGGCTCTGTATAGGTTCAGCCTGTGTATTTACAAAACCGGGGTTTCGTCCACTGCATTGTAGTGTCTCTCCGATGAAGTTGAAATGAATATCCGTAGTTATCACTGTATTAACAGCGCTGTAGTTTGGTTTCCAACCAGAACATTGATATCCTCTCATAGGTAACAGCCTTATATAGGAACTGCTGTGCTCCATTGTGTTTGTTAATAGGCCATTTGACAAAGTCATTGCATAGAAGAAACTGCTTAGCCATCCATATTCACACTTTGACTCCCATCCCCCCTCTAACGGTTTTGCTCGGTTGGGCGAGTTTAAAATTTCTGTATTGCCTAGGTCCCCTTAGCAGTTCATTTATTCCATAATTTCTATTGGTTTCTGCGGTACACACGGGAGAGACATGCGTTTACTATACCAAATAGGATACTTTTCCTTTGAGTATTATCAAAATAAACGAACAAACCCAATTTACTTCTTCTTACAGTTGATGGATAGTTCCCCGAAACTTGGAACTTTTTAAAAAATGTTAAGGTGAGTTATTACCCTTTTTTCCTATATATATATATACTTTTGCCATCAGTGTTAATGCTTCCCTAACCGGCTTGTCTGTGATATGGGAAACACTAGTCAAGTAGTATATATAGGTCGAGGAAATAGCATACCTTACAAAACCTGGGCTGAGTATAGACATAATTTGTACTATGCTATACTTGATCGTATGTAGCTCAGGTGACCAGTTTATCCACTACAGCGTTTTTGCTTATAGACCCTATCGAGGTACCCCAGAATTCAATCTGTTTACAGTTCCCGGTGTGCGCTGGTTACAGACGTAATATGGTAATAGACCCTTGACCCGTAACTCACAATCATTACTTTTTAACGGTTTTTATAAATCTTCAAATGGAAATTCCGATGTCAGAAATGGAAATTTCAACTACTTCTACATGTAAACCCGAAATTCTGTCCAGGTTACTCAAATATAAATAGGAAAACTGTGGTTCATGCGATCGTAGTGTAACCAAGCACTCACGAGCGGAACTTGTATTTATCCTGGGCGATAATAGGGAGCCGAGTAACCTCTGGATGGCGTATATGAAACCTTAACGTCTTATCTATCCACTAGAGGGATAGATAAACAGTCTGCTCATATAAAACATTATCGATCCAAATTAATCTTTTCTAGCGCAGCTATTTCAAAGTAGAATGCAATATGAAAGATGGTTAAAACTGCAATTGTGAAGAGTGTTTAAACTAATATACAACTCCATTATAACTGAAGTGTATCTCACCACATATGGAAATAAGGGGTTTGTGACACCTTCCACAGAACATGAATCTACCCTTCAAATATATACGTACCACTTTACACTATACACCAAAAAAGCCCAAAATAGAACTACGCTTGCAGAAGCTTCACATACTCAATCCAAGGTTTTGCTTCAAACATAGGTAGTGATCGTTTCTCAAAAGGTTTTCGGAAAAAACATAGGTAAAGCACCTATTATATAGCCCATAGAAGTCAATACTTCTAACTTGTTATAGGTTGAGTATAGCACTTATGAGCTATCGCCTGCTTCATATTACTGTGCACTCCAAACTCGATGGCGAACGAGGACACTAACCAAGCACGAATAAGTTTCTGATTTTATCTTAGACTGGAAATATTCATCTCTTTATCACCCGTTGAGAACGAGTTACCGTTTTCGCAAACCTGTTGAGAACGAGTTTGTAATGCTAAACCTATGGACGTTTATTCCAGGCTAAGATAATATGTTATATAGACCGCATTAGTCCTGACGTCATCATTGGGATTTCCCACCTACCACGTGGCATTTTGGTGCCAAACAAGTCCAAACTCTGCGAAGCACCGCATAGACGAAGTATCAAGGTCGATATGCTGCCGACTAATAATGAATGTTTTTAGTGTTAATTCAGTATAAATAAAGTAAGTGGAGAATACATCTATGAGGAAACATGTTTGAGAACTGACCTGTGACTGGAATATGAAAATGTTTGCTGGTAAGACTAAAATCAGACCCATGTTTGATTTCAAAACAATGGTGCCAACCTTGAACCATCGAGTCTCTATAACTGTCAAATTGTTCTTCGAAAATTTGAAAGTGTGACAACACTAATAACTACAGTCAGGAGAAAGTTATTATGTTGGTACATTTGTTTCAATGCCATAGAACAGTTATATATTCTGCAGAACTAGATACTTAGAGATGTTGTGATTCGCCGATACTACACTCAGTGAAGGCATACCCCAATGTTTGGCACCAGAACGTAGGGAAACCCCACTCTCGCCAGGTCAAATGACGTCACACTAATACGGTCTATACTCGATCGTATATGTAGCTCAGGTGACCAGTGTATCCACTAGAGGTCGCTTCAAACAGGCTGTTCATATAAAACCATGAATGCAAATAAATCTTGTCTAGCGTCGCTAGGTTAACTAAAAATGCAATTATGAAGGATGGTTAAAACTGGAATTATGAAGGGTGGTTAAAACTAATATACCACTCCGTTATAAACGTGGTGTATCTCACAAAATATGGAAATCAGGGGTTTGCGACACCTTTCATAGAACATGAATCTACCCTTCAAATATATGCTTACCACCATACACTATACACCAAAATCACTTGCTGATTTCTTTTTGACAAAGCGGGAAACGCTTGTTCTTCTTCTTTTTTTTAGTTTGTTGCTAGCTTGCCGTTCGGTTGCCTACCGAGGGGATAATTTTTTTGCAGGGCTCTTATAAGAGCCCAATTTAAAAAACCAAAAATAAAACTTCGCCTGTAGAAACTTCACATACTCAATATGAAGTTTTGCTTCAAACATAAGTAGTGATCGTTTCTAACAAAGATATTGAGAAAAAAAGTATAGGTAAACCACCTAGTACATAGAGTAAATACTGATGGTGTTCTTACAATGTACACTCATTAATCTGTCTGTATTTATCACTTTCAAATGTAATGTAATGTGGGGTCAGAAGTTTTTTTATCTATGTTATGTAAGTTTTTATCTACGTTATCTAAGTTATTTTACTACATACCAAAAATTATATAACTTGAAACTGATACAAACTTTCTTCAATTTCAGCAGTCCAATCAGAAAGGAACTTGAAGTGATTTTTTGTTTTTTTGTTTTTTTGTAACCTTATGAACTTTAAGGTGAGTTATAAACTTAACCTAGTCATCATAATTATGTAGCTTGTATGCAATAAGTACCGTAGTACCTTATCTTCTATATATTTACTTTTACAGTTAGTGATATTGCTTCCCTAAACGGCTATCTCTGCTATTGGAAACACTAGTGAGACTTCGCCAGGTATGTCTCAGTGATCGCGTAACAAGGTAGTGTCACGTTAAGCGGCGCAGAAGGGCAACACCTGTATTAGTCGGCTTGGGGAGGCGTACTGTACTACATCCAAAAAATTATATAACTTGAAACTGATACAAACTTTTCTCCATTTTCAGTCGTCCAATCAGAAGAACTCCGAAGTGATTTGTGGGTTTTTTTCGTTTTTTTACAACTTTGATGAACTTTAAGGTGAGTTATAAACTTCCTTAAGAAATTCCTTACCCTCATGATAGTTTCACCAAAACATCATTCTTGTCACTCTTTGGTTTAATTAGAAAACGGTACAAATTACACCAGAGGGCAATACTGCTACGACCTTTATTCTAACGCTAGGGGGGACCTAGGACCCGTTCTACACGGATACGTGTCAAAAAAATTCCAGAAAAATTAAAAGAAGGGAAGGTATCTGGGGCAAAAGATTTTCATATCTGTGTACATTCGTTAGGGTCGCTCATGAAAAAAGATGTTTCTTTGTGCCACATAAAATAATAATAATAATAGGAACCCTATCCTTTTCTTCTTTTCAATTCAAATCGTTGATATGACCAGGGAATGGATAGACCGCGATGGTTAGTGTGCTATTCCTAATATTAAAAAACGCCTATAGGGCTATTCACAATGATTACTAGGTTATTTAGGCTATTCACAATGATTACTATGTTATTTAGCACACAGTGATACTATCGTATATGGTGGTGGCACTTACATGCAATCTTGCTATGATTTCCTATTATCATGTAAATATTTTGAGGAATTGTATTCATGACTCAGTATATGTTTGTTGTTTTTCAGATGTGTGGCGGGCGGAGGGAGTGATTACACCTGTGATTAATTGTAAATAATTTTAAAACTAATAAACCTTGATCCAAACCGAGTTGGGCAGTTGTTGAGTTGTACTTGTTTAAAATCATAAAGTTTGTCTATATTGGCCATAGTATCCAAACAGAAAATCTCGAGAATCAAAACAGAAAATCTCATGAAAAAAAAATCAGATTGACAGCAGATACTTTAACATAAGATATACTGATAGATAACACGCGAAGTATCATACAATTATTCATAACACAATGAGAAATTGGAGCAATCTGTCGCCCCTCATGAGACAGATGGAAACCTTTCGTGAGTTTAAAAGCCTGACAAAAAAGAATGATGAAGGATTCCATCCAACAAATTTAATAATTCTACTTGGAACTATTGTGTGTGTGTGTGTGTGTGTGTGTGTGTGTGTGTGTGTGTTGTAGGAATTACTTCCAGTTATAAAACATATTGTTGAGACTAGTCCACTATACCAACAATCACAAAATGATTATTCCAAGTAACCAATATGAGTGAATGTTTAATATACGCTATTTAATGAATCTCCAATTTTCTATGTCTCGCTGTATCGAAAAAATCTTGTTCTGTATCCGAAGGAAGACTAAAGGGTATATATCGGGAAGCCGATTGAAACCAGTGATATGTGTCACTAACGGTCTTCTCCTACTGCATTGTTACACATATATACTTTCCCACAAAGGACAAGAAAACACCATGTATTCTCAAAATGTGACAATAAAGTGAAGTTATCAAAAAATTATATTATATTATATTATATTGTATTAGTGCTTTTGTTATACATCTATTTATCATTAATAACATCGTTGAAACTGAATAAATTATTAATATTAATCAATCATTGTCATTAATAGTATGATAATGATATAACAATGATTAATTAATAACTGTCTAACTAATTATCATTATTAGCTAGTCATTGGATAAACTGAATACCAAATGGTGACAATCAATGATACATACCTTTAGTGTTGGGTTTTCTCACGTCGATGATGGTAGATAGAATATGACAATAACGTGACCTCACAAAATTGACGCTCAATCAATCTACGGTGTGGAGAATCCCATTCGGTAATCTGTGATGGTGATGGTAAGGTTTCTCATGGTAGGATTGAAATCAGCAGGTAGTCTAACAGCAAGGATATCCCATAGAGCAATGTGATGAATAGACAGTGTAATACCCCGTATATAAACCAAACATCCACCTTGTTGTGCAGTAAAGAATCAACAGGTTGAGGCATGGATTTAATCGACTGTAGTGTGTTGTAATAATCTAATACCGATTAAAAAGGGATTATAGTAATCGGATAAACACCCTTGAGAATTGGTAATTTTTTCCCAGTACATCCACAATGGTGAGTAATTTTTACCCGTGTAATAATGATAATGGTAAAAAAATCCTATTGACTGTATACTAGTACAACACGTCTCCCCGGAAAAAATGACGCATTTCCCCTAGCAGAGGGTAAAATTACCATACACCTCTATGAGTTGTATCAATGTCATCAAAATGCGTCACTGTTTACATGTCACCTACTCGAGGTTTTGTAGCTGTGTAGGTAGCCTGTATATGCAGGTGTCTCACATCTCAGCTATACATTAAAAGGGGTTGTACCTTTATGTAAAGTGTCCTTTTAAGACTGAATAACTAAACCTAATTAATCTAAATTGGTATTAGAGTGTATACCTTATCAGGTAATGTCTACAATAAGGCAATGCAATCTTGACTATGTTAAGGCTACATCTGAAATAATGAGTAGGGGATAACTGAATAGTTAAAAATCTAAATCATGAAATAATGAAATATAATTCGTGAGTAGTTTGAATTGAATATTAATCTTTCTATTGAGGAATAATTTAAATACATGTTCAAGAGGCATGTTAAATATTGACATCGTTGTCGGTGTTAATGTCAGTGTCAATACCCATATCATTACCACATTTAGAGATCAGTGATAATCATTGACTATCTACTGCTACAAATGAATGAGTGTGTATTGCAGGCAGCTACCGCGAGCTGTCGGATACAGGTTGCAATCAATGATACATACCTTTAGTGTTGGGTTTTCTCACGTCGATGATGGTAGATAGAATATGCCAATAACGTGACCTCACGTAATTGATGCTCAATCAATCTACGGTGTAGAAAATCCCATTCGGTAATCTGCGATGGTGATGGTAAGGTTTCCCATGGTAGGATTGAAATCAGCAGGTAGTCTAACAGCAAGGATATCCCATAGAGCGATGTGATGAATAGACAGTGTAATACCCCGTATATAAACCAAACATCCACCTTGTTGTGCGGTAAAGAATCAGCAGGTTGAGGCATGGATTTAATCGACTGTAGTGTGTTGTAATAATCTAATACCGATTAAAAAGGGATTATAGTAATCGGATAAACACCCTTGAGAATTGGTAATTTTTCCCAGTACATCCACAATGGTGAGTAATTTTTACCCGTGTAATAATGATAATGGTAAAAAAAATCCTATTGACTGTATACTAGTACAACACGTCTCCCCAGAAAAAAATGACGCATTTCCCCTGGCAGAGGGTAAAATTACCATACACCTCTATGAGTTGTATCAATGTCATCAGAATGCGTCACTGTTTACATGTCACCTACTCAAGGTTTTGTAGCTGTGTAGGTAGCCTGTATATGTAGGTGTCTCACATCTCAACTATACATTAAAAGGGGCTGTAACTTTATGTAAAGTGTCCTTTTAAGACTGAATAACTAAACCTAATTAATCAAAATTGGTATTAGAGTGTATACCTTATCAGGTAATGTCTACAATAAGGCAATGCGATCTTGACTATGTTAAGGTTACATCTGAAATAATGAGTAGGGGATAACTGGATAGTTAAAAATCTAAATCATGAAATAATGAAATATAATTCGTGAGTAGTTTGAATTGAATATTTAACTTTCTATTGAGGAATAATTTAAATACATGTTCAAGAGGCATGTTAAATATTGACATCGTTGTCGGTGTTAATGTCAGTGTCAATACCCATATCATTACCACATTTAGAGATCAGTGATAATCATTGACTATCTACTGCTACAAATGAATGAGTGTGTATTGCAGGCAGCTACCGCGAGCGGTCGGATACACATGTGTCGGTTGAAAGGTGATCTTATCAAGATGTCATTGGATAGTGTCACCCTCTCCGGTATCGCTACCGCCTCGCTGACACCGGGCTGACACCGGGTTTAGTGACACCCCTTTCCTCTTTGATTAGTATAAGAAGATGTCATTAATCTTATTGACTCAGAATACTAAGGACATCGACAGGATCAAGTCAGTCATCTTCATAGCCATCATGAGGCCATTCTTCATACTACCCGTCTTTGCTATATTGCTCATGCAAATTGAGGCCTTACTGGAATGCGGACCTGGTAAAAGATGTGTCTGTTACCCATCACGTGGAGTAATTTCATGCACCAACATTGGATTATACAGCATGCCCGATGTCCGTCACCGAAAATCCACCGGGTATCCTGTACTTGACCTTCGCGGCAACAATATCGGGACTATAGGTGATTTCCCAACGGATAGATTCACCAGAATAGACCTCAGAAGGAATCCCATAGCTGATTCGTGTTCAAGTCTACCAAGAAGCGTGATAGACACTGACCAATGTAAGAGGATAACTTCGTCGATCGATGAACTTGAAACACATATGCAATTAGACACTAACATGGACATCGAAGATCTCATGGATGACAATACATCTACCGAAAAGGTTCTAGGCGGTGTTGAAGTCGTGGTTCATGAAAATACAGTTAAAGTCAGGGATAACACTATCGGTAATAAGGATAAAACTGTTAAACCAAACACCGTTGAGGGCGATTCTAACGTGAAGGGTATTGATAAAGTGGTTAACAGATCCGGTCGAATGATGGTTGTCGTGGTCAGCGCGACCGGTGCCGGAGGAGTAGGTGTAGTATTCGTCATTCTCATAAGCTTATTAATTCATCTTGCCCGGAAAGGAATATTACTTAAATGTTGTGACCGTGTATGTGGAAAATGTGCTTCTGACAATACATCTACGGATAATGTCAATACACCTGGATCATCAAACAACAGTGGATTGGATATCGAGTCCGATAATGTTGATGATATATTAGGATTTGATCATGACCGTGGAACCTCAACAATGCGTGTAAAACATGTAGTGCCTCCAGCAGAACCATGTGAGTCCTTCCGTATAGAAGATACCGGACTCACGGTACAGCTTCCTGAAAAAGATACCTCCACGGGAAATGAAGAGGAAAATGATCGGTGTACCGAACCTATAGATTTGAGGTAAGGTTATTATAATTATCATACTATTAATATTGTTATTACATCATGTAGATGATTCTTTGTAAGTGTCTATTGATATGATACTATTATCATACTATAACCATCAATATATCTCTGTATATCATGTATTCTTGTATACAACTATCAGATGATTATCTATATACATTATATTAATATGTATTGTTATGATATCACATTAAATAGCACCTATGTATTACTATGTATGTATGTAATGTATGTATGATAAGTAATTATCATTATCATTATCTATATTATTATTAATTATTGTATGTGTATTAATTATGTAATGTATATCGATATAATAGCTATGATATCATATTCTCGATACAGTACCGAGTGCAAGACGTCGCCAGGAATGATACCTTCAAAACTGTGCGGTCCTGATACTGGTCCTGGTCCTGGTCCTGTACCCCGCTCCCACAAAAGGAAGAATGATAAACCTTATGCAAGACCTTCAACCTCGTCACGCCCACCTAACTCTTCACAGATGTCACCACAGCTAATAGAACTCGACTCACTAATTCCACCACCATCACCACTTATACCTAGCGAGTCATCTACAACGGTTGAGAAACCACATAACGTCGGAGTGGTGAAAGGTGTTGTAAAGTATAGTGGTTTCAAAAGACACTGTGATGGAGTACACACAGGTTTGACACCTCCTGATAAAGTATCACACATGGAACACGGATACGGAGATAGTGATTCAGACCAGTGATACAACGGACAATGTGAATAGTGATTCAGTTATGACTTTGTCTGAGCTTTAGCTTTAGCTTTAGCTTTAGCTTTAGTTCCACACTGGACCATACAAACTGGTATTCAAACAGGTGGTGCTGACTAATGGTATATTTCATATATAGTATATACCATCAACTAGTTTTACCATAGTTTTTGTTAAGTAAAACAGTTTCTTAAGACATGATCCCGTGTCACACTTAGCTTAGCTTAGCTCAGCTTTTTAGCTTCATACATAGTAGTTCTCGTAGAACCATACAGATAGGTATTCAGGAGGATGACCGAACATGGTGCAGTTATTTAACTTAATTTACTATAGTTTACTTGGTTTATCTTAACTTAGCTTAGCTTAGCTTAGCTAAATGAATACTCTTGATTTATATGAATGGTTCATTGTTATTACCTTTACCTTAACCTACCATAGCATGTCTAAAAGACTGGGAATGATTTCTGATTAGTTTGTGATGTTACCCTATAGTATAGTATAGGATAGTTAAACTTAGAGGTTGTAAATAAATCCTTACATTCAAACCGTGTGTATGTGTATGTGTACACTCTAAAAAATAGAATAGTTTTGTAGTTTGATCATGCCATACTATACCATATCATATGACATTATATATTATATTATCATATTTATAATGTTGTCATTCTGTACCATACCATACCATACCACACTTGTGATTCAGTATGTACATGTATAGTAATAAAGTATCAATACTTAACTAGATGCGTTCTGTTAGGTCTTTATAAATTATTATTATTATATTTATATATATATATATCTAATACAGATATAACTATTAATCTTATATCTTAATACATTATCTATATCAATATCAATATATATTACTCTAAGTATGTCTAATATGTGTTCTATACATACATACATACATATATAAATATACATAATATATACATATATACATTTATATACATATATACATATGTATACAAATAATGTGGGTTATTTGATGTATTAATTACAGAGGTCGCTTGGGTCTACCCTAAATTGATACCTCCACACCTCACCAGGTGGGGTTCGGTATGGGACAGGTGCGCCGGTACAGGTACTGCGCACCAGTCACCTCCCATACACAGAAGGATAGTCATGAGACTCAGTCTCCTCTTCGCATTTATCCTGATATACTTATATTCCATAGACTTAGTGTTATCAATTTAGTTCCATACCTCACCTACAGGAGAGGGGCACACAAGTTAAACACCATGTTAATCATACATACATACACAGAGGCTTTCTAGTTAAACTAATTACGGAGGGATATATATTATATATATATAGTAATAAAGTATTAATACTTAACTATTAACTTAACTGTTCTGTTAGGTTTTATTATTATATTATTTATATATATATGTAATACACATATAATGTTTATCTTATATCTTATACATTATCTATATCAATATCAGTATATATTACTCTAATTATATCTAATACGTGTCATATACATACTTATACTCTAATTATGTCTAATACATGTTATATACATACATACATATATAAATATGCACAATATATACATATATATATACATATATACTATATACATATACATATATACATATATACATATACATATGTACATATACATATATACATATATATATATAATACTTATATTCCATAGACTTAGTGTTATCAATCTAGTTCCGTACTTCACCTACAGGAGGGGCGCGCATAAGTTAAACACCTTGTTGATCATACATACATACATACATACACAGAGGTTTTCTAGTTAAACTAATTACGGACGGCAAACACCGCACCCCTCCGAGACGTGTTTACCCCGCAGCTCGAGCCGCCCCGAAATGTGTGCTCGGCCGTGTTTACCCCTGCGGAGCACAATGTTTGCCCCTGCGGAGCACCACGCTCCGCTGAACGCGAACAATACCCGAGATAATCCCTTAAGGTGACCCGGCGCAGACTTCCCGGCACGGTATGCTCATAATACAAACAACCTCGACCAAAAGACAATAGATTGGGCAATAAACAAACGAAAGAACAATCTGCGGAGCACCACGCATGACTGATTTTAAACAATTGATTCTGTGGTCTATACAGCTATGTATACTACTCTAGGAGGCTTCGGTGTGACAGTCGATCGACTACCAAAGGAGACTTCTGCAAAACGGATGGTATTGGAGTGTAGAGCACTTGCTTGTATGCAACTGTGTGAGATCTTGGAAGAAGGGGAGCAGGTGACATTGATGAGTGATGGTACAACCAAATTCGGCTATCACTATGAAACAATGAATGTGAGCATGAATGATGGAAAAATGTATACCCTAGGTGTCAGAGATGTCGCAAGTGGTTCATCAGAGTGTCAGCTAGCACTATTGATAAATGTTCTCGAAGATATGTATGAGCTGCTAGGAGATGAAAATGCCAGTAAGAAGGTAAAGGAAGCTAGCGTGAGCATGAAGAACACCATGAGTGACAGGGCTGGAACTGAGAAGTTTAATACACTTTTGCAAGAATTTAGAAGAGAGATTTTGCCAGAGGTTGTAAATGGATGGGACCACATGACTGCGGATGAGCATACAAAATGGGAAAGGATGAACAACTTCTTTTGTGGAATGCATTTATTAGTGAGTCTTGCTGAACAGAGTGATGCGACATTGAGACTGATTCGTACAGTATGTAAGGCAGTGCAAGACAGAGGATGTGAGAAGAGTGGAAAGGCTGTGCAGTTCCGTGCCCATGTAAAGACAGAGTTTGGGCATGAAAATATACCTCTGGCACCATTAATTGGAAACAGATTCAACATCCTATTCCTTGATGGTGGGGGGGTGTACTTTTTGCACTCAGAACTTGAGTCTTTCTTGGGCAAGGTGAAAGATGACAACAAGTTGATGAAGGCAGTACATGCTGATATGGATGAAGAGCAGTATATTGCTGGAGCATGTGCCTTGGGATCAATTGAGAAACATATCACTACACCATTATGGAAGGAAATTGAGAAGAAGGAGCATGTAAAGGGACTGAGTGAGAGATATGAGAGATTGATGGAATGTCTGAATGGATGGGCACAGAATGCAAGTGGTTTGCTGACTGGAAGGGACAAGCTGTATGATGATATTGAGGTAGAAAAGGATGATGTGTATCAATGGCTGACTGAGAGATGTGAACTTGATGGAATGACACTACAAATATTGGAATTGATGTGTGCAGGGTTTGAGAGAAAGCTGCGTCACCTGATGCATGGAGAGCCAAATGGAGATAATTTGGATGAGAATGAGACTACAAGTGTGCCAAGAACAAATGTGGAGTGTGAACGGGGATTTGGTATGCTGGACTACATGACGTGGGTGAAACCAAGTGCATATGGCCAGATGTCACGGATCGTCGTCAAATGGCCCTTATTTCTTCTCCACTCAATAAAACGCTAAATATGATAGTTATCTATGATTTTATTGTGTGTCCTGGTGGGGCTCGGTCAGAGCTTTAAAAGGAACCATGGTTTTGCCTATGTGGGATCATAGATAATGGAGATAGAAGGCTCAAACTGCCCAAAAAGGGTGTATTTTATTGATATAAAGCAAACACAATACTTGCAACTATGAGCATTATTAGTAAAAGATAATAATTTTGACAATTATTGTTCTTAACTGAGTCCCAATAGCTGAAGGATTTTTTTTAGACCAATCTTTTCATGGCAAAATGTAAATATTTTCATCAGATGGGGCAGCAAGCAAAACCTGAATATGTATTTAGACATGCAAGTGTAATTAGACATAAGCCATCTGGTTGTTAATGATCAATCAATGTCTTTAATCGTCAGATATTACTGTTTAAGCTCTAGACATTTTTTATTTTATATCTAATAAGGAATTCAACATTAACAAGTGTGTAACTGAGGAAAAGGATTTGATTTTCTGAATGGAAAAGATTCGGACTGTCCATGGACTTCGAGTTTTCATCTGTTATTATATATTTTATGTTATCTTTGTTGTTGTTTTGCTTCAATTGTAACTTTTGTATTTTCTACTTGTCCATTGACTTTTTCTTGCATCTGTGATACTTCCTTCTCCAGTTTGATTTTGCAATCTGATTATGTCTTGTTGGTATTTACTCATTTAGACAAAGGGTTTTAACTTTTTTTGTATGTCTGTGATATTTAATTATACAATATGCTGCCTCTTTGTTGCAATTCCTTACAGGTTTATTTGATTTGAATTAGTTTGTTATGTTATCTTTACCAATCAGGAGCATCAACTATGCTTTCACAATCCCAAGGATGAAAGGTTGTCTGTAGTGCAACATGTCAATGTCCTATGTACCTTCTGAGGGATTTAAAGGTGTTACGCATAAAACAAAAATGATTATTCTTTCTCCAAAGAATTATCTTGTAACTGATGAAATACCTGAAAAGTAATAAGAAATAGTTCATGCAATATTCTATATTCGTTTATACAATGCTTGCACATGAAATGTCACGTCATTCTCGATTGCGGAATTTACGAACGCCAATTACTTCAGACCCTGTATATTGGATATGCAATCTACTCATATTAATGAAAAACATTTATCCAAGCAGTACAAGATAAGACCACAATATTGATGATGAAACATTGAAACCCCACCCCAAAAATATGATTTTCTTCATCTTAGAGCATTTCATTAATTTTTCTCTATTGCTGATTTCCAAAAGTCTTCAGAATGACCAACAAGTATTGCCCTCCCCCCCTATGCCTAAAAAGATTATTGAATATGATGCTTAAAATGATATACTAGTAAACATCAAGGCTCCTAGATTGATGAGTAAACATTAAGCAACCTTTTCTATATGTTACATTTTTGGGGTTCATCGAGCAATTTATAAATTTTTCTTCCATCTGTGTAAACCAAGAAGTCATCCAAATAGACAGCCATCTTTAGGCCCAAGCCTACATATCAAATACATTGAATATTAAGCTTTAAAAACCAGGTTATCATCAGGCAAGACCCCTAGATTGATGATCAAACATTGAAAACCCCATTTGAAAACCTTCATTTTTTCCCATTTTATGGCATTTTTAACTTTTACTACCGCCGTGAAAATGACTAAGTCCAAAGTGTAAAAATAAGGAATTTAAGGGTTGTTGATGATTCATATGATAGTACAATTAAAGATGTTATCGTAAATGTGAAAGGTGTGGATTTAAACGATAAAAATCCAGAAAAAACAGAAACCATTAAAAAATTGAAAAGCTGTAGTGACCCCAAACAAATTTCTAAAGGAGACATTAAGCAATGTAAAGAAACTTTTAAACAAAAGTTACATGATACAGAAAACAATGGTGAAGGTATACAAATTTTTTATGAGTGTATTTGGGGTACTTGTAACCAGTGTAAACAACCATTATTTCCCATTACCGATTGTTACTAGAATTGTAAAATGGAGAATAATAAAATATGGAAGATATGACATTTTAGAAAAAGAGGAAACAATGAATGTTGAAGAATAAATGAAGGACTAGCCTCGCTAGCACCTTTGATATGTGATAATATAATATTCACCCTTCTTGAGACGGGGAGCGTTGTCTTGAGCGTTGGGCGGGGAAAACTCAATAGTCGCGGACCTACAGGTGGTCAGCCCGGACTGCTGAGCACCCCGCCTCCAGCCGTTCCGGGTGTAGTTCTGGAGAGCTTCCAGCAGGTGGAGTGTCATTTGTCTTGAGTTTCGAGCCCAGCGGGCCCACCGGTGTTGCGGACCTACTTCGTTCAGCCCGATACCTGGTGGGTGCTGGGTTTCCTACTGTTCCAGTGTGAAGACTTCCATGAGGAAAGAAGGGCTAGCCTCGCTTAGCACCTCCAAAGGTTTTCTGAAAATGGAATTATGGCCAAAAAGGCAAACAATTTCTCCATCCACTTTATAAAAAGTGTGTGTGGTATCAGTGTTCTTATTTCGGCTCCAGCTATACTGGCATATATTCCTCGGCTTAGAATCAAGCACCAATGAAGGCCCCAATCTTAGCCGGATTCAGAACTTACGATCACCGACCCAAGGTAGAAATAGTCGGCTCCATCCAACAGAACAGGGGTGAAGCCTACTATCTCACTGTCAAGTCGACGAACCCGGTTCTGACCAAAAATCTATATCTATCTAAATCTATATCCAGATCTATACCTGGAAGATATAGCCTTCCTTACCCGCTGCCATGTAAAGGCATGGACAGGGTCCATGCCACAGGCTGAAGGTTGTAATGATGGGAGCCTATTATGGGCTTGACCATCGGAAGAACCTTCAGCTGCCTGAAACCAGGGTTGTGCCTCCGGAAAGTCGTTTCCAACTTCCCTCAGCCCCAACCTGGGATCGCTTCTCTAGGCAGACTCCTGGCTGTCCCTCTACCCCTCCCAGCGATCCTCGTGGGTGCTGAGAAAAAGCAGGCTTCCAGCCAGAAAGCTCCCATACACCCTCTCCATTGGAAAACGAATTTCCCAGTGTGGGTGTTCCCCATATAAGAACTGTGTTAGTTAATATATGAGGAGTAAGTCGACGGTCTACTGCAACCAACCATGATTGAATGCAGAAGACCATCATGGAATTTTCCCCTACCCGGGTACTTCCCAATCCCATCTGATTTCGGTCCCGGGAGAGTTGTTGACTCTACTAGTTCTGACTTCAGATGGCGCATTCCCGGCCTACCGAGTTCCAGTCTAGATGTCTGTCGTCTACCCTAAACATCCTTGTCAGAGGAAGCTTTGGGGTTGACAACGTTCGACTGACTGGCAATGGTAGAAGTCGGAGGAACCGACATTACCGGAGTGTTCCGCTTTGGTCACAGCGGGCTCAGCAACGTTGCCAGCTGTAGCTGAGACATCAACTGCTGTAGAGCAGTTGGACTGGTATCAAGGAAGATTCCGGACTCCAATGGGATGATGTTGTTATCGATCCCCATAGCTCCGCCCCATTCCCCGGATCAATTGACCGGCGTTTCCTGGGAAGGTCCCACCGGTGTTTCAATCCACGTCACAGGAGGTGGCGGTCTCGGCTGCAAGGGTTCAGTCTGATCCAGATGGGTCTGACCTTGTCCTGACAGCAGAGTGTCCACACTTACATCCATGGGCTGGATGCAGTGCCAGTTTTGGAGGTTTCCTCTGCCACGGATGACCACCCTAACATTTCAGCGAGTTGTTGTCGTGTCGGGTCTGGTCCTTCCGAGGAGAATTGAAGAAATCTCCCACGGCTACGTTGTCGGGCAAACCACGCTTCTTCAATAGCTTGCGGGTCATCCCCGATGTCGTAGAGCGACATACCCAAATGCCGAAGACACCGTTCATCTTGGGGATGGGGATGGGCTTCCGCCCGGGCAAACCTCAACTGGGCTGTGGTTTTCGCAATACGGGCGTCCTCTAAATCTGTCGCGTTTCTTGTCCCTCCCATGGCAGCTCAAAAAGACACAATGTCAGCCATTGCTGAACTTGTGCCACACATATGCGATCCGGGCTTTCGCCTGATCGTCATACTTCAGCCGACTTATGCTCTGAACCCCCTTCACCTGGTTGACATACCAAGTGTTGGGAGAGCATTCGTGCTGAAGCCATTCCTCATCGTCTGAGGTTCCATCTAAACCAAACCTTATTTGGAATGTAATGTCGGTTCCCATGACGGAGATCTTCCAGGCAAGTGTACGTCTTGCCCAGCAAAGAGGCGGGCAGCTGGCGAGCCATCGTTTTCTTCCCAGCCTGCTTTACGCCAGGTTGGAAATCCCCGTCATTACTGCCAGAGTCAGATCTGGACAGGGGGTTTACCTTGTCCATCTCTGTACCCCAACACTTCACCTTTTCCCCACCCGTGGCACCCGTGGAGGTGCTCGGTGTGGGTTCCGGCTGCTTATCTCCAACCCGCACCGCGGGCTTGTCCGAGCCCTTCAACCCGGCCCCCTTCTACGTCTTCCCTTGCTTCCCAGGTTTAGTTTTCACCTTACCCGGGTCACGCGAGTCTGACCGGCCTTCCCTCCTCGGACTCATCCCCTTCCAGGTCAAAATCGCCATCATCTGAACCGATGAGCAAAGCATCATCCTCCAGTTCTGCCCCCCGCTTAGCCGAGGCTGAGGATCCAGGCAGCTCTGAGGGGAGCTCTGGCTCACCCTCCGCTATGGGGGTACGGTCAGCCATGCTGCTACCACCCGACTCCTGTGGTGCTAGGCACCACTCCGAACACAGAGTGAACGCCACTGAAAAAACAGGGCTTTATATATACTCCTATTTGACCCAGATCCAATTCCTTGAACCAATCAACCGTGCCAAGATAGACTCAACTGAGCTTCTCAACACCACATGCGTGAAGAAGCCAAGGGTCAGCCGTTACGCTTGACCTGATTCGCTTACGCGACTCATTCTCCCAGCACAGGTTCTGAAACCCGGGTTCGCCCTTCTTTGAGCTCCTACCCGAGTTCTCCACCGCGTGGGGGTTTCCCTCAGCTGTCATGTATTAGGTGCGAAGTGTGGGAGGCTGTGATCAAATTTCATCAAAATGGATCGTACCTGACAGTGCATTCTGCAATTCTGCAGCCTCTAGAGAGCCCTCAACGGGGTCCCTTAGAGCAACGTCTGGGCTGCGGCACACAATGACTTGCTCAAGGTGAGTTCTGATCAACATTTTGATTCCAATTGACACGCCACTGACTCCTAACGCTTTACACTCCGTACTAGTTTTCTCGTGTTTTTCGACAACCCCAGCACCACTACTCTTTCTAGATAACCACAGCTTTCGCTTTTAGTCAAGAGCTGCGGCTTGGGGACAAGCCCGTTACAGGCTTCTTTCTACTTGTTGAACCATGCTTTGTATGCATAGCTTGATCAGTAGATGCTTTGAACTTAGCCGCTTCAGGTTTTACATCTAGCCACACTTTCCTTTTTAGGTTAGTGGAAGTAGCAATCACCTTCCGTGGCCATCCCGGTTTCCGTCGTATTGACGGGCACCCTTCACTCGGAACCCCGGTAACCTTTGACCGGGACTTCCCTGCCGGGCTCTGCCTCAGCTGTTTAGATTCTTTGAACACAGGACCTCCCTACTCGGGTTGGGCCGGCAGTCAGAGACACATCTCGCTTAGTAGCAGGATGTGCAACTTCAAAACCGGAACTTTCGCGCTTCCCTTCCCATAGTCATAAACAAGCTACATGGGATTTGTAACGCCTTCTTGACCATTCATCCTCTATCACTACCATCATTTCTGACAATACTTGAACATTCTGAATGTTCTATCCCAGTTAGGAGCGAGTTTGACATTTACCAACGGAGTGTGGTATCGTACTACCCGGTCTCCTACTCGGAACATGCATGGTTTCAGATTGACATTATGGCCAGTCTTCTGCCACTCCGCTGCCTTCTCCAGGTTCCGTCTTGCAAGGTAATATCCCTCAACAAAACGTTCCCTGAGCCTTTCAACAAAACCTATGGGACAAGGATCATCCATGGACATTCCAGGAACCTCATAGACTATGTAAGCGGGCATCACTATCTCCTCACCAAAGACGAGTAAGTTAGGTGAACACCCCGTGCTGGAATGTGCGGTTTCATTATAAGGGTGTGCTATAAACAGAGCCAATTCATCCCAATTCTTCCGGTTTTCATCGACCAGAGTACAAAGACACTGGATCAATGTCTGGTTGAATCTTTCTACCATACCATCCGATTCGGGACGATATGGGTTCGTATGTGTCTTTTTTTATCTCCAGTATCCTACACATTTCTTTCCAGATCTGAGATTTGAATTCTTGTCCCTGGTCCGAATGTAGAACACTCGGAGTTCCAAAAGGGAACATCCAGTTTTTCACCAAAGCTTCCGCATGTGGCAGCTTTGTGATTCTGGAGGGGATAGATCTGCACATATTTTGTGTAGTAATCCATCATCACCATCATGCAGGTATTCCCGTCGTCGGATTCGTCGACACCAGATATGATACCTAGAGCGATTCTGGCAAACCTGACTCCAAACAGTTCCTGCTGTAGCGGCATCTTTCCCAGACCTACCCCGGGTTTGACTCGGCCACAGACGGAACATCCAGCTATCCATCGTCGGATAT
The DNA here is from genome assembly GCA_950022655.1 of Alentia gelatinosa. Classification (NCBI taxonomy): domain Eukaryota; kingdom Metazoa; phylum Annelida; class Polychaeta; order Phyllodocida; family Polynoidae; genus Alentia; species Alentia gelatinosa. The sequence continues at coordinate 54,587,787 of OX465580.1, read as the reverse complement.
CAGCACCCATTCCAGGCCAGTAGTAACGACGCCTTATTCTGGCAACCGTCCTTTTCCGCCCTAGATATGCTGAACTCCTATGCTCGTGACATAGGGTCATTAATCCGGAACGTAGCGTTCGAGGGACCACTAATTGCAAAGTACGCTTCAGCGGTTGCAACGTGGTTCTCCAACGATATAACACTCCATCCCGGACTTCCAGTTCCTTCCACTGACCACACAGATTCTGAAACTCCCTATTTTCAGGAGAGATCTCGGGCCCTGTAGGTCTATGGAGCCCATTAGCTACCAGCTTACTGAGCCGGAACAGATCTGGGTCAGCCTGTTGACTTTCCTTAATCTGGTCCAGAGTCCACTGATAGTTATGGGGCATTTTTACCTTCTGGGAGCGCAAAGCAGCGATCACCGCTCTATGCTCACCACAATCTCGGCAGTCTGGACGTCCACATTTCCGCACTGGCCTCCGGGAGAGACAATCCGCATTAATGTGGGACTGTCCAGCCCGATGTTCAATCTGGCAGTTAGTCAATCCAAATTCGGAAAGGGCTGCCAGCTATCTTCCAATCATTCCCTCGGCATCTTTGAAGTTAAAGAGCCATTTAAGAGAAGAATGGTCGGTACGTAAGATGAAATCTCCACCTGCTAAGAAGTGTCAATATTTTCTCACGTATACTACTACAGCTAAGAGTTCTCTCTTAGTGGTGCAGTAGTTCCGTTGGCTTTTGCTTAAGCTATTGCTGGCAAAAGCTATTGGAACCTCCACACCGTCCTGTATTTGAGACAAATACTCTCATTACTGGTGTCAGTGTCAAGAATGAACCGACCCCGGGGCAGAGGGTACTTCAACACGGGAGTCTCCGTAAATTTCTGTTTTAGTCCCAGAAAAGCAACCTCGGCTGCAAGAGTCCACTGGATCTCTTTTGCCTTCCCTGCTTTATCTAGTACTACATATTGTTGCAATGGGTGTGCAATTTCAGAAAAACCCGGGATAAAGTCGCGATAATACGAACAGAACCCTAGGAAAGACCTTACGTTCTTTATATTCTGGGGGCGTGGCCAATTGGCTACTACCTCCAACTTGGATGGGTCAGCCCGGATTCCTTCTCCGGAAACTATCCGCCCCAAGTATTCCACAGACCATCGGAACAATTTGCATTTCTGGGGTTTGAGCTTCAGTCCATAGAATTTAATTCGCTCAAATACCTTTCGCAGGTTTTCTAGACATTCAACATAATTTTTTCCGAAGATGATTATGTTGTCCAGATAAACCAAGCACCTTTTCCATTGTAAGCCATGCAACACTTGATCCATCATGGACTCGAATGTTGCCGGAGCATTGCATAGGCCAAATGGCATTACGGTGAATTCGTAAAGCCCTTGATGAGTAGTGAAAGGCGTTTTTGGCTGATCACCACCATTCATTTTCAACTGCCAATATCTGGACTGGAGATCCAGAGTACAAAACCACTGGTTCCCACCTAGAGAGTCGAGACTCTCATCGATCCGAGGTATTGGGTAGGCATTTTTCTGGGTGATACCATTCAGTTTCCTGTAGTCTATACAGAATCGGCAGGTACCATCCTTTTTAGTAACCATTACCACAGGGCTGGCCCCGGGGCTTGCACTGGGAATGATTACTTTCTGGTCCACCATTTTCTCTACTTCCTGTTCTAAAGCTTCCCGTTTTACCGGGGGTAGCCGTCGATACAGAAGTCGGAAAGGTTGGTGCCCCTCAGTGTCAATCGTATGTTATACGATGACAAAGTTTATATGTCACCAACATTCATGTGGAAGAGCGATGATGTACATCGAACATGATTATCTGAAATTTAAAAAATAAAATAAAAAAATAAAAAAAGTTCCACCCGATCAGTACGTCCCAAGGGATCTCCTGGTCGAGCAAAGATTGACTCCATTTCCTTAAGAAGTGTCCTTAGCTCCTGTCGTTCCTCACTAGTTAGTGCGTCTGCAGACTGAGCCAAGACTTCCAGAGTTTCATGCAGCTGATCCGGAACTGGATATTCCCAGTTCCTGAATCAATAGCACTCACTCTCACTTCTTCATAATCAATTCCCTCAAAGTCCAGCTGTCCCGGGTAGGATGTCATATCTTTCCCGTCTATATCGGACACCGGAATAGGTGTGATTCCCTGTGGACCGGAGTCTACTAGGCCATCCACATTAGCTAGGGTTGACCAGCCCAATGTATCACCTTTCTTCAATTTAATCAACCCGGAGGTGTGATTACTTATAGGAATTGATCCATCGCGTGCACTACCGATCAAAGTGTCCCAGGCTTGTATTCCTTTTAGGGAAAAAAGTTCTGGGTTTGGCTCGAATAATGCATTGCCACGTGGCAAGTCACCTTCCCCAGCTATCAGGACATTAACCATCTGCTGAGGTGGGATGCCCACATCTTGTCTGACGGAAATCACTGAAGAGATCCGTCGACAACTACATTCTACCTCCATTAACTCAGGATATTTGAGTCTGAGGGTACCATCCTGTAGATCCACAGAGCCTCCATAGAGGGTGAGAAAATCTACACCTAGTATTCCGCTTTCTTCAATATCACTTAGTATGGGACTCCACATGACTTCAGTGTTACCTTTCGAAACCAGAATGATTACGCTGCTATAACACCTCATTTGAGCGCCATTCACAGCCTTCGCAGTGGCTCCAGGAACATGACATTCCTGGGCGAATCTGATAGAGCCCATTGTTTAATACAGAGCAACTTGCTCCAGTATCTAGCAATAAGTCCATCTTTCTTCCCAGAATTCTAGCCGGCACATACCAGCGTCGCCCACCTAAGGGAGACGGCTGTCTTATGAACCAGGAGATCCCATCTAAGGTTCCGAGATCCCATCCACGTTGACAAAGCCATTGTAGACAGGGATGTGAGAGATACTTAGTACAGATCGTTGCGACCGTACCTCGTATTCCTCCCTTTTCTGGCAAGGTTGGAATTAATTCCTTCCGTTTTATCTCACCGGTTTGTATACTTTGGCACACACATTCCCAGGCCACAGTGTCGCCACTCTCTACAGTCCTCCTTAGTTTTCCGGATCACTTCTGGAAGCAACCGGTAACGTGGGTAGACTACGAGGTGTTTCCACTGTAGTTATATTCCGGGTCTCTGGACAATCTGGAGAGATATGTCCCATTTTGTTGCACCTCCAGCAACGTCTGACATCCAGCTGGTTTTTCTCCACCTGGCCTAGTCGCAGTTTTGGGTTTTACCTCAGCCGCAGAAGGTACATTGCTGTTCCTCCCAAAGCTGGTGGGTCTACCCCTTCCGCGTCCCCTTTTCTGGAAACCTCCCCTTCCGAGTACCATTGAGCGTACTGTAGAGAGTATATCCTCTACTTCCGCGTCTTGGCACTCGTAGGCTTCTTCTTCCTCTTCCCGTTGTCAGGAAGACTATCATGTTCATCCTGGAAGTTTTTCCTGGGTTCGCATATTTCCCAAATAGTACATACCTTTGTTCATAAGCGTCTACTATTCGGGGCACTTGCATAAAGTTCATACCAGGCTCCCATTTTGAGACGACTTCCGTTCGCATGTCATCATCTCGAAGCCCTTTTACAAACTGTGTTTGTAGATCTTCATGCAATGCGGTTGAATCTAACCTCGTTCCTGGGTAGACTTCCATCAACAATTGTTGTAGGGCTAACCCATAGGCACGAGTTGTTTCCTCCCGACCTTGGATCCTCTTTATAAAAGTGGATCTCGGATTCAGCGTTATAAACTGACCACAGTAATAAGAGGCTACCTCCACTAACTCATCCCATTCCGTACCAACGGAAGGGTGAAAAGCATGGAGTGCAGCTTCCCCGGGTCCATCTCGTAATGCGTAACATTTTAGATATGGCAACACGTCAGCTTTATTCCAGCCGTTGCATTGTATATCTTCAGAAAACCCGGCAAACCAGTGTTCCCACTCCATTCCTTTCTCATAAGGTTTCGGAATGACAGCGTTCCTTCTGGCTGAATTGTCAGGTCGCATACTCGGGACTTTGTCGGCTCGTGCCTTGGACAAGTTGAATACCCGATCTTGTTCCTTTACCTGGTCGATAGAGCTGAACCCTAGTTCGGCAATAGCTTTACTAAACAACCATTTTTCCTTTATAATTCCAGAAAAATTGCATATTTATGGTTGATATTTTATCTGTAGATAGAAAACAATATTATATGATATTTCATAATAATATTTAATGAAAAAATCCTGTCACTTTCCTTCACCCATATTTGCCAAAAATCCGTGGGGGGGGGGGGTTATTTTGCCATGAGCAACTTCCATGAATGTAAGACCATAGGCGGATATTTTCAAGTGTCGTAGAATTAGAAACATCGAATAGAATGGAAAGTGGTGAAGCTTTAAACGTTGGCTATACTTTGTTCCATCTATACTCTTCCCATATGACTGATTGTGTTCATCCTGTGGTTCCTCAATCAATCGGGTACAGACAACCACTCGTCTGTATATGTTCTACACTGCCATATAGGTCCTTTTTTTCTATTTTTATACTTCTAGAATAGAAAGAAGTAATCCAAGATGGGGATTACAGTTGCGGTCGGTGTGGCTGCTGTGACTGCCACCTGGTGTATTATTGTCGAACGAAAATTTGCGGTTGCTTTCTTATCAGTCTTGTTGGTGCGTCAGATACGGTCATAATCATGGTTATAATTCGCCACTTACAGAAAATAACAAGTTTATGTTCAGTGAGATGTAATAACAATTGTCAAGGAAAGAAATCATTGAACTCCTTCTTCCATAAATTGGATCTTTGTCACTGATATATAGATGGGTTTCAATCTCCATTCTTGGGACTGAACACAGTATCCATGGATGGCTTATCTATCTGGCAATAGCTTGGTTTTGTATATTCCTATCCTTTGTACACTCTATGCTTATACCAGGTTCTGGGGGGGGGGGGTGCAGTAACTTATGTATACTACTCAAGGTTGCTGTATACTATGCAAGGTTGCCGTATACTACCCAAAGTTGACATTTAAACCAATCAGATTGCCTCTTACAAAATTCATATGATATGTTCGCTTCGGGCACAGTGATATTTAATAAAGGTTCATAGATATTGTGTGATTATGATCAATTATTAGTGTATAAGTTCTAGGTTACCATTTATGTAAAACATATAACTCCCAGGTATATGTGTATATAAAGGAACGTAGGCGCCACCTGTAGTCTACTTCCCCAATTAACACACCACCACTAGCGCCTGCGAGAGCACATACGGGTCTGACCATTCTTCACCTGTCAACCAAACCAAAAAAATTATTTGTCGTAGTACAAGTAGTATAGAAAGACCTAGTTTGTGTGGCCGAATCTGTTCAGAGATATTTTGGTCAGAAATAATCACCGAAGTCGAAGACTGAGTAATTGTTTATTCACTTATATTTTTCGTCTATTCTTTTCAGATAGTGGCTGGTGCCGACAAACAGATATATGCAGTAAATACAATGTACCCTGGATGTGTCCATGACAGCTATGTCCTACAAAGATCGGACATCTGGGAGAGGGCTGGCAGGGGCCTACTAAGAGACTACTATCTCCTGGGAGATTCCGGGTATGTCATGTCTTATACTTGTATGTACTAGAGGGAAACTATGTTCCAGTGGGAATAAGTCAAGGTTACGAGGTAAGGGTTGGAAAAATTACAGCCCAAGGCATAGCCGCGGGCAGTAAATTTTCCAAGCTTTACCGAGTAACTTTGACTTATTTCCACTGGTATGTGGTTTCCCTATTCCTATATACCTTCAATTGTCGGCTAATATCGATAAAAACCGAACGTCTGAACGTCAACCTAGGCAGTAAACGTCAACCTGGCCAGTAACTTCAACCTGGGCAGTAAACAAAAGTTATTCCACCCCCAGCAGCGTTAAGTAATCATAGGTTGTTCGCTCATAGGTATATAGGAATGTTATTTCTTACATAAAACACAAATATACAAAGATGAATAATTACATGGTACTCCTAAATGTTAAATTTCAGAATCATTGCATCTTGCTTAAGTTTAATGTGTGATCCACAGCAAGGTTCTTTTATAATTTATGTTTTACATAAAATTTGTACCAAGGTATAGCATATATTATCAGCTAATTGTTACCTTATTTATATTTTAACAGATACCCTTTGCGCACTTTCCTGTTCACGCCCATATTTAATCCACGTTCTGAGGAGGAAATACGATACAACCACTGGCATATGACTACCAGAGTTGTTGTCGAACAGACGATAGGGCTTCTTAAGCAGAGATTCAGGTAAATGACCACAAATGCCCAATATATATTTCTATTTATATATAGTTATGATATAATGACACACTTATATCTAACTCTAAACCCAGTGGTTCCACCAAACGGCTCTTCTTGATTTGATTAAGGCTACAAGCGCCACCGTCGCGCATTCTATTAATCAGTGCGGCTCAACCCCACACTATTCACTCTACTTTGTTATATTAAGTGAAAAATATATTTTTATAATAAATATATATATAAACATACTTTTATATAGTGTAATATGGTATAGGTATAATAAATAAAGAATCAACTGCTGAGGTAGACCATTTATAACCAACTTAAATTTATTCACCCTGGGTGGACAGACATTCACATTAACATAGCAACAATACAAGAAATTGGCCTTTTTCCAGACATTCGAGGGGATCAGTACTTTCTACACATACCCTGGTAATACTGTGGATCACCCTTGGCCACTACATGAATCAGTCGTTTCTATAGTGAATACACCATAATGTAACATATTTTTCTCACCACATATCCAACATAACCATTACATGGAAATCTTATATTGGTTTGCTTTTTATATTTTCAGATGCTTAGATAGACATGGTGGATACCTGTATCATAGTCCACTGGATTGTAGCAGGATCATAAATGTGTGTGTTGGCTTGCACAACATATGTATCCGAGGTGCAGTTCCGCTGCCACTACTAGAGGACAAAGATGATGTTGTGCCACAGCCACCTCAAAGGGTACCACATGTGAACTGGGGTCCTCCTCCCCCAACGGATCATGGAAATCGAGACGGACGTGCCAGGCGATTAAATTTTTTACATACGCATTTCAGTTAAACAATGTAAAGCACATAATACTACCACCCCATAAAGAAACTGTATGTATATACAAGAAATATGAAACCATGGAAATTGATATGTAAGTAAAGAAACGGTAGTAAATAAAACTATAGACAATGTGCCTACATTATGTCATTGAACCATAGAAAAATAACTTCTTTGTCTGTTCATTACAAAAATCTAAGACAGCTTGCAAAATAAGGCTATATGCACTAAATAAGCCTATCATAACCTGTCCTGTTTAGGTAAAATAAATTATTAGAAAATTATTAAATAAATCAGAAAAAAAATATTTTTGCTTGGCAATTCCTGGGATAGTGATCAATTGTTAGATTTCAAAGTGCTCCTCAGCCTTCTTGGGTAGTTCCTCTTACTAGATCCTTGTTCTGCCTTATTTTCTGGCTTTTGTGTGACTGGTATGGCACCTGTAAGGGATCAAAAAAGATAACCGTTTTAATAATAAAGTAAATAATAAATTAGCGTAAATAACATTAGTGGATGAAAACAACTAATTCTTAGACAAAATGCTGGACAGATCAAAATTATACAATCTAATAAACTTGTATAATAAATATGTTTTTATATCATCATGGATTATGTATAAAAAATGTACCTTCTGTCATTGGAGTTTTCTCGGAGTCGTCATCTTGGACCTCATATTGAGTGCAGACTTGTGTTGTCACTACTTCAGGAACTACTTAGGTAGTTTGAGGTGTCATGTTTGTTTTGAATACTTCAAATGCTTCTCCCATTTTACGTAATTCTTGTGACATCTCCGCATTGCCTTGTACTATGGAACTCATCATGTGTTGGGATTTCAGGAATTCCATAATTTGTTTCTGACACTCTATTTCATCCCTCATTGTTTTCATTTCTTTCTGTAAATTTTCATTTGGTGTACATTTGCACGGTGTATCAAGTTTCAATTTTAGTGACTCTATGTCCTTCTTATAGCCATCAACTTCCTCTCGCATATTGCGCATTTGATTAGACAATTCTTCAGTAGCTTCTACCATGGACGAAAGAACTCTTTTGGATAGAACATTTGCCATTTCATCTTTATGACAAAGGAAGTCCTGGCGCAATTGGTCAATAGAATTTTTTAGTTCACACTCTTTTTTTTCTGTTGTTATATGTTGCACTTTCTGCATCACCTGGCTTAGTTTTGCGATTTCCTTGGCTATCTCATTGGTCTCGATTTTTTTTGTAAAAATAGGTGATGATTGACACCCTATCTCACGGCCAGTTATTTCCACAACAATTGCGTTCATGGTTGAATTACCATGATTGGACACTCCTCCTGGTAAGATGGAAAAACCTATAATAAAAGAAACAATAAATCGATAAGTTTAATAAATGCACCCTTGGCCACATATCTACATTCAGTAGAACCACGCATAACGCGGGGTGTCCGTTAGGCTGGGTTTCCGTTAGGCGGGGTGTCCGTTAGGCGGGGTTCTACTGTACATGGAAATTACTAATCCTGTACCTAGCGCTTCTGCAGTCTGGGGGCTATAGAACAAAACCGGAAGAAACTACTGACCCCTAGCATATCATTTTTAAACCAACGCTAGTGGTGCCATCTTGTGGAAAATATAGAATCTACATCTCCTGTGACGTACCAAGTACCAGCAGACCGTTCAAGTGAACTCCACTACAGGTAATTATAACAATGTTAATTATGATAACATGTCCAGATACATGTATAATAACATATCATAACATGTATAATTACCATTATACACGTCTAAGCACTACAGACATTTTCCGAAAAATGTTGTATATATTAAAAAATTCAATCGAAACGTATTTTCCCTATCATCGCCCACTGTGTGTTCCTATCGATAATTACTATATAGCAAACACTGCCGTCAGAGTTCCGTCAAGTGCCGAAATTAAGATTTAGGGGGGCCTCCCACCTACTACGACGCACTACGCTGCTGTCGGCGACAAACTATGGAAAGCTGACTAATTGCGGCGACAAACCGCTGCGCTCTGCGATTAACCCACCGACGCACTACGACGCACTACGACGCTCTACGAAATTCAAACATGTTTGAATATCGTAGAGCCTCTATGATTAACATTTTTTTGTTGTAGTGCGTCGTAGTGCGTCGGCGTGGAGCTAGTTCGTCGGCGACAAAACCTGACTAATTGAGGAGTTCGTCGGCGACACCTCCACGAATTTTTTAGTTTGTCGCCGACGCGGCCAAAGGGTTAATCATAGAGTTAATCGTAGTAGGTGGGAGGGGCCCTTTACGGCACGGGGGGGGGGGGTTTGGCAAGGGGGGTTGGCTGGGGGCCCTCCCCCCGAATACGTTCCAGTTTTTCTGTGTTTTTTATCCGACTTTCTCATCAGTCCCGACTTTCATCTATACCCAGCCCTAGCCCCGGTTCACAAGCAAAGTGTAAGTGAATTACAGCCTAATTGACTTCAAGTCCAAGTCAATTCTGCCGAGTTTGGGTTCACAAGCGAAGTCAATTACAAGTCAAGCTTAAAATACGTTCCAAATCTCAAGTCTAGTAGACAGTAGACTTGAGAAGTCAAGTCAATTCATTCTGATGCCGAAAATCACCACTGGAGAGAAAATCAATCAATAATACTATTCTAATCACATTAAATTTTTTGGAATATCATGATTAGTAAATGAGGTTTTTTGTATGAGTAGCCATAATCAATGTGTAGTTGATGCGTAGTAATATCTGAGCGATTAGCAGACATATTACATTGAAGTACATACACAATTGCTCACAGGCATATAAATCTATGTATTTCTAGAGATGCCTAGAAAAGAACCCCAAAGTCCGGAGACCAAGGCCTTACACAGGGCGGATCAGGCCTGGTATGTAGAACGACACAAGAATGAGAAAGAGTTTAAGGAAGCAAGAAAACGTGTACAGTGAGTAAAAATATTTTTAAAATATGATTAATAATTATTTTAATAAATTTGTCATATCTGACCATGAGTTTCGTTATTGAATTATCAGAGCCCTTTCACTGTTAGGGACGTGAAAATGTCTTCCTTTTTGGGATCCTCTTAAATCATGGGCGCTGATTTGTTAGTTCGTATTCACTACCATGATGTAGTATTGTAATATAAACAGGGGTATATAATATATAATAATTGTCTTATACTCCTGTATTAACATCTTTCATTAAATTATAGGCATATAATAGAAAGCGACTCAAGCAGTCTGAAATGGATGCTGAACAGAAACAAAAATTAAGGGACCAGAAAAGGGCGTGGGCTGCAGCAAAACGTCTTCGGAAAGGTACCTTATACAAAGTTGTATTATTTACATTTAAAAAATTATTACTCATACAAACCAATTTTTCATGATTTGTAGACTGACAGTGGGAGTTTGGGTCTCAGTGCGAGAGAAACTGATAAACCTACATATATATATATAAACAGATATATATTCATACTTTAATATTTTGTTATCTGAAGAGAGGGCTCCACATGAACAGCAACATCAACAGGGCCCTGTGCCACCCCCAGGACCATCGGAAGAAGTTCCTGTCCCAGACAGCATAGCTTTATGGTTAGTAGTTTTATAGTTTATATATGTTCTTTATTCTATGTTTGTTTCCCATTTTATATTTATTATCAAATACATTCATGTATTTTTTGGTGATGTCCTTAAACAATAACAGCCACATTATGCTAAGTTTATATGAAATTATTTTTTCAGAACACGCTCTAAGACGTCGACAGGGAAAGGAAAAGGGAAGGTCAAGAGGACACAACAGGGCCTCGAAGCCCGAGAAGCACCCAAAGACCCAGAACCCCCCCAAGCCCCAGAAGCACCCCAAAACCAAGAAGCTCCCCAAGCCCCAGAAGCACCCCAGGCCCAGAACCTCCCCAAGCCCCAGAAGCACCCCAAGACCCAGAACCTCCCCAAGCCCCAGAAGCACCCCAAGACCCAGAACCCCCCCAAGCCCCAAAAGCACCCCAAAACCAAGAACCTCCCCAAGCCCCAGAAGCACCCCAAGACCCAGAACACCCCCAAGCTCCAGAAGCACCCCAAGACCCAGAACACCCCCAAGCTCCAGAAGCACCACAGCTGCCCCAGGCAGTGAACTTTGGTCCGTCCAAAATATTTTTTTTATCTTACCTTGGCCTTATGCAGAAAAGAAAATCATAGACCATTTAATAATAAAAAAACTTTTAAATATAAAATATTTTTATTTATTTACCTAAACAGGCACACACATATGATCAATAAAATATTAGTGGTCACCACCTTAGTTATCTCATCTATTGCATGAACTAAAATTGCTTTAGATACTACTGATCCCTATTTTTTTTTAATATGGATACTATATAAAGACAGAAATTAGTAAGTAAAATGATATTCAAATCTTACTTTGTTTATCTTGAACATCTATTTTGTTGGAGGCCACTACAGTTACACCACATGGTTTACTTTGTGTAACACCGGTTGCATTTGAGCATTGTATGGCCGAAGGTTGTATAATACTAGGCTCGTTAGGTATGACAGTGAAAGTAACCGTTGGTAAAGAACAACTGTTGTCCGACGATTCGGCAGGCCCTGTTTGTGGGTCACTTTCAAAGGTTGGAAAAACCTTTGCTGGAAAAAGAAGAAAAATCTGTAAAAATTACTGTGATATTATAAATTTAAATTCAGAAAATATTTGATATTTTTTAAATGTTTATGATAAATGTTTTATATATAACTTCCTCCCACAAACTATAGTATGCTATTGCACTTTCTATACGGTATTTTGTGTATTTATTAATATCATTTTAGAAGAAACCATTATTAATAGGACATTATTCTATAAATTTATATGGAAATCATTGTCAACATTCATTTAATTGCAATTCTAAACCAGTATTAATCTTACCCTTGACTGCAGTTGAAGTTTCATCTACACATAATTGTCTTTTTCGGAGTATTGCTTCCTCACTCATCCTTTGGCCATTTTCTTCTTCTTGAATTGCCTCTGTTAGGTAGCTCTGGAAAATCTCTGATTGCCTCAGGACATCCCGTGAGGTGGTTGTTACGTAGGATTTGAAAAGGGAAGGGACAGCAGTGTCTGTTCCAGGATATGCAGAAACCGACCCGGAGACAGAAGAGGAATAGGGAGGAGAAAGATTATAAGAAGAGGCACTGGTAGCAGATGAAGAGGCAGTAGCTACTCTCTTATTGAAGACAGGACTAGCGCAAGTAGATTGGGATGATTGTTGTTGCTCTGTGGTTAGGGTTTGCAGGGGTACAGATTTCTTTGTTCCGTACTGGCGAGTGCCAGGGATACCTGAAAAAAAAGAAGAAAAAAGGGCAGTGTAAACATTGATTAGACTGTCGACCACGGGCAGAGAAATATGAAAACAATAAAAGTGCTACTGGACATAGGGGCGGGATCAGTCGTATCTAATACGGGCAGTGCAAACATTCATTAGACTGTCGACCACCACGGAGAAACATGAAAACAACATGAGTGGTACTGCTGGACATAGGGGCGGGATCTTATTCAAGGTCGGTCATTATTTTGTATAATTTTCTAATAATCTTACAGTATTAACCTAATATCCTGTTTGATCTAATGCAAATTAAAATGTTGAAATAATTGTTTTGTTGCCTGTAGGAAAAGAAGGCCTGTACAAGAAGGTAAATTGATAAAAAAAAATTATTTACCTGTTATAGTCTGTTCAGAAGCATACAGTATCGCCAACTCATCAACAGGCGTAAGTGCAAGACGGCTGGGTAGTGCTCCATTTCCCGTTGTTTGCATGTGTGTATTACGATCTCCTGCCTATATAAATAATAAATTGTCATAGGTTAACACAAATGGCCATAAGTTGTTTTTTCCCCCTTATCTTACATTTATTATTGATACTACTATAGCAATATTAAATAGAAGATTAACTTCACAAATTAAATAACTATTTGACAAATAAATAGGGAGTGAAATTATTACAAAACTGTTTTATTTGCAATAATATTAGGAAAATAAATACATTAATAAAACTGCCCAAACGCTTAAACTAAAATATGAAGAGATGTCATGAGTTTGTTGCCTCCATAATCTGACAAGTTGAAATTTGGTAATATTACTGGTACTGGACATAGGGGCGGGATCAGTCGTATATAAAACAGGTGATCCAACATTGATTAGTGGCTTATAGATTATCCACGATTTATTAATATTAGAAAGTAGTGACATAAAAAAGACTTTATAATAGTGACATAAAGAAATGCCATGTTAATACGGGTACGAAAACATGCATTTAAATTATATATTTTACATATATTATTGCAACCTATCTTAGTTACTTACACGCTTACGCGCCTCTGACACAAAACAAACTAAAAGCCTCTGATCTGGTTGAAAAGGACACTGATTTGACACGTGCTAAAAGTAAATTAATTGAAATAGATATTTATTTTGCATTTGATTTATTTATGAGTGTAGTAGGTAATATTTTCATAATAAAATACACATTAAAATACAGTCCATGAAAAAATTATAATAAACTTTACCATGAACTCGCTTCCACGCATCAGCCTTTTCTCTCTTGGAACCTCCAGGTCCGGAGTGCTGGGATTTTAATATAGGTTTATCATCATTGGCACCAGTTAAAAGAGCATGGATCTCCTCCGTTGTCCAAGAAGGTTTTGTTTTTTTTCCTGGCCAGCGTGGACTGGACGTTCTGGATGTTCAGCCATTTCTCCTACATAATATGAAAAACACGGATGGATCAGTCATATATAAATATACCTCCAGGACTACATGTTGCATAAAACTGTTGACCACCGCAGAGAAATATGAAAACAATATAAGTGCTACTGGACATAGGGGCGGGATCAGTCGTATCTAATACAGGCAGTGCAAACATTCATTAGACTATCGACCACCACGGAGAAACATGAAAACAACATGAGTGGTACTGGACATAGGGGCGGGATCAGTCGTATCTAATACGGGCAGTGCAAACATTCATTAGACTGTCGACCACCACGGAGAAACATGAAAACAACATGAGTGGTACTGCTGGACATAGGGGCGGGATCAGTCGTATCTAAAATGTGACATTGACACTTTGGGCGATAAAAGGCCGAATTGCTGCATTCGAAGTACATGGACCTTCTTGTATACAATATTTCAGTTCAGACTACACTATCTAACAAGTATGATATTATATTAAACTCATTTGGTGTATTTATAGCTTTTATGATACTTTACTTACCGTTGATCGCGTTTATTTTACCCTCGTACATACGGCTTGTCAACAACATCTGTGTGAGCGATAAAAGGTTGATATGACTGTGCCAGTGTTGGAGCTGGTATCCGGCAAGTGTAAAAATATAGAACCTAAGATTATTCTATATTTGTCTCAAGCTGAGACAATTTTCGCGGCGATCTACCATGGCGCACCAAGACCTCGTCTATAGGACGGCGGCCATTTTTTGTCTTGAAAAAATGTCTTACATTCTCTAAGATATCTTGACAGATCTCAGCCTAAGACGGTCTTGACTAAAAAACAGGGCCCTGGAGTTTTGGCTCCGGACTTCGCCTCATGAGTCGTGGCATATGGTGGCCAAGATTAAAACTCATCCAGTCTTACGATAATATTGTAGTTTTGCTTTAAGACCTGCAGCCATTGCTGCCGATATACTCCGACATGCCTTATGACACATGCCGAAACAGAAAATCTGCACCGTAGCCTTATCGGAACTCCTGTGTCGGAGTGTATCGGTGTGTGTTTTGCGGAAATGAGGTATGGACCTGTAAAATGCAAGAGAAACACGGCATGAATACTGCGTCCTCCCCGACTATTTGATACATACGTGCAGTCGGTAGCATCACCGACATACTTGTAGGAGAACTCAAATAATCGCTACCATTTTCTTCGGCCAATGGAAAAGCGTCATATTGGGCGTATTAGTGTGCATTGGAAGCCCAGTAGGTTCGGCCCTGTAGTTATCGAAAGGGAATTAATTTTACGCCGTCGTGTGTGGTAGTGTGTCAGAACGGGTTTAGCAGATAAAATGAAAAGGTGACCAAGGTCCTGACGGCGATTACGATGCAACCAGCATTCCAATGCAAATATCATTTCAAACTATATAAATTTATATGATACGTGTTGAATAAAATTGGTCCACTGCCTCTACACAGCCTTTTCTTCCTACACCAAACAGCGAAGGGCATCGTAACGTGCGTCGTAATGTTGGTATCGTCCTCTGGTGGTTGGCTTCTGGCCGACTGTCGTGTCCGGACATGGCCGTCGCCAGTGGAGTTGAACTAATGACAAATTCACTTTCCACACGGCGACCACACATGTTCGGCTCGCAGCCCTAAAGTAAGACAAATCGGTAAGCACAGCGCCATGATGAATGACTCGGATTGCGCGCGGCTTATCGGACAAAACTGCCGGCTTAACGGTGGCGCGCATAAGCTAAAGCCCGCCAACTCATAAAGACATCAATACACGCGCTGGCCTAATTTGGAGTAAGACAAGTAAAGCCTCTGCCTGATTAGGCGCCGCTGACGCCAGCCTTGAGGTGTGTACACTGCACAGCTCGGCGTAATATACACCGTCGTCGGCCGGATGACGTTCTGATCTAACCTGGCAGGCATGCGCCTCGAGACCTGCGTTAACTTAGCGCCACGGCCGCCAGAGCGCACCACCCGTTCACCAATGCTGCGCATAACCGGAAATCGTGGTCCCCACAGTAGCACCGGAAGCGGATGTTATCGCCGTCCGGAAATAAATGAAGTATAATTGGTTATAGCCGTGGAGGCTGAGAAGCAGCGATGGAGGTGATCTCCAATAGATTGTCTTTCCTATTCTGTTCTCCTTAAGTTAACAGGTAATAGCCGCAGGCACCGGTAACTGGAATGTAATAAGAACACCACCGCAAACCAGGGGCCTATTTTTTAGTCAAGATAATCTTTGGCTAAGACCGTCTTAAGACCAAAGTGTGCTATAGACAAGATATCTTAGAGGATCTTTGATATATCTTGGGCTGAGACGTCTTAGGGGCGTTATAGGTGTCTTTTAGTCAAGATCATCTTGAGATATCTTAGGCTATCTTAGCTCAAATTGGCTCCAAAACGGTCTCAGCCCAAGACAAGGTTGGACGTTTCCTAGAGGTGTCTTAGAGGTATCTTACGGCCATGTGACCACATGAGAGCAAGAAAACAAGATGCTCTTGTCACTCAACCGTCCTCAGTCACCTGTCCACACTCAACAGTCCGCACTCAACAGTCCACACCAACACCACACCCATCCCCACACCCACACCCACACCCACAACCACAACCACACCCACACCCACAACCACATCCATACCTACAACCACAGCCACAGCCACAACCACTACTACAACTACAACCACATCTACAGCCAAAACCACAGCCACAACCACAACCACATCTACACCCACACCCACACCCACAACCACATCCACAGCTAAAACCACAGCCAAAACCACACCCACACCCACAACCACATCTACAGCCAAAACCATAACCACAACCACACCCACAACCACATCTACAGCCAAAACCACAACCCCAACCACACCCACAACCACAATCACACCCACAACCACACCTCAATAAAATTCTTTTCACCTTTTGTAGATGAAAATGATGTGCCAGCACCGGGGGTTTGAACACCCTAGCTCCAGCATGATTGCCAAATGCCTAACCTATGTCTCCACAGAGTTGGGTGATGCAATACACTCCTGAGACCCCAATATAACTTGATATGACTGCGCCTGTGCTGGAGCTGGGCCCTGCTTTTTAGTCATGACCATTGTGTGGCCAGGAAGGCCCAAGACCAACCAGCGATCTCACAACAAGATGGCCGGTGTGCTATAGACGGTGTCGTAGTGCGCACGGGAAATCGCTGCTAAAAGTGTCTCAAGTATAGAACTGAAAATGAAATTTTAACACGAGTAGGGGATACATATAACCTATAATCATCCTAAATATGAAGAAGGTCGGCTGCACCGTGCCGAAAATACCGGCGTTTGAATTTCGTCTGCTCTAGTGGCCAATACACCCTCCCACCTCCCGGTGCGCAGTGAATGTCGAGATCGCTGCATAAATTAGGGTCACGTGAGCGTAGGGCTACACTGGCCACCAGAGCAGAGATTGCTATGACGAAATTCAAACGCCGATAGCTTTTGAACGGTGCAGCATATTTGGTACGATTATAGGTTATATGTTTACCTTACTCGTGTTGAAATTACATTGCTTAATTTCTTACGGGAAGTGAAGTTGCGCATTCTGTACGACATGTCGATAGATGTCTTAGGTCTAAGACAGTTTGGGAGACAAATTTACCCACGTGACCTTACACGTCTCATGACTTTAGCACACCTCAGACCACCCTAAGTCTCTTAGAGCAGTGATAGTTACCCGACCCCCTAAACTATCGCGACTATAGTACACAAAAACATGTTGCCCGTAACGATGGTCGTCACTAAAAAACAAGGCCCAGGTATCCGGCAAGAGTAGAATTATAGAACCTAAGTTCTATATTTGTCTCAAGCTAAGACAATTTTATTGGCGATCTACCATGGCGCACCAAGACCATGTCTATAGGACAGCGGCCATCTTTTGTCTTGAAGAAATGTCTTAGATTCTCTAGGATATCTTCCCAGATCTCAGCCCAAGACTGTCTTGACAAAAAAACAGCGCCCATCTTTTTTGGTATTTGATATTTCTCTGACCAATTTTCGGTTCCTCACCCATTTATATTTTTTTTAATAGAAAGATAAGCTGCTGGGGGGCGTTACATAAGTTTGTCGCAAAAACCATCGCAAACGTTTTGCAATATAACTTTTTGGACCTCGAGGACGACGACGTTAAATCAGACTCAAACTTGACTTGGGAGGAATATGACGACTCCGTTAAGGACCCCTCCTTCCTTGCCACTGCAGGTGATATTGATTCAGATGATGATTTCCAAGAAGATCGTGAGGAAATTAGCTTGAAATATATAAAAAGTCAGAAGGAAAGTGTTGCTGAAACTAGTAAGAGTAAGGTGGCGAAAAACCCTCGTTGGTCAGGTGCAGAGAAGATAGCCTTGTTGAAGACCGCATATGTTGACAGGGAAATATTATGTGTCCACCTTAGTAAGAAGAACAAGGAAGCCAAGAACATTGCTCTTGAAAAGTGCTTCAGTAAGTATGGTCTATACAATATTGGCCCCCACCCCCCCCCCCCCCTGAAAGAAAAGGCATACTCAATTTTTAGTTAGTCTATGTTTTGTTAACATAATATACTTATACAGAAAAGAAGTACCTGTTAATTAATCTATTACATCAGGTTGTGTTGAAATTAATGATATATTATAAATTGTTTATCCTATAAATTTAAATTGTAATTATTTTCTTGTCGCTGTGAACTTAACCCCAAAGTATGTAGTGTCTGATGTAAATATATCTTTTTTTTTAAATCACATGCATGTTAAGAGCATTATATCATTTGTTCAGATGCTGTTTCTGCTGTGTCGGCAGCGGGTAGGACCACCGAGGAAATTCGTAATCAGCTTCGGGACTTCACATCGCGTACCAACAAATGGGTGATTATATATTTTTATCGCATTGTCTACAACGCTTTCTAAATTAGATTATTTCGAACCTCTAATGATTTTCAATAGTTGTGCCACCTTTCATATACTCAAATATAAGTGAACTAGTATTTCAATTATCCATATTAAATGAATCGAAGCAGGTTCAATGCCACTATTACTTTTTTGTCCCATGCATTGTTGTTATTTGATTCAAAATAAATACTTACTGTTTACATTATTGAGATACTGCCTTCTGGCATTAATTACAATTAGTTGTATATAATAGTTAATATTGATTTTATCATTTAAAGAATGATCACCTCTTTGAGAAATATGGGGACAAGGATGGCAACATAAAACCCAGGTCCATAGGTGCATGTGACAAACTAGACTACAGCCAGCGGTTGGTACTACGCTACCTAGATGTCACACAAATTGCCGGTGTGTACAAATATATTTCAATAAAATTCCTTTGTATAAGAATTGTATAGTACTAGGTTGGTAAATTGTTATCGTTAGTTTGGCGTACACTGTAACAAATCGCACCTGTATTAATTTAGTTGTCAAATTTATTTGTAATAAACTGTAACTCCAATGAAATGTGTTTGCCAAATATTGCGACGTCATATTAATGTTTCTTGGTTACTTTACTTGTCATATTATTCTGTGGTGCATTATTAAAAAAAAACTACTTTATTCAGCAGACCTGAAAGCAAAACCGAAAAAAGAAGATGTCATTTGCGAAGATCCAGCCTCTCCTTCTGATGTACCCTCGCCTCCACCGTCTTCACCTGTTAACATCAGTTCCAGCCCAGTCCAGGATATAAGGCCGCTTCATTTCAAGGAGAAGTGCAAGTGCATGCGATAAACAAAGATTTACTGACAGACGCGTTAGCTGTAGCTATAACAAAACCACCTGCCCCGTTTCAGTTTGTCGCCCAGTCTGTGGCAGAAAACATAAGTGTACCACAAAAAAAAAACCGCCCCCGTTTCAAATTGTTGCGGAGTCTTTGCCTGCAAATGCTAGTGTAACTGACACTTCCAAACCAAAAGTACATCAAAGTAAATCGCTGCAAGACAGTACTGTCAAATCTAGTGTTAGTGTACTTGAAACGGGTGAAGATCCAGTAGTAATGTGTAAAGCAGATAAACTTCAGCAACTTTTGGAAATGAATCAGGGAACCAATCGTTTGATTGCGGAAAACTGTCCCAGAATGGTAGCCGCGTGTTCGGCGACGAAGATTGAGTCTGACAATAAAACCCAATCATCCAGACGTGGGACAAAACCAAAGGCCAAAAAGTGATTAAATAGATATTGATTTTCTTATGTCATTCGTCTCATGGTGTTGAACACGACACAAACATTTTATACTCTTGCATACCTATAGGTCATAAAATACTTGTCTGGTATTGTTAAAAAAGTAATATATTACTTGCGTGTTAGTAGGTATTCATTGTAGCAACCTACTACTGTTTAGGTACGGTCTGAAAACAATTCACAGATCTTTGTTAGTTTCAGATCTGACCACACAAAAAAGTTGATTGATGTTTAATGTTCGAATTTATCAATAAAGTGGCCTTTTTTCAATTCATGTTTACTTCTAATTCGCATCAATTTCATATAATTGTAATACAGACTAATGATATATTAAGTTATATAAAATATTGATCCAATATTAAATACATAGATATTAGTTATCAAAGCCAGTAAAATGACATATTAAATATGTAATATATAGGAAATTATTAAAAATGAATAACAGCGTTAGCAGCGATGAAAAAATTGCCTCTTTAGTGGACATCGCGCATGACGTCACCTTTGTTTCAACGCGCCATTTGCAAACTTGTCTCTGTCGGTGTCTGCGTTTAAATATGCGTCCTCACAGTGGAAAGGTAGGCATGCCCTTGTCCTAGTTCGGACCTGAACATCATAAAGTATTGTAGAATTAGTGGGATTGAAGAATGGATACTAATATATCGTATTTTATTAAAAATAACACTGTTTATAATAATTCGCCATATTAGTAAGTAGTACATGAAATATCACCCATTGTAGGGCTTCATAACATTTTTTAGCGCAGAATCGGTGACAAATAGACTATTTTTTTTATTGATATTAGGAAAACGGTAAAGGTAAAGCACCCGCTAGAAAAAAGGGAGTAAAAAGACAAGCTGAAGATGATGTCCATAGTGATGAAAGCTGGGAGGCTGATGAGGAACCATCTACACCGGTAGATAGCATGGAAAGTAATGTCGCTACTGAAACACATGCGGGTGATGCTGCTGCTGATACCGAAAACCCTGAGCTGCTACCACAGGAACTTATCGGTCGTCCAGAACCAGATACCTACGACATTTCGGATGAGGAAGGTGATGACCATACCGGATTATGGAGGGATGGTGATGTTGAAGCGCTTGTCCTTGCAATCAATCACAATTGTGACCGACTGAAAGGGAGATTCGCAGGAACCGCTGGTGGTAGAGATCCTAGAGACCGTGCTTGGGCTAAAGATACTGGTTAGTATAAATTTCATAGTTGGTGAGATGAATAGTTGCTATAATTATTTAGCTCAAGTTATCTAACAATTAAATTTGATAACAAAATGGAATCACCTACCATAAAAACTAAACGACATTCGTTACAGGTGAAGAAGAAGGTTAGTTATGCATAAGTATTTATCTATTATATTCGATATAAATGTTAAATGTAAGACTTGCCTTGTTTCTCAATGCATTTATTTCAATCCCAATTATATATTACTTTTTCATGACAGTACAATGCCCTACGTCGGGAGTTGAACAGAACGGGTTCCCGCATCATACTAGATAAGATGTACCTGATGCAAATCGAGGAGATGCTACTTGACTATATTGGAGTTGAGGGAGTAATCGGTAAGTAAGCAATGGTATACATAGTCAAAAACAAACTAAGCTGTTTCGATGAAATCAATGATAAAAATAAGCACGATAATATGTATCATCAATGAACATTTGTAACTTTTAACAGATCATTTTATTGACCTTGTACAGGCATCCCGGGTATACATGGAGTATCTCTCACCCCAGACGTCAGCGCAGATTATCGGAAGATCCGCTCTGAAAATGCAAAGAAAGCCTGGGACCATGCACGCCCCCATAAACCCGACTACCAGAAGGACCTACCTGTATTTTTCTGTCTCAAACACCTAAAAAATAAAATGGTAACAAAAAAGTTCAACCCTGCAACAAAGTAAAAGTGCCTTAGGACAGTTGTCCATGTAACTAACAATAAATAAAGCAATAGTTGACAAAAACAAAAGAAAATGTTCTTTGTATGTGAAATCCTGTTCACATCGTTAGCCATCAGCGATCAACGGTGGCACTATCTCTAGCAATACTATTTTGATTTTGGAAATGTAGCCTCGAATATGCGTCACGTGCATCTTCATCTTCCTCTGCTGGGGGAAGTTGATGGAATTCATGTGGTTGCTGCGGAGGCACCCTTACCAGAAGAACCTACCTGTGTCTCAAACACCTAAAAAATAAAATGGTGACAAAAAAGTTCAACCCTGCAACAAAGTAACCAGATGTAGGTATAACAAGTGTAAATCGCTAAGTATGTCACAAAATAATTCAATAAAGATTAACAATTAATTAGAATAAAAAACAAACACATACAAGCAGCGAACAACTACTGTTTTAGGTTATCATGTACTGAACAATAGTAAATAATGTTAATCACACACAGACACCCACCCAGAATCTCCTAACAGCACAAAATTGTCCCAATGTTCAGCTTCTGCATCATCATACAGAGCACTAGTGGTGAATGCATAGGCATCATTGGCTGAACCAGCAAACAAAGTGTCCAAATGGGTAATAGGGTTGTCCGCATCACACACCACCTGTTTCAATTCAATGTTGAATTAAAATAGTTATTATAAATTCATTTCAAAAATATCTATACATTATATGCACATTAATATGGATGATTAAATACATTAAATTGGTTACCAATTTGCAAATCACAATTCAAGGAATAGTAGCCTTTGCGATTGACAAAGACAGCTTCTCTATCCTTTTTGGGAGAAACGATTGCAACATGGGTCCCATCTATACAACCCATCACCATCGGATGATTCCCATGTTTGTGGTAGAATTCGGTAGCTTTATTCATTTTCTGTTCTTAAATATGAGGCCAGACTATGTACCTGAAACAATATATGTAACAACATTATTTAAAGTTTAGAACAAATGTAAGACAAAAGTACATGTTTGGACACTAAGCTAATTTTGGGGATTAGTTTAAGGCAGTGGTTTATATTTTTTTAAGATAATATAACCTACCTGTTGGCGAATTCGTAGAAATAGTTCGACACATCTTCTACACACCTGGATACGGTCACAGTGGAAGTATGGTGGCTGTCTGCTATAGTCATGAAAGTTGCACCCGTTGCAAAAATAGTACGGCCGTGCACACCTGTAAAATTTGCATTCATAAAATAAATAGGAATAGTTTAAGAATGTTCAATATTAAAACACAAAAAAGCCAGTTGAAAACATATAGTTTATTATATTGAAATACTATTTCATTTAAAGTTGGTAATAACACCATGACAACCCCCCCTCCCCCCCAAGAAATGGATGTATAATATCCTTACCTGCTGGAAGTGGGATTGACCACCACCGACACTGGTTCCATCGGTTCTTGACCATGGCCCAATGTCACTAGCCACTCCTTTAGCCTTTCCTTGGATAACCGAAATCGTTTCTGGAAGTGTTCGTCCCTCCATTGAACATCTGGTTCTAGCTGTATCTGATAAACCTTCTTATACCGACCATTACGATCCACTTCTTGATTGAATGCCGCCATTTTTGGAATAACTCAACACAGGACTGCCATTTTAAAATATTTTATTTCAATGAGATAAGAGTTGAACAAGAAAAGCTTATTCGTAAAGGTAGTATTAAGATTAGTCATTACTACTATAAGTATAAAATGTTTTAAAAATATATGTACATGAAGCAAGTCAGTGCTCGAGTTTGTTAAGACATAAATCTTTGGTTGATTGTGACAATTGAGAGTGGAGACGATACAACATTTAGTTTTTCTGCTGCATTGTTGACGATTGACCCTGGTTAGAGGCCAAAAGATGGGAGAGTTGTTGGGAGGCTGTGGTGATCAGTTGTCGCGGGACGTAGGAGTAGACCGCCGATGAGCGCCACTGGCCAAGGGTCATGATGTCATCGATGGGGACGCCTCCTGGGTGCCCGCTCTGCGCAGACCATGGAGTGTGAATGTGTCAGCGAGGGGATGTCAGAGGGCCGGAGGCCAGCTCTAAGCAGGTTCTGGATATCTATAGGCCGGAGGGGGCGGCCACCGCCACCCACAAAGGCCGGGCCATGTGGGGCGCCGGGGTAAGCCGCCACATAGTCCTTCCAGGCGCAGACTGGGCAGATTGCGGATCCAGTGGCGTAAACAGGGAGGTCACAAGGAGGGCCACTCACCGATTGCGACGAGCGGACCGTAAGCTGGAGCGAGTCATGCCTCCAAGTGAATGTCTCGCTGCCGGAGAGTGTGAGGGCCCCGACCTGCTGAACCTGTTGGTGATAGAAAGTTAGATTGTCTTAGAAGCGATGTAAAGGCTATCAGTAGAACAGCTTTTGTCGGGAGGCCAGCATATCCTGAAATATCAAGTGCTTCAGCCAGCAATGTGATAGTCATGACGTCCAGGGCAGGAGCCTGGTTCGGGACATGAGTTGACCTGCGCTGAATGCCATGGATCGTAGCTGTGTAGGTATAGGAGCTGAACGGCTCATCCGACCTGCCTATACATTTATTATAAGTTTTTGCTCGGACATATAATTACGAACGGAAGCGGGGGATTTTAGGAAAGTGGCCAAAAAGGAGGTGTAAAGAGCAAGTTCGTGTGAAGACGGGGTCTTATGGTCAAAGTTATTTTTTATCATAAATTCCAGATACTGTCTTGCCTGACGGACGTGGTTTTCCCACGTGCTAGGGGCCACAGCCGCGAGAAGGTTTCGTTGTAACTCCAGGTTTAGATGTGATGGGCCTGCAAAGAGATTAGCATGAGGTCAAGATCTTGTTGACAGGAATTGGTGAGATTTTGGCCAAGCCTTTACTTTTAATCAAATCTGTAGCTCTAACTGTCATTGACTCATCATTTGGAGCAAGTGAGAGAGCATCTGCGAGAATCAGTTCTGCACCTGGGGAGTGTGTGATGGTGATCTCCACGTTGTAGATGGCTTCAATCAGGGCTATTTCCCTGGCACATGCTGCCAGGAAACTGTCACGGGTTCGCCCTGAGTTCAGTGCATACATAGATCCGATGTTATCAGTTGTAACTCGTATCTTACAGGGGCATCTGTCTTCAGTTAAGAAAGTTTTTATAGCAAGGATTGCATTTACTGCCTCTATTTGGGTTATGTGGTAAGAGACCTTGATGTCTTCCGTAAGGCCAGAGCTGTAGGCTTCCCCAGTTGTCTCTGAAAAAGCCCCCACTCCGTCGAGACAGGCATCACACTCAATCAGGAGAGTTGGCCAGTCATTAGGGAGAAGTCGCTTACCATTTGATGAAGCCGCAAAATTCGCAAACCATTGGACGTCACCCCTGAACTCTTCGTCGAGGTGGACGTCCTCTTTTTCATGAGCAGCCCTCAGTTTTGCAAGTATGTCGTTCATGTACCTCTTCGCCAGTGGAATGCATTGGGATGCGAAGTTGAGTCGTCCACACAGTACCTGAAGCTCTTTTTTGGTGGCCATGGTGCGAGTAGTCCACCGGGCGCATTCATCCTCGATCTCCTTGAGTTTTCCTAGAGGGATAGAGAGTTGCATTAGAACAGTATCGATTTCAATGCCTAACCAAACTATCTTCTTTGTAGGAAATTCTGATTTTTCTTTAGCCAGTTTGAGTCCTTAACGCTCACAGAGTGCTTCAAAGTGGATGAAGGCAGCCATTGCGCTGTTAAAATCCCCATGAACTCCTATGAAGTCGTCCACGTATGCAAGTACTGTATGATTATGGTCATTTGTCATCAGGTGACACGTTGTTGGCAACTTCCGGAAAACCGGCAGCCCCAGCTAGGGCACAAATCAAAGTAATATCTTCCCAATCCGTCCCTGAAACCTGAGTTGCCTGTATGCACATTCCAAGTCTGCCTTCCATAGCAGGCAACCCTGTCCTTTGCGTACCACTTCCTCTGCCAACTCCGATACAGTGGGTAGGGTATATTTAAAGGGCTTTCCCTGGAAAACATTTGCCTTAATTCCAGTGTTTACCGAACTGCCTTGAGGGTAGCTAAGGTCAAGTATTACTCTTCTTATGTCTACCCCATTCTTCATCTTTGGCCGAGTCATAAGGGGGCTTACCTGTGTCCACTCTTTGAAAGGGGGTTCAGCAAAGGGGCCCACTATTGCTCCATGATGTTTTTCTTTTTGAATGAATTTATTTACTGCCTGTGGATATCTGTCGGCTGAACTTTTCAGATGGGATAGGGGTTTCATGACCCACATATGAAGTCATGGTATCCCTTTAGGCTATGTTTCCATTCATTTATATTTAGGTCAGATGGTAACGAGATCTTCACTCCAAGATAATTTGGGAGGTTGGTTTGTCTCACCTTGGTGTACGTATCCATTGTAGCAGGGGATTGGCGTGCGGCCTCTGTCGTTACCTGCGGCCAGTGCGACCCAATGAAGCGTGCATATTGATGTGGGCTGGTTGTGTTGTCCACTTCCTTGTCAACATTCAGGCAGGAGACACCTGTAGAAATCTGGGGTAGAGAGTCACAGAGAGAAGGCGTTGCATCGCTTTCCATTGTGTCCGGTTCCCCCCTGCAGTCCGTGCTCATATTTCCCAGTTGACTGGGGAAAAGTAAAGATTAATGTCACGTTAGTTTCATTCTGGTCAACCAATTCACAATGTTCAATTATAGCCGTGTAAGGTGGGTCACCACACTTAGGTGGAGAGTCACCTGTGTCAATCGTTGTCGATTTCCCAGTGCTCCGACCAGTGCTGTGGGCAGCAGGGCGGTGTGTTGATCTGTTATTTATAGCCAAATGCCAGCCGGTATGGGCCGCTTTGTACACATGTAGGGCCTGGGTGCGATGCACCGAGTCCCTAGAGGGGAGTATCACCCTAGTTCTATGAGAGCATTTACTGGTGTCTGTCCCCAAACCCCGGGTGTCCCCAAACCTCTTTAGTGGACATCGCGCATGACGTCACATTTGCTTCAACGCGCCATTTGCAAACTTGTCTCTGTCGGTGTCTGCGTTAAAATATGCGTCCTCACAGTGGAAAGGTAGGCATGCCCTTGTCCTAGTTCGGACCTGAACATCATAAAGTATTGTAGAAGTAGTGGGATTGAAGAATGGATACTAATATATCGTATTTTATTAAAAATAACACTGTTTATAATAATTCGCCATATTAGTAAGTAGTACATGAAATATCACCCATTGTAGGGCTTCATAACATTTTTTAGCGCAGAATCGGTGACAAATAGACTATTTTTTTTATTGATATTAGGAAAACGGTAAAGGTAAAGCACCCGCTAGAAAAAAGGGAGTAAAAAGACAAGCTGAAGATGATGTCCATAGTGATGAAAGCTGGGAGGCTGATGAGGAACCATCTACACCGGTAGATAGCATGGAAAGTAATGTCGCTACTGAAACACATGCGGGTGATGCTGCTGCTGATACCGAAAACCCTGAGCTGCTACCACAGGAACTTATCGGTCGTCCAGAACCAGATACCTACGACATTTCGGATGAGGAAGGTGATGACCATACCGGATTATGGAGGGATGGTGATGTTGAAGCGCTTGTCCTTGCAATCAATCACAATTGTGACCGACTGAAAGGGAGATTCGCAGGAACCGCTGGTGGTAGAGATCCTAGAGACCGTGCTTGGGCTAAAGATACTGGTTAGTATAAATTTCATAGTTGGTGAGATGAATAGTTGCTATAATTATTTAGCTCAAGTTATCTAACAATTAAATTTGATAACAAAATGGAATCACCTACCATAAAAACTAAACGACATTCGTTACAGGTGAAGAAGAAGGTTAGTTATGCATAAGTATTTATTTATTATATTCGATATAAATGTTAAATGTAAGACTTGCCTTGTTTCTCAATGCATTTATTTCAATCCCAATTATATATTACTTTTTCATGACAGTACAATGCCCTACGTCGGGAGTTGAACAGAACGGGTTCCCGCATCATACCAGATAAGATGTACCTGACGCAAATCGAGGAGATGCTACTTGACTATATTGGAGTTGAGGGAGTAATCGGTAAGTAAGCAATGGTATACATAGTCAAAAACAAACTAAGCTGTTTCGATGAAATCAATGATAAAAACAAGCACGATAATATGTATCATCAATGAACATTTGTAACTTTTAACAGATCATTTTATTGACCTTGTACAGGCATTCTGGGTATACATGGAGTATCTCTCACCCCAGACGTTAGCGCAGATTATCGGAAGATCCGCTCTGAAAATGCAAAGAAAGCCTGGGACCATGCACGCCCCCATAAACCCGACTACCAGAAGGACCTACCTGTATTTTTCTGTCTCAAACACCTAAAAAATAAAATGGTAACAAAAAAGTTCAACCCTGCAACAAAGTAAAAGTGCCTCAGGACAGTTGTCCATGTAACTAACAATAAATAAAGCAATAGTTGACAAAAACAAAAGAAAATGTTCTTTGTATGTGAAATCCTGTTCACATCGTTAGCCATCAGCGATCAACGGTGGCACTATCTCTAGCAATACTATTTTGATTTTGGAAATGTAGCCTCCAATATGCGTCACGTGCATCTTCATCTTCCTCTGCTGGGGGAAGTTGATGGAATTCATGTGGTTGCTGCGGAGGCACCCTTACCATCTGGAAGGCATCAGGTTCAGTGTCCTCTCTCACATCGACGACAGGGGCACGATCAACTATCTTGGCGGCACATTCAGGTTGATGATGAAGGTAACCACCACTGGCATCTAAGCATCTGTAAAGTGAATAAATCATAATATAAGAAAAATATATTAACTCTCTATATCTTTTCTAATATAGTAAGACAAAATAGAAATATAAAACTAGCTTACCGCCACCTCTGCTTCATGATACCGATAGTCCTTTCCACTATGGACCTTGTCGA
Organism: Alentia gelatinosa; assembly: GCA_950022655.1. NCBI lineage: Eukaryota > Metazoa > Annelida > Polychaeta > Phyllodocida > Polynoidae > Alentia > Alentia gelatinosa. The sequence continues at coordinate 54,558,947 of OX465580.1, read as the reverse complement.
TAAATGCCAGCCATTATATGCACATTCCCTTGGACTGTTAGGGGCATGGTAGGGGGTAAGAAGGTACTTCTTTAGGCCGTACCTATAAAGTATGTATAACAAGTGTAAATCGCTAAGTATGTCACAAAATAATTCAATAAAGATTAACAATTAATTAGAATAAAAAACAAACACATACAAGCAGCGAACAACTACTGTTTTAGGTTATCATGTACTGAACAATAGTAAATAATGTTAATCACACACAGACACCCACCCAGAATCTCCTAACAGCACAAAATTGTCCCAATGTTCAGCTTCTGCGTCATCATACAGAGCACTAGTGGTGAATGCATAGGCATCATTGGCTGAACCAGCAAACAAAGTGTCCAAATGGGTAATAGGGTTGTCCGCATCACACACCACCTGTTTCAATTCAATGTTGAATTAAAATAGTTATTATAAATTCATTTCAAAAATATCTATACATTATATGCACATTAATATGGATGATTAAATACATTAAATTGGTTACCAATTTGCAAATAACAATTCAAGGAATAGTAGCCTTTGCGATTGACAAAGACAGCTTCTCTATCCTTTTTGGGAGAAACGATTGCAACATGGGTCCAATCTATACAACCCATCACCATCGGATGATTCCCATGTTTGTGGTAGAATTTGGTAGCTTTATTCATTTTCTGTTCTTAAATATGAGGCCAGACTATGTACCTGAAACAATATATGTAACAACATTATTTAAAGTTTAGAACAAATGTAAGACAAAAGTACATGTTTGGACACTAAGCTAATTTTGGGGATTAGTTTAAGGCAGTGGTTTATATGTAATTTTTTTAAGATAATATAACCTACCTGTTGGCGAATTCGTAGAAATAGTTCGACACATCTTCTACACACCTGGATACGGTCACAGTGGAAGTACGGTGGCTGTCTGCTATAGTCATGAAAGTTGCACCCGTTGCAAAAAATAGTACGGCCGTGCACACCTGTAAAATTTGCATTCGTAAAATAAATAGGAATAGTTTAAGAATGTTCAATATTAAAACACAAAAAAGCCAGTTGAAAACATATAGTTTATTATATTGAAATACTATTTCATTTAAAGTTGGTAATAACACCATGACAACCCCCCCCCCCCCAAGAAATGGATGTATAATATCCTTACCTGCTGGAAGTGGGATTGACCACCACCGACACTGGTTCCATCGGTTCTTGACCATGGCCCAAAGTCACTAGCCAAGTCCTTTAGCCTTTCCTTGGATAACCGAAATCGTTTCTGGAAGTGTTCGTCCCTCCATTGAACATCTGGTTCTAGCTGTATCTGATACACCTTCTTATACCGACCATTACGATCCACTTCTTGATTGAATGCCGCCATTTTTGGAATAACTCAACACAGGACTGCCATTTTAAAATATTTTATTTCAATGAGATAAAAGTTGAACAAGAAAAGCTTATTCGTAAAGGTAGTATTAAGATTAGTCATTACTACTATAAGTATAAAATGTTTTAAAAATATATGTACATGAAGCAAGTCAGTGCTCGAGTTTGTTAAGACATAAATCTTTGGTTGATTGTGACAATTGAGAGTGGAGACGATACAACATTTAGTTTTTCTGCTGCATTGTTGACGATTGACCCTGGTTAGAGGCCAAAAGATGGGAGAGTTGTTGGGAGGCTGTGGTGATCAGTTGTCGCGGGACGTAGGAGTAGACCGCCGATGAGCGCCACTGGCCAAGGGTCATGATGTCATCGATGGGGATGCCGGCGCCACCGTCTCCTGGGTGCCCGCTCTGCGCAGACCATGGAGTGTGAATGTGTCAGCGAGGGGATGTCAGAGAGCCCGGAGGCCAGCTCTAAGCAGGTTCTGGATATCTATAGGCCGGAGGGGGCGGCCACCGCCACCCACAAAGGCCGGGCCATGTGGGGCGCCGGGGTAAGCCGCCACATAGTCCTTCCAGGCGCAGACTGGGCAGATTGCGGATCCAGTGGCGTAAACAGGGAGGTCACAAGGAGGGCCACTCACCGATTGCGACGAGCGGACCGTAAGCTGGAGCGAGTCATGCTCCAAGTGAACGTCTCGCTGCCGGAGAGTGTGAGGGCCCGGACCTGCTGAACCTGTTGGTGATAGAAGATTAGATTGTCTTAGAAGCGATGTAAAGGCTATCAGTAGAACAGCTTTTGTCGGGAGGCCAGCATATCCTGAAATATCAAGTGCTTCAGCCAGCAATGTGATAGTCATGACGTCCAGGGCAGGAGCCTGGTTCGGGACATGAGTCGACCTGCGCTGAATGCCATGGATCGTAGCTGTGTAGGTATAGGAGCTGAACGGCTCATCCGACCCGCCTATACGTTTATCATAAGTTCTTGCCCCGGACATATAATTACGAATGGAAGCGGGGGATTTTAGGAAAGTGGCCAAAAAGGAGGTGTAAAGAGCAAGTTCATGTGAAGACGGGGTCTTATAGTCAAAGTTATTTTTTATCATAAATTCCAGAGACTGTCTTGCCTGACGGACATTGTTTTCCCACGTGCTAGGGGCCACAGCCGCGAGAAGGTTTCGTTGTAACTCCAGGTTTAGATGTGATGGGCCTGCAAAGAGATTAGCATGAGGTCAAGATCTTGTTGAAAGGAATTGGTGAGATTTTGGCCAAGCCTTTACTTTTAATCAAATCTGTAGCTCTAACTGTCATTGACTCATCATTTGGAGCAAGTCAGAGAGCATCTGCGAGAATCAGTTCTGCACCTGGGGAGTGTGTGATGGTGATCTCCACGTTGTAGATGGCTTCAATCAGGGCTATTTCCCTGGCACATGCTGCCAGGAAACTGTCACGGGTTCGCCCTGAGTTCAGTGCATACATAGATCCGATGTTATCAGTTGTAACTCGTATCTTACAGGGGCATCTGTCTTTAGTTAAGAAAGTTTTTATAGCAAGGATTGCATTTACTGCCTCTATTTGGGTTATGTGGTAAGAGACCTTGATGTCTTCCGTAAGGCCAGAGCTGTAGGCTTCCCCAGTTGTCTCTGAAAAAGCCCCCACTCCGTCGAGACAGGCATCACACTCAATCAGGAGAGTTGGCCAGTCATTAGGGAGAAGTCGCTTACCATTTGATGAAGCCGCAAAATTCGCAAACCATTGGACGTCACCCCTGAACTCTTCGTCGAGGTGGACGTCCCCTTTTTCATGAGCAGCCCTCAGTTTTGCAAGTTTGTCGTTCATGTACCTCTTCGCCAGTGGAATGCATTGGGATGCGAAGTTGAGGCGTCCACACAGTACCTGAAGCTCTTTTTTGATGGCCATGGTGCGAGTAGTCCACCAGGCGCATTCATCCTCGATCTCCTTGAGTTTTCCTAGAGGGATAGAGAGTTGCATTAGAACAGTATCGATTTCAATGCCTAACCAAACTATCTTCTTTGTAGGAAATTCTGATTTTTCTTTAGCCAGTTTGAGTCCTAAACGCTCACAGAGTGCTTCAAAGTGGATGAAGGCAGCCATTGCACTGTTAAAATCCCCATGAACTCCTATGAAGTCGTCCACGTATGCAAGTACTGTATGATTATGGTCATTTGTCATCAGGTGACACGTTGTTGGCAACTTCCGGAAAACCGGCAGCCCCAGCTAGGGCACAAATCAAAGTAATATCTTCCCAATCCGTCCCTGAAACCAAGTAGGGGAAAGTCAAGGGGATTGACCCTGAGTTGCCTGTATGCACATTCCAAGTCTGTCTTCCATAGCAGGCAACCCTGTCCTTTGCGTACCACTTCCTCTGCCAACTCCGATACAGTGGGTAGGGTGTATTTAAAGGGCTTTCCCTGGAAAACATTTGCCTTAATTCCAGTGTTTACCGAACTGCCTTGAGGGTAGCTAAGGTCAAGTATTACTCTTCTTATGTCTACCCCATTCTTCATCTTTGGCCGAGTCATAAGGGGGCTTACCTGTGTCCACTCTTTGAAAGGGGGTTCAGCAAAGGGGCCCACTATTGCTCCATGATGTTTTTCTTTTTGAATGAATTTATTTACTGCCTGTGGATATCTGTCAGCTGAACTGTGATTCTTTTCAGATGGGATAGGGGTTTCATGACCCACATATGAAGTCATGGTATCCCTTTAGGCTATGTTTCCATTCATTTATATTTAGGTCAGATGGTAACAAGATCTTCACTCCAAGATAATTTGGGAGGTTGGTTTGTCTCACCTTGGTGTACGTATCCATTGTAGCAGGGGATTGGCGTGCGGCCTCTGTCGTTACCTGCGGCCAGTGCGACCCAATGAAGCGTGCATATTGATGTGGGCTGGTTGTGTTGTCCACTTCCTTGTCAACGTTCAGGCAGGAGACACCTGTAGAAATCTGGGGTAGAGAGTCACAGAGAGAAGGCGTTGCATCGCTTTCCATCGTGTCCGGTTCCCCCTGCAGTCCGTGCTCATATTTCCCAGTTGACTGGATGGTGAGGCTGTTTGGGGAAAAGTAGAGATTAATGTCACGTTAGTTTCATTCTGGTCAACCAATTCACAATGTTCAATTATAGCCGTGTAAGGTGGGTCACCACACTTAGGTGGAGAGTCACCTGTGTCAATCGTTGTCGATTTCCCAGTGCTCTGACCAGTGCTGTGGGCAGCAGGGCGGCGCGTTGATCTGTTATTTAGCCGGTATTGATCTGTTATTTAACCGGTATGGGCCGCTTTGTACACATGTAGGGCCTGGGTGCGATGCACCGAGTCCCTAGAGGGGAGTATCACCCTAGTTCTATGAGAGCGTTTACTGGTGTCTGTCCCCAAACCCCGGTGTTGACGCAGTCATTACCCGTTTTGTATGGCAAGCGTTTTGTGAGTGGGGGAGTGAGCCCTGTTTATGTTGTAGACAGTAGTTGAGGTATTTTTTACATTTGCCCTCTCCGTTGTGGGTAACAGCGTTTGAAAAAATTACTTTGCATTGTGGTCGTGATAGCGGTAGGAAGAAGTCAACCTCTACGTCTCTCCTTCATATGTTGTAGACAGTAGCTACAGATATGTAGTGCTCTGACACCGTTGAGCACATGGTGGTTTAATTTGGAGCATTGCGATTTTTTATACTTCTCACACGGGGGACCCGGTCTCGCCCGTGATACCTCAGGGGGAAGTGTTAATTGATGTTGCTCGTAGCTTCGTTTCTCTCCTTTAGCTCCTGTCTGACCACTGGCTAGTCCATTAGTTTGGAGTCAGGTGGCATTGAGAGGCGTGTCTGTAGCCTGTCAATAGCATAAGTGTCAAGCCACGAGATTCTTCCCTCAGCCACCCGAGCACAGGTTTCTTCACTAAAGCTTCTGATACCCTCCCAGGCATAATATCTCGAGTCTTCAGCCACCGTCTCCAGATGCTCCCGCATTGCATCCTGAGTCTGGTCCGAATCCTGCTTTTTTTATCAGTTGCATGAAACCCCACATGTATTCTCCTAAGGTTAATTCCCCCAATTTAGTTTTCTTGCGGTCTGTGCCCCGGAAAACAAATTGGTGAGCATACTGTTCTCCCTTACCTCTCTCGTCAGTACTGAAGGATTGTTGTATCACCGCTGCCACCTTGTCAGCCAACGACATGGTGTCAGTGCTGTTAGTGTGGAAACCAGCAATGTCACGCCTGACCGGGTGATTTGGGTGCTGGTAGCGTGAGGTCTCACCAATCCCCTGGGCCGCACTATCTCTCCTAGGGTTAACATCTTCTTTTTGTGCCTCCTTTTCCACTAGCTTATTCATTGCAGTAACCAGTTTATCAAGTTTACAGTCAAGTTTACTCACTCTTTTTCCCATGCTCGCTATCAAAGCTGCGTTGTTGGCAGGAGTGTTGTCCTGCTCTGAGTGTTCCTCTGTGTCTGACGACTCGTCTATTACCACGTCGTCATCTGCATTTGGGTCCCGTCGGGTCTTCATACGCTTTGGTGACAGTTTCCCCATGCTTGCTGTGTATCAGGCAATAGGGAAAAGTGACATGAGCGAGTGAGAGTGGAGTGACAGTAGTGAGTGAGTGCTAGTACAGAGGCGGTGGAGAGGTGACGAGGTGTCGATCGTGCGGTGCCAGTGAAGAAGTGAGGTCAATTATTGAGTCGTCAAGCAGCAGGTCATGTGTACAGTCTCGTGGTGGGGGTTTCTGTAACGAGACCTTAGGAATACATGAGAGATGAGAAACTTCAAAAGTCTAAGGTCTGTTGAGAAGGAGAGAGAATCTGGGAAAGAAAAAAGAATTGGGGAGAGCAATGGCAGTCCTGTGAGAAATTACCCACAATTTACAATTATCTCCAATGTATTATAGCTGGTTATCCAGTGAAATACCAGCGCAATTTAAATATCGCTGTCACTAAACCATTAAAAATGGCTGGTCTTGACTGTTTGTTGCATGGTCAAAGAAAAAAAGGTAAGTCACCGAGTTTTTCGATAATTTCTTTATTGCATATGATGAACAACATCTTAAAGTAGGTAACAGTGTAGTTTTTAGGAAAAATCATTAAACGATTACATGGTTATAAACAACTTTTGTGGGGAATCGCTAATGCGAGACCCACCCTTTGGGTCGGGTCGGGTTTTTTATAGCTAATGACCTGTAGCGATAAAGTCAACGATCAAAATTGTCTTTTTGTAATGGGCGTAGTCGCTAAATTTCATCGCAACAATTTTTTTTTGTGATTGCCAGCGATCCATGAAAATCTAAGAAAAATTTGTCGCTTAATTTACTAATTGAAACGATCCGAATTGCTAAAGTACACTTTCATAGTTGTTGTTATTTATGTAAAGGCCCCTAGGCTCCTTTGTAAAATCTGTTGGCAGAAACGTTTGGAGCTTTATGTGAAACAAACTCTATTTCCAAAGGGTGTAAGATCAAGACATTTCTATTTATAACAAAACACATGTATACAACGTATATTAACATGTTTATATATGTATACACCTAAATTGCCCTTCAGCATAATATACGTTCTTGCTTGTATACGTCAGTGTAATGGCTGTATCTGCTGCCCAGTGTATATGAATAGAAATATCCTGTAAGCCACATGTGTGAACTGGTCGTACACATGTCACCCTTGTCGTACACTTAAATGTCAAATACATAATAAATATGAATAAACGTGTATGTACATACCAAAGTAAACACTCCCCTTCCAATCACACCGAACTGCCAGCCCTGGTGCCACCCGGCCGCCTGGCTGCCAATCCCCAGCCTTCTTGTCTCTCCGCCCCCACCGCCGCCGCCTCTATCGTTCCACACACCTGTCTGCCCCATAAACAAGCAATGACAAAGACACCTTAATTCTGGGCTTATTGTATATAGTTAATCAAAGAAAATACACAATAGGGTATTAGAAAGATTTTATAATAAAATTTTATAATATAACATTGGATTTTTCATATACCACAGACTTTGACGACTGATAGCAAATGATATATAAATAACAGTGGTGTGCCCTAGGTGCATATATCTGAATCTCCTTTTCAATAGATTGCACAAGCTATTAATGTTTATAGTACTTTGTTATTTACTCAAGAATATGTAACATGTAGCAAAAAAATGTAGTAAGTACATGTAATTAAACAAAGACTAGTTTGGATCCTTGGGTGTTAATTATTTCAAAGGGTCCGCAGATTCATTAGTGAAATATGAGATAATCACTCTGCATCCTCAAAAGTCATACTCCAAGTATATTTGAGTAGTGTCAAGTTGGATTATTTGCAGAGTGCATGATATCTCATGTTACAGAACTAAAATCTACAAATGGGATTGTACCTTAAGTCTACGCCCTGTGTAGTCTGGGCATTCGTAAATCTATATAGGTATAGTGAAATTTTACTTGTAGTTACTTATGTGAGGGGTAACAAAGAGCTTAAGTAAATGGAACTACATCGGACTGGCTGGGTGTGGAATGTGGAGTCCCACAGGAGTCTGTTATGGGTCCTGATTTCTAATATTCATAAATGATTTATATTAAAGTTTATAAAATGTCCGAATATGATCATGTATGCAAATGATTTAGCTATACAAAATCTTGTACCCCTCAAACGGAAATTAAGAACAATACGGAAAAACACTTGTTGGAATTAGATAAATGGATTACGGATGATAGACGAGCAGTGAACTACAAGAAATCTAAAGCAATGTGGATGTCGAACAAAATCGTAGTAGAGAATTAGAGGTAAAAATGGGAGTAATTCATTTAAGCACCGTAAAAAGTTACACGTACATGGCAGTTTAAAAAAAATTCACAAAGGTGAGTAGTGGAAGGAATAGCGGAAGTAGTTCATCAACCTCTATGACCTCAGGTGGGGCCCTGGTATTGGAACCATCTGGTGGTTGTCAGCGGAAATATACCACACTAAATGCTGAGTCCTTTAGTCTCCACATTGATAAAAATTTTAAAAAAAGGCTGCCAGAAAGATTGTGAAACGCATACTGCTTTCTGTAGTGAATAGTCAGTCTCCAAGTCGCGATAGATTATCAAAGATGTGAGTAATGGAATATAATAGGTGTATATAATCATTCTAAGATAAGACCCCTGAATATAAGACGTTTCACACAACTGATGCCATTAATAAAATGGTGGGGCGAAGATGTTGCTAATACTTTCCAAAATGATGTTTAAAACATGCGAGTCTCAAATAAAATAAGGTTAGGGATAAAGAAACCAAATAAGAAAACGTACAAAAACTAACATATGCATATCGGGAATAAATACTTGTACGAACTATATCGAAGTGTGGAAAATAATGGATATCTGCAATCAAGTCAAGGAAATGTCATGTTCTCTATGTCGGCATTTGTATGGAAGAACGCCTTTCCTTCATCACCAGCAGTGGCAGATTATTAAGCCCGGTGTCTAATCTATATGATGATAAGATATCACAATAAAATATTTGCTGTGAAAGATTGCCTATATATATATATATATATATATATATATATATATATATATATATATATATATATATTACTATATAACTACGTTTATATAAATATAAAATATTCAACCAATATCCTTCACAGGTTTATTCACTGCGGGATCTCTTTTGTTGTTTAAGCGTCACATAATATTTTCCAGGTTACCCGGTTACCTGATGCGGTAACCGGAGTTGACTTGGTGACGCCAGGTTATTTAAACGGCATTCCGCTCGTATCTGCTCAACCGAGCAATCCATTTTTAATCTCGGAGAGGTTAAAAGACCTAAAGCATGGGTCGGTCTAGGAAGAAGGCGCCTTCTATGAAGGCTGATGATTTACACTCAGGAATGGATGTTCTTGGGGAATATTTGGATGATATGCCAAATGTTTTTATGGAGAAAAATGCGGAATTGAGGGCTACAGCGACTTCGCGTGACGGGCAAGCCGGCGGGCAGTCGGGAGCTGCAGCGAGTTCGGAGGAGGGTGATGCGAGTTCTTCTGCAGCGGCTACAGGTGTAGCGAATTCCAAGATGGAGAAGAGGATGGATGATTTGGAATCGTCGATTTCTACCATTCTTCGTCTGGTGACGACAAATAATAGGAGTTCAAGAGAAAATCGTTCCAAATCGAGACAACACAGAAGAGTTTCTACGAGATCATCCCCGAGCAGCTCAAGAGATTTAAGTGTGAGTTCTGAATCCAAGTCGCGATCAAGAAGTTCTGATGACAGAAAAAAGAAAACTGGTAAATATGATACTTCCAGATACCTTGAAAAGGGGGAAAAAATCACTTCTTACAAAAGTTTGGTGTTAGTAAATCTAAAAATGTTAAAAGAAATGATAGAAAATGGAAAAGATATTTCTGGCGTAGTCGACCATCAGATTCTTCTTGCAGAAAAGGCTAAAACACGAGTTTTTCAAAGCGAAGCTTTGATTAGGTACGATAAATCCGTTAAGGATAAAGCGAACAAAAAAGGTATCAAGTCTTTTTCTACTATCGATCCTAGCGATATTGTTAGGCATTTGTCGTATGATTGGACAATTAATGCCAGAAATGCAAAACAGATGAAGACAAAAGCGACAAACTCTGGTTTTTCTCACACTTGTAACGCTTATAACAAACAAGAAAATGGTTGTACTTTTACAAACTGTAGATATCGCCATTGTTGCAGTGTTTGTCACTCCAGTAGTCACGGGGCTTTCTCGTGTCAAAACAAGAAGACGAATACCAAATGAAATGCATATCCGAGTAACCTAGATACTTGCGGTAAAGTTGATACATTGTCTCGTGTTATTATTAGAAACCACGTGACTAACCGCATTCCAGAAAAATCAGGTCAGGTCAGGTCAAATAACGCTAACGGTAGCGGTAGTTTGAGTATTAATGACACGGATTTACCACAGGTTGCTCAAAAGGATAAAAGTCAAGTATCTGATGGGGAATTGGATACGATATGTTTAGGAAAAGACAATGGTGGTACTTTTTCGCTAAATTCTATCGTTGATACCCAAAATGTAGTGTTTGAAAATGTTTCAGATTTGAATTTGAAAATAGAAAAAACCGTTGAGATTAACTCTGACATGCCAGTGGATTCAGAGTCCGGATTTAAACCAAACGATATTTATCTACCTATCTGGGATTCAGAGAATTCGTTAGATTTTGATATAGACTGTATCAATAATGTTTGTGATTGTGATCATTTCATAGGCGAATTTGAGGCTCAACTAAAGCCATGCTGATTAGGCATTATCTCTGGGGGCCTAAAAATACCAGTAGTTTAACGGAATTTGATAAAAAATTTGTTTATAACGGGTTTGTTAACGGATTTTCAATAGTTGATGATGGATGTGACACCAATTATTGTTGTGAAAATTACAATTCCATACTAGAACCCGATATTTATCGGGAAATGTCGGAGATAATTGAAAATGAACTTACATCGAGTAAAGTAGCCTATGCCTCAGTAAGGCCGAGATGCGTCCATTCGTTAGGGGCAGTTTTAAAAGCTAATGGGAAACTAAGGCCCATAACGGATTGTTCTTGTCCGGAAAAAATAAGCATCAATAATTATATAGATACTACCTACGAGTCGTTTTCTTATAATACAGTGTATGATGCGGTTAAAGATCTAAAAGGTAACGAATTTCTAAGTGTTGTAGATATCAAATCAGCTTATCGTTCGGTGAACGTTAGAGCGGATCAGACCCATTTTCAAGGGTTTTCCTGGGATTTAGGCAATGGCCCAACTTTTTTCGAAGATAAACGTCTTTGTTTTGGGTTGAAATGCGCACCAAATATTTTTACCAGAATATCCAATTTGGTAGTTGACATAGCAAGACAGAATGGTATATTTGGAATCACCAATTATTTGGATGATTTCTTAGTAATCGGAGTTGATTACATGGATTGTTTAACAAAACGTAATGCACTTATCGACATCCTCAATAATATTGGCTTTGAAGTATCACTTTCAAAAGTGACCGATCCCTCGAGATCAACTGTTTTTTTAGGAATTTTGATAAATTCTGAGACATTAACACTTTCCTTACCTGAAGGTAAAATAGAAAAACTCAAAAATTCGATCAAAACAATACGAGATAATAATATGGTATCGAAAAAAGAGTTAGAACAGATAGGGGGGTTAGTTTCCTTCTGTTCTCAGGTGGTACGTGGAGGCAGAACGTTTAGTCGCAGGATTTTCGATCTTTCTGCCTCATGCCCAAAACGGGGAAAAATTAAATTGACTCACGATTTACTGGAAGATTTAAATTGGTGGTACAAATTTTGCAATGTATTCAATGGGAAAGAAATTATCCAACGCGAATGTAATCATTGCCCGATTATTTCAGATTCATCTATGCTAGGTTTTGGGGCTTGGGCAGGCCTCGATTTTTTCTATGGATCTTGGAATGATGAAAAATGTGAAATTATTGAAAATTCCCATTTTGAGAAATCTCCAGAAGTGGAAATTATAGAACAGAATATTAACCTTTATGAACTTTGACCTGTATTGGTCGGTGTTAAACGTTGGTCCCACTGTTATAAAAACTGCAGAGTAAGTATTATCACCGATAACATGCAGGTATTGGCTATGATCAATACTGGTCGTAGCAGGAACAAACAGTGCATGGCCTGGCTACGAGAGCTGTTTTGGGTCTGTTTTTTAATAATTTAAGCCTATCAGCTTCTTATATCAGATCAGCTGAGAATATCTTAGCTGATCAATTGTCTCGGTTAAATTACAGGGGTGTACCAGAAAAAATCGTTAAAACACTTTCAGACAAAGGAATGTTTGGTTTTAATTACAGATGTGATCCTGGAATCTCTGTTGGTAAAACAGGAGTTGGTGTTACGAGGGTGTGTTTCTGAAAATACTAAAAAGGTCAGGAGTAAGCAGCTGTCCTGCTATTATCGTTTTTGCAACGATAGGGAATGGTCTTATTTCCCAACAAATAGCTCTCATTTATCGTTATATTGTGTATTTTTGACACAATATTTAAAACCTATTTCTATCAGAAATTATATTTCGGCAGTCAACTTCGAGAATAAACTGAGAGGTCATAATGATATGTCATCGGATTTTCTTCTTAAGATGACCATAAAAGGTTTAACCCGTTTAGGGGATAACAGTTCTAATTCCAGATATCCCATAACTGTTTTAGATATGAGGTCTCTGTTTTCAAAATTAAAAATGTCTTCAGATGAAGATTTGGTCCTGTGGATCTTTTTCCTCTTAGGATTTAGAGGATTATTAAGGAAATCTCATTTTACAATTTCCACTCATACTCTCAGAAGGAGAGATTTATCTATTTCCAGTAATCACTTGGAAATTAGAATTTCATCATCTAAAGTAGACCAGTTAGGTCTAGATAAAAAAATTCTTCGTTTTGATCGAATCCCGGAGTCTATTTTTTGTCTGTATAAATTTTTCAATTTATATCTATCACGGTATAATCCTCATGCAGACGATTTTCTGCTTCAATTACCCTCGGGTAAGGTTCTATTGCCACTAAATTACCAGAAAGTTAATAATAAATTGAAATCTCTTTCAAGGTTGTGTGGTTTCGGAGATGACCGGGTTTCCTGTCACTCATTGAGGCACGGAGGGGCGACCTTTCTAAAGGACATAGGGGTGGATATCAGTGATATCAAGGCCCGAGGTAATTGGTCTTCCTCGGCGGTTTATTCCTATTTGCATGAAACCTCTATGTCGGTCGCCTCCTCAGATTTAATTGCTTCGGAATTTTTAAAATGTATTAATTGAACTCTGTTGTGTCTGGCGGGTTTCTGCCCTGTTATTTGATATTTTCCGCCATTCACGTCTTCGTCTCAATTATTCTATCACTATAATTATAATATTACTTATTGACTATTGTTGTAATAATATTATATTACTATATAACTACGTTTATATAAATATAAAATATTCAACCAATATCCTTCACAGGTTTATTCACTGCGGGATCTCTTTTGTTGTTTAAGCGTCACATAATATTTTCCAGGTTACCCGGTTACCTGATGCGGTAACCGGAGTTGACTTGGTGACGCCAGGTTATTTAAACGGCATTCCGCTCGTATCTGCTCAACCGAGCAGTCCATTTTTAATCTTACTTCGATATATAATTAGTTATTTTAATCTTAGGGTTGTATACCTTGATGTGTAGGACTGGGGTTCGTCCCAATGTATTAATGAATAAACCCTGTTATTTGATTTTTTCCGCCATTCACGTCTTCGTCTCAATTATTCTATCACTATAATTATAGTATTACTTATTGACTATTGTTGTAATAATATTATATATATATATATAAACGTCTTATGAACAGATAAAAGGGAAAACATAAGTACATAGGCGAATTTGTTTAATATATCCATGATATTGAAACAGGCTAGTATATGCCTCCCATAGTAATAATAAAAAAAAGAAAAATTTGAAGCGTAGCAGAAGCGTGGGTGATCCGCCCTCAGTGGCGTGTCGGGTGTGAGTGAGACTGGGAAACGGCCCTACTTCTCCACGTCTCCTTCTCTGCTCACTAGGTGGCTCCCTTTCCAGACTCGGAGCCGTCACCCCCTCTGTCGTAACGTCTATATTCCAATAAGCGCCGTGGTTCACTTTCTTCTTATTGTCCCTATAAACGTCTTATGAACAGATAAAATGGAAAACATAAGTACATTGGCGAATTTGTTTAATATATCCATGATATTGAAACATGCTAGTATATGCCTCCAACCGCCAAGGTACAAACAGAAAAGAGAGAAAAAGAACAAAAAAACTACAGAGGAAAAGAAAAACTAACTGAACAACAACTTGACATTTTTCTTATCCAATTCTATTCGTGAAGACAATGAACGGGATAAATATAACAAAACTGACAAGCTTTGCCAATCTCCTATTTGTTTTATGTTTACTAGTCCAACTCCTGCTTCAGCTAAGGCAGTGGCTCCGCCACGTCTGAAAGGATGGGTTGTCAACTTATCTAAGTGCATTTTTTCACATATTTGATTCAACTTTTTTGTGAACCAAGTGTATGAACCTCGGACATAACGTCCCGATTTCATGTAACCAACAAGTTGGGAATCCCTAGAAGGGTAAACTACCATAGAACATAACAATGAGAAGAAAAACTTTATCGAAAAATCGAGATTTCCTGTGTCGGCCAGGACTACTTGCAAAACTCTCTCACTACAGGAGATAGTCTTTGTTTTATAGACGTTGATTATCACTCCCCACTCTTTTATCGCCACATCCTTTATTGAGATAGACATATCTGGTTCAATGAAATTACTTTTTCGTAGCAGTCCTCTGAAACCAAGAAGTGAACCTAGCCAGAATGCTACGTCCTCCGAACTTGTCTCATCCAAGTTTGATTTAATCAGTTTCATTTCATCTAAGCTTATCGGTCTAGCCATTGTGGTTTTTGAACCCAATACCTTTTTGGCTCCCCGCAAGGTTGCTTTAATTTCAAACTGTGAGGGATCTATATGATCATATCCTAAAATTTAATGTAGTTACCAGACCGCCGACAAATAATTCGGTATAGAAGAATAGCTTAACCCTATCGCGCCGGGTACCCGCGGCAGGGGCACAGTCATGGAGCCGGGTACTAGTGCCAGTGACTACCGCTAGAGGCCGGGCATATAGGCCTATTGTGAACATTTTGATCTCTGTATCACGTGACATGACACGTGATATTTAATACTATTTTCTATTTGGCCCGGAATATCAAATATGATGTTATATCTACATTCTCTGAAAGTTTCATGTTTATTGAACCATTATTTCCAATTTTATCTTAAAAAACGAATATTTTGTAAATGATGCCTCAAGGCATCACCCGGCCAGCCCCGGTTGATGCCCGGCGTGAATGAGTTAAGCGTTTTGATAAATGTGCAATGTACAATAATATGGTATCCAGTTGTGTAGGTACAGGATCTTGTATCCCATATTCATAGGCGAAATCAAAGAAACTCTTCCACTGCGTCTTGTGTGTGGTCAAATTGTTGTCCGCCATCCAAGCACTCTGGAAGGTGGCAAGTCGTTGTTCCAACTGGTGCACTGCAACATAGGTTATAAAAGAGGTTAGGCGGGGTATTACACGACGTCCACCTAGACAAGAAATCTGGTACTATATTGTCTCGAGATGGGACATACTCAACTGAAAGTTTGAAATTAAACACAAAGGAAAGCCAGAAGATTTCCCTGAGCCAATTCATGGACTTTACTGACTTACTGCGACCCGTTTGTATGGCCCGCATGACTTGAGTGTTGTCAGTTAAAATACACACTCGGCTATTCCTGTATTGAGGGCCCCACCGCTGCAAACCCGCCACTACGGGCCAGAGCTCCCTGAGATTTATTGAATCCTGTGACTCAAACTCGCTGGGGGCACACTCTTGATGATGGCCAAGATATAATTCCTGGTTGTTCCAAGTACCAGCAAACCAGTCCACGCTGGATACTGCTCCAAATCCACTGAGTGACGCATCTGTTTCAAGAACAAATTTGTTTGACATAATTGGGGAAAGAATCTTTTCCTTGCCGTTAAACACCCCAGCTAGGGAGTGCCACCATTCCAAATCGGCTTTAAACCAGGCTGGCAAACAAATAACAGGTTCATTTTCAGGGAAGAATTTTATTAAGTTGATAACTCTACGTAGAAACGTCTTCCCTCCTTTCACCACATGACAGGCTGCAGATAAGTGACCGCATAGTTTCTGTAACTCTTTCTTGGATGACTTGCTTTTTTCCAAAAAGGAACATATTAATTGTTGTAATTCATGCAATTTATCTGGGGGGAGAGAAACCTTTATGGATACCGTATCAATCTGTACCCCCAAATATTTTACCTGTGTGGAAGGAAATACAAGCTTTTCTTCATTTACCTGGAAACCTAGGTCTTGCAACGTGTACATCAAAACATTCATGGCCTCCTGGCACTCCACTTTCGACCTACCCACTATCAAGAAATCGTCTAGATAACAGAACAAAGATTTAATACCTCTAGCTTTTACCAACTCTACCACAAAGTTTGATAATTCCGTAAAAATAAACGGACTACACCGTAATCCAAAAGAGAGGTAACAGTCATTCAAATACTTTTTCCTTCCCGAGAATTCCCAAATAAGACCCAGGGGGGTGTTGCATAAACCGGGAACGAACGCTAAAACCATAACGAAAATGTATAACAAACGTTAGTGATGCATAAAGAACGAATTGTAATGTCATATACCAACAACGAAAGTTAATCTTCAAAACGCCAAAAATTTAGGTGCATAAAAACCTTTCGTTGTTTTATCTTACATTGTGGTTCCGTTCGCTAACTTTCGTATGTCGTGTTGCATAAGGACAAATCGACCCGCAAATATTTATTGTTCGTTAATTCGGAAATTTGTGAGACAATTCGTGTTGCATTTAACCAATTTTATCCTTCCCAAAGTGAACCAAAGTGGCAACAAAGAACGATAACCCCGGACAAGTCAGGAGTTGTCGTAGTTTCAAATTTTTTCAAACGAACCGCCCAAAACTTATCTGTACCAGCCCCCTGCCTGCCTGCCTGCCTGCCTACATGAATGCCTGCCTGCATGCCTCCCTGCCTACCTGCCTCCTTTCCTCCCTGTCTCCCTGCCTGCCTGCCTGCCTGCCAGCCTGCTTGCCTGCCTCCATGTCTGACTCCATGTCTCCCTCTCTGCCTCTTAGAGGGAAGGAGGCTGCCTGCCTGCCTGCCTCTGCCTGCCTGCCTGCCTCTTGGAGGGAAGGAGGCTGCCTGCCTGCCTGCCTGCCTCCCTGCCTACCTGCCTCCTTTCCTCCCTGTCTCCCTGCCTACCTGTCGGCCTGTTTGCCTGCCTGCCTGCCTGCATGCCTACCTGACTGCCACCCTGCCTGCCTGCCTGCATACCTACCTGACTGCCTGACTGCCTGCCTGCCTGCCTCTCTGCCTCCCTGCCTCCCTGCCTGCCTACCTGCCTCCCTGCCTACCTGCCTACTTTCCTCCTTGTCTCCCTGCCTGCCTACCGGCCTGCTTGCATGCCTCCATGCCTGACTTCATGTCTCCCTCTCCTCCTTTTGGAGGGAAGGAGGCTGCCTGCCTGCCTGCCTGCCTGCATGCCTACCTGACTGCCTCCCTGCCTGTCTGCCGGCCTGCTTGCCAGCATCGAACCGGGCCCGGCATCGAACCGGGCCCGGCATCGAACCGGGGTATCCAAGGTATCCCGGGGTATCCTGGGGTCCTTTGGGTACCTTGCCTACTTTTCCTTTTATCTTTCATTGTTACTTTCGTTGTATCAACAGACGAACGATAACACAAGGATGTGTTTTGTGCAACACGATGAAAAAAGTTAGGTTATATTTTCGTTGTACTATCGTTCTTCACCAAAATTTACATGGTTTATCGTTCCCGGTTTATGCAACACCACCCTTGTATTCTCGGTGTTCAGGTAGAATGTGGACAGAACGGTAAGCAGCGCGTATATCCACCACTGCCATGTAACTCATTGGGTTTAATTCATCGAGAATATCATCCAGTTTGGTGAATATAAATGGTTCACAAGTAGAACACATGAAATTGTTTATACTGTCCTTCAATGGTCGTTTTGCATCGGTTTTGCATCGGTTATAGGGCGTAACTTGTTGTTCTTTTTCCTTACCGCCCACATAGCATGCACACATTGGGGAACAGTTTCACCAATGATCATTTTTCCAGTATCCAATTCATCGAGCAAAATCTTAGTCATCTGTTCTGAATACTCCGGCTGTAAAATAGATTGGTAATTTTTACAACAGTACGTACTATTAAAAGTGTCATCAACAATTGGAAATCCATTGAATATTCCATTCAAGATAAACTCTGTGTTATGTATGCGATCATACATACAAGCGTCAAAAAAGACGCATGGGTTCAGTTGTAATTTACAACCGTCTAGTACATGGTCACGAGTACAAAAACCTTGACAAGGCCTGACGTAACATTTGCCGTCCTTGGCTATGTATTCCCTGACTGGGGACTTACCACCACCATTTGTGTCACCAGCGGTGCCTGGATCATGCAGTTGATCACTCACAGCTCGATCCTCAGGACCGCTTGTTCCTGGAATAGACTGAATAGTTTCATTACATAAAAGTATTTCATCAGTCATGTTCTCTTTTGAATTATCACAAGAGTTACCACCTGAGCTTTTGTCCACCATCAACGATTGAGGGTAACTACTGCTCTTTTTAAGGCTGTTAATGCTAAAGGAGTATTCACCGCTAACTTCAGATTCACTAGAAATGTTGGGGCAATCAATTCTAGTAGAAAAGACCTCTGGAAAAATTGTAAAACACTCCGAATTGCTAATATCGCAGTGCGACCACCTTGCAGGACATTGTCCCTCCGAATCAAGCACCGAGTCAATAATTGATGTTAAACCCTCCTGCCTATTATGAAACTCCTTTACATAAGCTTTTTGACCGCTCTGCTTTTGATTGGTAACCCAATCAACCCCAGAGGTTCCTACTACCTATTTGCTGTCTTTTGCCTTTGGGCAACTGAATACTGAATGACTGCCCTGGCAGTCGACACATTCGTGTTTATACCGGCACCATGACTGTGTGCACCCTTTTCGGTCATTAAACGACCAGCAAACTCCAAAGGGTTTCTGTTGTTTCCCCCTCTTTTTTACCTTTAAGTCGTCTTTTTTGTCTTTGTCTTTGTTATTGGTCTTTAAATTTTCATGACCGAGGCAAGAAAAAAACGCCTCGTGATCCCCATAACTGAATGCGTCGACCCCCATCACTTCGGCCTTCTCGCGTACCATCATGTCATATCGCACCATAGCAGAGCTGGTATAAAAGCTTGCTTTATCAATGAGAAACTGAACATGCTTTACGTAGCCAGATACAGGTACCCCCTTCTCTGCCATGGCAGCGATAATGCTAGTACTCGCAGATAATACGTCTTCTATGACAATGTTAGTTGCAGTTTTCCCAAAAGGTAAATGTAGCTCTAGGTCAAAAATGGTCAACTTACGCTTGCGGCGTTTATCTTCGGTATGGCAACAAGTTCCGACACCTGACTGGCTGGTGTGCTCAACAATTCCTGGTTTTAAAAACCGTGGAGAGTATTTTGTCCTTTCTGTTCCTTGGATAGAGCCAGAATCCCTCGTAATGTGTTGGCCAAAGGATGCTGACCTCGTGTTAATTCCCTGTGGTGTGACTGGATAGAAGTCAGTAGCAATATTGACAAAGGACCTTTCTCGTTTATCTAACACATCTTTCTCAATGCCTATAGCCTGTCTAGGAATTTCTTTTGACTCCACTTGTGAAGGAATTCCTCCCACTGCTTGACTTTGTAATGGTCCAGGAGAGCCAACTTATGATTCTCTTTCACCATGTGTGTCAATATCAAGTTTTTGCACAAGTCTGGAAAGTAGCTCAAAGTTCTTATCTAATTTCTTGGAATTCTCTTGTACCTGAAACGATAACCGAGCCGTCTCCATTTATCCTTTCCTTACCCTTTCAGTAATGGGAGCAATTGTCTCACTAGTTTCTGAAGGTCCTACCGTTGGGTCAGTTGCGCCCTACAACCTGAAGCTGTAAGACGTTTTTCCCTGTGTTGGAAAAAAAGTTTTAATTTTACTTAATAAACCTGGTGTTGTGTATATTTCCACCAAACCAATTTCCTGTGTCATGTTATTTATCACTCTATTTATTACAGACCGTTAGCCGTAACTTATATATATATCTCCTACTTATTCCAAAATTTCATAATTTCTGTTGAGTATTCCATACGTGAGAGTGATCTTCCCAGAAGAGAACCCATGTTCCGCACCAATAGGCTACGACTTTTAAACATGATTAATTGTCGTAGGCAACCTACAATGAAGCTTTTTTGGTCGGGAACAAATTGTAGACAAGCCGTGTTCATCATAGGAACACAATCCGACACAGTCCGATAGTCCTACGACAGAATACCCGTGTCGCAGGCCTTCTGACAAAATCGAACATATTCGATTTGTCATAGTGGTCAAAGTTTATCAGAGTGTTTCGTAGCATCTCGGAAGCATGTCGTATAGTGCTATGATTTGAAACTATAGTTGAACTAGGCTTCCGACATGCTTTACAAGAGCATTCCGATATAAGGGCAAGCTTTGGACATATAAACCCCTCCCCCCCCCATGAACTAGACTCTGGGTAAAATCTAACATACATATACTGATAATGATAAATATATATACTGTCCCTCTGTACATTTGACCGTTGGCCCATCAGAGTCCTCACCAAAATAGAGAAAATTATCTGTCTCTATAGCTTTCTTGTCAATGAAAGACAAAGCATTCTCTACTTTTTCACCCACCTGAATGCATTTCTGTTTAGATTGTTCTAGGAATTTGCAGGGCGAAGGCCCTCGCGGCCTGTGTGAGCGTCCACACTCTGAGCAGGATACCAACCTGGAGCCCATTGTGCATTGAAGCGTAGCAGAAGCGTGGGTGATCCGCCCTCAGTGGCGTGTCGGATGTGAGTGAGACCGGGGAACGGCCCTGCTTCTCCACGTCTCCTTCTCTGCTCACTAGGTGGCTCCCGTTCCAGACTCGGAGCCGTCACCCCCTCTGTCGTAAAGTCTATATTCCAATAAGCGCCGTGGTTCACTTTCTTCTTATTGTCCCTATATATGCAATTATACACTATAATTATATAATTCCGGCCAGGTCCATTGTTACCTAACTACGGTATCTTAGGTATCCAGGTTCGTTACTACTGACTCTTGGGTTACCATGTCGCCGCCGCGTGCGGTTACATCACCGGGTTCCAATCACCATTGGGTCAGTTGCGCCCTACAACCTGAAGCTGTAAGACGTTTTTCCCTGTGTTGGAAAAAAAGTTTTAATTTTACTTAATAAACCTGGTGTTGTGTATATTTCCACCAAACCAATTTCCTGTGTCATGTTATTTATCACTCTATTTATTACAGACCGTTAGCCGTAACTTATATATATATCTCCTACTTATTCCAAAATTTCATAATTTCTGTTGAGTATTCCATACGTGAGAGTGATCTTCCCAGAAGAGAACCCATGTTCCGCACCAATAGGCTACGACTTTTAAACATGATTAATTGTCGTAGGCAACCTACAATGAAGCTTTTTTGGTCGGGAACAAATTGTAGACAAGCAGTGTTCATCATAGGAACACAATCCGACACAGTCCGATAGTCCTACGACAGAATACCCGTGTCGCAGGCCTTCTGACAAAATCGAACATATTCGATTTGTCATAGTGGTCAAAGTTTATCAGAGTGTTTCGTAGCATCTCGGAAGCATGTCGTATAGTGCTATGATTTGAAACTATAGTTGAACTAGGCTTCCGACACGCTTTACAAGAGCATTCCGATATAAGGGCAAGCTTTGGACATATAAACCCCTCCCCCCCCCATGAACTAGACTCTGGGTAAAATCTAACATACATATACTGATAATGATAAATATATATACTGTCCCTCTGTACATTTGACATGTATATTAATGATAATGGTGATAATATAGATATATAGTTGAATATAATATGTGATGTAGTAACAAAAATTATTTTATAACATATATTATATGAGTATAACCGATACCCGTTGCTCATTCCTGTACTATATTCTATATTTGTTCATGTTCTGATATGCAGAAGGAGGCCAAACGCATGGATTGAGTCTCTGTACCTCACTGGAAGAACTTTCTCTGAATTTTTTTTTGGGGGGGTTATTCAACAACAAGCATAATCATGAATTTGAGGCGGACTGGAATTGAGAAATTTTATATTTAGACATGTTATGAGTTCGCGAAAATTCAGTTTCAAGTTTTTCAATTTATAACAGGTCTTGTTATACATGTTATTAGGTATTGAAAGGTGCCGTAGTCAAGTATAACACTATTTGTGAAGATATTAACCCTTTCCTTACCGCACCTAGCATAGTGCGCAGTGCGTTAACGACCACGGCCCCTGCCGCGAATGTTCCCACCACTACCGCACGTCGCACGTCGTAAAGACGTTTAAATACCGGCCTATTCTGCAGGCGTTAGAAAATGGCCAGAAGTGCAGAGGGGTGCCTCACTAATTAGCAAATTTAAATAGCTTAGAGAAATAATTAGATAATTTGAATGATACCTAAAAAAAGAAGAGACTTCAGGCTTTATTTTCATACCATTCATTATGAAATAGATTAATTTTTAATAATTATATTAATATTTCCAATTGCAGGAAGAATTTGAGACATTTTTTTTGCTCCATTGACACAAGCCTGTACATAGGCCCAATATAGCACTGCACATACAAAGATGTGTATCTTTTTTTCCATCACGATGACATTATGTTTTTTTTACGTAAATAGTGATAAAAAGATGTGGGGAACACATGTGTGAAGTTGTTTTTTTTTTGTAGAAATTTTTTTTTATGAAAAAATCATGAAAATGGGATGTGCCTGATAGGTGGCGCCCACCGCACTCAGTGTTATAGTAGACGTAAGGCTTTGTTTTCTCAACTCGCCACTATTTATAGCGGGGCATAAACATCACCATGGCAACTATTCTTCAGAAATTCTGTTAAATATGATATATAATATGGTTTTCTTTATCAAGTGAAAATCTTTTTCAAATCGATACATTATTTTCGGAAATATAATGTCTCACATGTTCTTGTATCAAAATGCTGCATTTATGCAGCAGCGGTACTGCCATGGTGCTGCATTTATGCAGCAGCGGTATTCCTATGGTGCTGCATAAATGCAGCAGCGGTACTGGCGTGGTGCTGCATATATGCAGCAGCGGTCGTGAAAGGGTTAAGACTTGAAGTTATTTTGGTCATTATATGTATATTTCATATTTCTATCATATATTATGTTAATTAGATGTGGTAATCAAACAACGTTGATGGTTTGAGCCAGTATCAATATCATATCAGAGTAGTATGAAAAGTATCACGTTGATGTATAATAATATACTTTGATGTATCTTGACATATTTTGATGAGTTATGACATACTTTGATGTATCGTGATATACTTCTATGAGTTATCATACTCGAGAAAGTGTTGCTATTAAATATATATTATAGCCTGATGAAAAGTGACATTTCCAGATACTACTTACTCCTACTACTACTGGGAGCTGTTTCAAAAGTCGAGGAGGTCTCGCCAGCAGCACGTCGCATTTCAAAGCGAGAGGCCGGCAACAGCGAGCGGCACTTTGAATGAAAGCGGCACCAAAACCGGTACCAACCGTTTAAATACAAAGCAAGTTCTCGTTGTAAGTGGCATGTGACTTTTGCGGTAACCGAGAGGGTGTACCCTCTCGCTTGGCTGGGTTCCGCCTGTGTACTGAGTACTTACTCTTTAATTCTGCCGAGCCCCTTAGCAGATGATCGGAGAACCAGCGTACCCTCTCGCATATGGGGGTCCTTTTCATCAATAATTTTGTCATATAGTATCCATTTTGTCCCACGAAATGGATTTCGTCCACAAAATCCACCACAAAATCAATTTTTTTGACAAAATTAATTTCACTAAATATTTAAGAAATATTCCACTACACGCTTGTCCGAGATTATGTCACGTCTATTGTTGGTTGGTTGGTTGGTGGGTTTGATTTAACGTCCAGTTAACCATTGCAGGTTCTCACCAGACTTTCCAAGGTTCTTTAACACCACCCCTACACATTTACCGAGGTGAGAGTTCTTTTACTTCCCACACCACATAGACATGGTATGAGAAGGATTGGCATTTGATATAGCAGTAAATCTACCACTGCTGGGGAATTAACATCATATAGAAATAGTGGAAACATACAAATGCATAGTGGCAAAGTGTGAATAGGAGGAAGCTTCTAGAGCGACCACCTGTATAAGGGAATGAATGGTCACGTAACCTGCTGATGTAAGCAGCAGAGGAGTATACCTCCGCTGCGGCTGCAAGAGGTAGCACTAAGGTACGAGGAGTAGAATCTAGCTGAACTAGGTAAAGCCTGTTCCCACTGGCGTAGGATTGGGCGCCGGAGGCTTTATCCCGTGAGGAGTGAAGTCGCCTACTATGAACATTCAATGTGTGAATCCATCGGTTCTGTGAGTTGCCTACAGACCGACGTGTGGGTAACTGACTCTCAGTAGAGAGTGCACAGAACATGTGGACTGAACTAATAAGATCAATTCAGGAGCACTAGGACACACGGACTGAATCCAAGTAACTATTAGGAACTGAAGTGAACAACTGCAAAGGAGAATGTGAACTAAGAACGATTGAACTAGACATCGGATATTTGCGGACATTAAGCTGAAATTTATTATATGGTTTATACCAACACGGTTGACAAGATACATCGCATTGATTAATAATCTATGTAACATGTAAACAACAGATTGCTCTCAGGAGATTAAAATGATTAACTTTACTTGCATTGTTCGTCATTCCTCCTCTCAGGTCATCGAGCTGTGAAGTCTCAGTGACTATGCTAGGCAAGTAGTTCTACCTAAAACCCTGACTTAACCTAGGAAACAACAAAGGACTTAAGATAATGAGCTAGCTACCTAAACAACTACTTAAGGGTCAATAATTACACCCCACTACGGTGCAATTGGCAGAGAACCCATCTGGTCTACGACATAGGTTGCTATCTGGATATGCGATGTCAAAGGGTGCCTGATGGGAGCAGCCATGAGCGACACGATGGTGCAGCATGTTGCGACGCCCCTCGGAGGCGTAATATATGTCGGCCACCGCCCTTGGATTGCAGGTTGCGCAGTGCCACCCGCTCGGACTCGTCGTCGCCTGAGGTCGACTTTGGTCACCGTCGATGGGCTAGTGTTCCGACTGCTGGCCACAGTTGTTCAGCGGCTGTTGGTGGTACGGAGTCTGTCCTGGTTGCGCATGGTAGTGCTGGTGTTTCTGTGTTCAAGGAGGTCCATGGTGGAATTGATTGGGACATTCGTGGTTCCGACCCTCATCGCCCCCAGGACGTCTACGGAGGATCCGGCCCCTCTATGCATATTAGGGACTGGGTCATCTGATCACTGGTCGCTTAACGATTCCCCACACATGCCGGCTCGTGGTGAGGAGTCATTGGGCGTGGCTGCGTGGAGACTACAAATCTCTGGAGATGATGTCCGTAGGTCTGTAGAGGGTGCGGCCGGTGACGCCCTTGCAGGTGGTTCCTCGACGTCGGTGCCCGACAAAGACGGGCCTAATCGCATTGGCCGCCACCCGCTATGAGGCCCAGTATGTGGTGCAAAGCCCTTCACCTGGGCAATTCGCGGATCGACAACATTCTACTAGCAGGCTGGGAGCCTATGATGATCCTGCTGGGACGAAGGATCCCTCTACGTGGTGTTACGTACACAAGCACAATGGCCATTCTACATTTGATTGTAAGTGGCTGAAGCAGCGCTTGCTGGGAACACAAGTGCGTATTGATGAATCAAATAACCGATACTACGAGGACCAAGGAGATTCGGGCTCGGGAAACATGTAGATGGGTTCGTTCAGAGGGGTAAGACATCTTTTTCCCATCGACGGGCCCAACACTAAATCAAATAGGCCAGGACCTATTGAGCTTCCTTTGGATTTTGGTGCTGTTATCATTGCTGGTTTGATGGACACGGGAGCTAGCGATTGTTTTATTAGGGAGGACCTCCTTGAGGGGATACCCAAGGAAAATGTACAACACTTGCAACGCAGTGGCAAGTTGTCTATACAGATACCTGATGGCTTGGATGTCACCATTGTCGCAGAAGCTAGATTGTGCTTTAGATTGGGTATTATTGATCTGGCATATGACTTCTATGTGCTAAAGAACTTGCCTCCAGGGCTAGTGATGGGTAGGACCCTCCTGAATGCTTTGGGCACAGACATTTCTCTCCCTGGACCCTTTGTGGAGCTGTTTTGTGATAACCCTATCTCACCGCGAATGGGAGTTACCGTTCTGCCTATGAGTGAGGCCATAATCTGTGTGGAGCCCTGGCGCGTGATGGATATGCCTTATGGGACGTGTGTGGAAGCTTCTCTGAACATTACGGGATCACTTTGGTGGATCAAGGTTATGAATCTGTTTTCTGTTTCTATGGTCTTGAGTCCTCGCTCTGTGCTTGCCTTTGTTTGTTTGGATTTGCAGTTTTGCCTGCGACTGGCTATGCCGATCAACGGGGAGGTTTCTCATGGGTTTGAGTGTAGCGCTATGGAGACTGAGCCTGTGGGAAGTAGTTATGTTGGTCCGGACAGTGATGTGGATTTTATAGATTTTTCTAAGAGTTCCAATTCAATGATAAAATTCATTTCCAATGATAAAATTCAACGTAAGCATACAGATTTCCTTAATTATTTGTTACGCTGGTGTTTTTTGCTTCTTTTTTTTTTAACCTTTTTTTCCCCTCCCTCATTAGCTTATTTAATTACCTCCCGTATTTCAGACCCTGACAATACATAGTAAACCAATGGAAATATTGACAGACAAACTGGACAAGACATAATGGGGATTGTTTTTTCCATGAAGCTTTCCTTGTTATATTCAGCCCGCAATATTGTGGGATTGGGAGTATGTTCAGTATTCAGTTCCTCTTTGAGAACATTAACCAATGTTCACGAGGCATACCTAACGTCAGGACATAAACAATATCCTTACTAAACTATCCAAATTCCATTCTCATAGAATTTCCAAGAAAATCGTTCTGAAGACGTTGGATGAGGAGGGATTAGGGGTCTGTAAGTTCCTGTAGTGATGACTGTAGATGCTTATTAGGAACATTAAACAATATTCCGGACGCAGTCCAAGTCAGTATACATAGCGGAACATTAAACAATATTCCAGCCATTTTGATTGGGCTGAGTTGAGGTAGCCTTCCTTTACTCAAATTTCCCTACCACGTTTGTATGACCTATTAAAATGTAGCCATTGGTATTTCTAGGTGTTCATATCCTGTGTATGAAATTTTGGGAGACATTCAGCAATATTTCCCTTGAACCAACAGATAATTTATACAACGAATTATTCCTTCCTATTTCTGTCATTCTGGATAGTCAATATATAGCAGGTTTTGAGGAAATGATGAAATGATATAATATATTTATTTCGGTAACCTGAAGAGTTCTTAAATGCTACATTTCATTTTTAGGTTATTAATAACTCCAGTCTTTAAGTATTTAGTCGAGTTTCCCTAGTAAAATCTCCCATTTTCTAAATTTATTTTCCTGACATTCCAATCCACAAATATATTTCTCTATTTTCAGCAGCCTTCTGAATTCCAGGGCCCACGAGTAGAGATCGACTTGGTTTTCATGAAACAAGCGTTGTCTATAGATATAGAATTTAACGGATATGAGAATAAAGTTGACTTGTGTTGCCATTTCTTGATTATATGGTACTCCCAGTAGAATATCTGATTCTGACAAACTAATGTTTATATCAACTAATTCATTTAACCATCTCGAGATAGACTCCCATAGTTGTTTTTCCCGGGGGCATTCAAGGAAGAAATGTTGCATGGTATCGACTTGACGCAGTAAGAGCAGTTTGGGGAGACAACAATCTTCCTTTTATTTAAAAAGGAGTTAGTTGGGATAATTCTGTGTAAAACTCTGAATTGTAATGACTGAAATTTTGTAATCCTAGAACTTTTGAAGGGGCTAGAATAGGCCTTCGTCCAACTGAAGCCTTCGCTTAGTTTTAATTGCGGGTCGAACATCCATTTCTTTTGGGCACTTGGTATTCTTAATGTCCTGTCAAGGATAAATCTATATATCGTTTTATTGGTAGAACTGACGATGTTCACTGATTTGTCCCTTCCGTTATTTATAAAGAGGTCTAATCCGCCAATCTCCATGTCTTTCTCTGGATTGACTTTAAGCCATGGGATGGCTTTTATAATTTTGGTCAAGTCTATGAATTTTCCTTTTATATTGAATTTTTCTTTTAATTCTTGCCATGATAAGAATCGCCTCCCATTTCTCAAGTCCCTAATTTAGGTGATGCCCGCATTAAACCAGCTCTTGCATTCTAGAGGTTTTTTCATGGATAATATGAATGAATTGTCCCAGATAGATTCATTGTAAATTTCAGTTAAGGTGACTGGCTGTGTAACGTATATGTCTTTCCAAATTCTTAATAGTTCTTCATAGAATGTCGATTGTGAGTTTATCTGTAGTTCTTCCTAAGAAAAAGATCATACATTGGAAGCTGGGACCCTGTACTGAATCTGAAAAAGCTTGTCCATGGTTGGCAGTCTTGCAATATCAATCTCTTTATCCAGTTAATCCTAGCAGTGATATACATAGTTTTAAGGTCCAATAGCTTCAATCCTCCTTCCTCAATTTGTTGGCACATCACTTGATGAGCAACTTTGTTTATTTTACTTCGCCATAGGAATTCATTTGTAATTTGATAAAATTCCTTAAATACTCTTTTGGGTGTATGTAAAATACTTGTTGGGTATAGCATAATAGGTATTATCAAGCTATTTATAACCGTGATTTTCCCTTTGATTGAGAGAGCTTTGTTGCTCCAGTTGTTACATATATTGGCACACTTATCTAATTTGGTCTTAAAATTATGTTGGTACATGAACTCTTCATTCATATTGTTTGTAAGTCTAATACCTAGCATTTCTATCCAACCCTTGGTTTTTATGGGGAAGTTATCTATTCCCATCATTTTTGTGATGCCAATAGACAGTATAGATGATTTATGATAATTAATTTTTAAGCCTGCATAGCGACGGAATCTCTCTAGAATGTCAAGTATTCTTGATATAGAAGAGGTGTCCTTAACGAAAATAGTTACATCGTCTGCATATAGGGAAATCCTTAGTTCCTTATTTCCAATCCTTATGCCTTTGAAACCCTTGTCATTCCTAATGGAAATCGCAAATATTTCAATAACTATTATGAATAAGTAGGGTGAAATACAGCATCCTTGTCTAGCCCCTCTTGTTGGCTTAAATCAATTAGAATGAAATCCGTTGTTCGTGATACAGGTTTCATTGTCATTATATATAAGGCTTATCCATTGTATGAAGGATTCTCCAAAACCCATTAAAGTGAGAATTTCTGTAATGGCAGACCATTCTACCGAATCAAAAGCCTTTTCAAAATCTATCGACAGAAGAGCACCCTGTAATTTGTTGGAATTGATATAATTTATGACATCCTCTGCAGTTCGTATGTTTGTGCCTATGTACCTGTTTTTCATGAACCCTGTTTGGTCTGTAAAGATGATATTGTTAAGTGCAGAGGGCATACGATTGGCTAGGACTTTGGTTAGCAATTTGTAGTCCGTGTTTAAAAGAGTGATGGGCCTCTAGTTGGTTAGTTTAATTCTGTTGCTACTCTTTTTAGGAATTAGTGTGATTATTCCTCTCCTTTGCTCCATTCCTAGTTTACCCACGTCATATGAAAAATTGAAAGCTGCAAGGAGCATGTCTGATATTGAGTCCCAGAAGTATCGATAAAACTATGTGTTAAGCCCGTCAGAGCTTGGAGCCTCTCCCATCTCTAAAACAGTAATTGGACAGTCCAGTTGTTCCTTCTCTTTCTTTGTTATTTTTGGTATGGTTTTCCTTTCAGTAAATAGTTCAATGTCTTTCAATAAAGAGCAAGACATATTTTGTTTAGGATACAGAGTGTGGAAAAAGTTTCTTTGAAAATGAAGAATCTCCTTTGGAGATGTAATAATGTTGCCCTCTTCATCTTCCAACTTTGTAATGTGTTTGTCTAATGCCTGTAATTTTTGTAGGTTTAGGAAGTACTTGGTGGGTTTTTCGCCTAGGTGCTTCCAGTTAGCTCTTGATTTAAACATAGCAAAAAGTGCCCTTTTCCTTTCTTCTAATGCTATTTCTTTCCTAATACTTTCTAATTCTTCTAAAGTATCTTCCGTTTCATCCAGTCTCTTGGTTAGATCCTGCAAACAGGTTTGGTATTCTTCCCCTTTGAGTTTGCGAGCATATTTTTGTTTTTTGGAGAAAGAGATGCAGAAAGTTTTAATTTTTAACTTCACATATTCCCATTTATCAGCGGGGTTAGTTATTTCCGTGATTAATTTTAACTGCTGTATGTATTCCTGTAGCGACTTCGTAAAAGACCTATCCATTAGTAGGGCTGTATTTAATTTCCAGATACCTGGGCCTCTTTTATCTTCAGAGATATTGAATGTGGCCGACAGGAATGAATGGTCGGATAGATTTGTGGGTTCAATACTTATTTTCGTAAAGTTATTAGAAATAGCTTCTGATACCAATATTAGATCTATTCTTGATGCTTGGTATCCCCTATGAAACGAAAATCTTTTCACATTTGGGTGGGTGATTCGCCATATGTCAATAAGTTCTAATTTACTTATGAATGAGGTTAATGCTTCCCTGTAATTTTTGTTAGTGATTCTGGCATTCGTACTTTTCTTATCCAGCTCTAAATTGAGCTGTGTATTGAAGTCACCTCCTATGACAATCGGGTATTTTGTGAATTTTGTAATGGAAAGATAGAAGTGTTCCAGCGTTCTGATTTGGTCTTGTTCATATGAGCTCGTAGGGGCATATGGTAGCAAAAACCCTTACCTCATCTTTTATTTTTAAAACTACAATTGCGAAACGTCCCTCTAAATCGCATATTTTCTCCAGGATCTCGTATTCCACAGTTTTTTTATTACTCAGGATGCCAACTCCTTTAGATGCCGAAGTGCCATTAGAGGTAATAAAATCTCCCCCCCCCCCCCATTCCATTTCCCATATGGGTTGACATGCTTCTGTACAGTGAGTTTCTTGTATAAGGCATATGTCGTACTTTTCTTTGATTTTACTAAATGTCATTTTGCGTTTAACCTTTTCTCCAATTCCATTCACGTTGAGACAGCCTATTCTTATCTGATTATTCATCATTGAAAGTGATGGTATAGTTTATTTGTGTGAAGGGTAGTGCGTAGGTTTCATTTAATAAGTAGGTATTCGGTTCCCCTGGTACATACATGCAAAGTAAATCAAAGAACATACACAATACACTTAACATCTGGCCATAGCCCAAATTAAGGGTTATCCATCGACCAAAAGTAGTACTAAATGTACTACCAAACATACTACTCTATCTGTAGTATATGTACTGCCACAAATGGCGTTTTCTCGGCTGGGGATAGCCATATCCAGTGTACTTTACTTCCTATCAAAAATGTGTATTGTCAAACTTGTTTTAAAGTAGTTTGAATAACAGCAATTAGTATCAAAGTGGTTCCTTAACCCACTCAAGCCGGGTGATGCCTCAAGGCATCAACCGGTGCTGGCCGGGTGATGCCTTGAGGCATCATTTACAAAATATTCGTTTTTTGAATAAAATTGAAAATAATGACTCAATAAATTTGAAACTTTCGGAGAATGTAGAGATAACATCATATTTGATTTTTCTAAGTGAAATGAAAAATAATAATAACTATCACGAGTCACGTCACATGATCCAAAAACCAAATTTTCACAATATGCTTATATACCCGGCCTCTAGCGGCATACATTGGCACTAGTACCCGGCTCCATGACTGTAGCCCTGCCGCGGGTACCCGGCGCGATAGGGTTAATCAATAGTAGGAGTCTTATTCTACAGGACGAAGACATTAACCAATATCTCAGTCTCACTTTGCCTTAACCTAATAGTGCTATTAGTACATATATTCACTCATATACTAGAGTAAAAACTCATAGTTCAAATTACCTTATTTGTCTATTGTAGCAATTCTGATGAAATCTGTCAAACATGATGAAATCTGTCAAACATATTTACAAGTTTAGTAATTCAAGTTCAGTTCGTGATTCAGATTTCATAACATTTTAAGGTTCAGCTGACTGTTATGTAATATCTTATGAGTCAGTGGAGTTTCTATGGAGTTATTAATATTCAAGAACATTGTTTTTGTTTATCGCTTTGATCAGGGCGGTCGCCCATTGTTGGAGTAAAAAGTCACCAGGGTGTAATCCGTCATACAGTAGCTCATAGTGGAGGCGTATTTTCTTATGCATTAATTTGTGGACTGGTTGCGCTAGCCATGGCGTAGCATTTTGTCGGTCTTTGTTAATGCCTACAATTTCCTTGTTGTACATCAAGATCGCTTCATCCACAATATGTTGTTTGTTTCCTGTTTGTTTGTTTATTACTCGTGCCAAGTCCACACCCACAATAGGCGCAGAAATAACATTAGTGTTCGGTAGGAAATGTAAAATGTTACAGTTCACCTCGTGTAATTTTTCATTTAGATCCAAAAAAAGGGAGTCTGCTGACTCGTAACGGAAATTTACAAGCTTCGTTTTCGGATCTTTAAAGGTCACATCATTGATTCCTGCACAATAGAAGTATTGGTGGTTAGGCTGAAGCTGACCGAGCCTAATAGTCTCACTTGCTAACCTGCGGATTGTAGCGCCGGGAACTGTATGTACTTTTATGGGTAATCCCGTGTTGTTCATCCAATCAATGTATTCTTGTAAGTATGCTCCCCGTGAATCCATTAAAATTGTGACTGGCCTTTTCATCGTGCGATGAGTCCAATCAAAGCTGCCTCAGTAAAATAGTTTTGTGATACTGTTAGGGTTACCGTTCCAAGAATACTTCGTCAGAAACCATGCGGTTGGAAGATCTCCAGTCACATATTCCCTCTGTGCCCTTCACTCTCCATATCCGGTCTTTTCCTTTCTCGGGTTCTCCAACCACATATCTAATCTATGCCGTTCACTCTCCTAGTCCGGCTGTATTCTCTCGTAGATTTACACACCTCAGAATTCTGTACGTAATTCCTGCAGTACGAGGCCTAGTTTATTTTTTCCATTGAAGGAATTGTTTTGGAGCAATTCCTTAATCGATTTGCCTGCCCCCCACCATTGATTTCTCGTTGCCTCTACTAATTTCTTTTCCTCGGTTTTGAGTAGGAACTCCTTGAGTTCTTCTGATTGTTCGAACTTTGCACGTAGGATGTTTTTCATTACCTTTGGGGCGGCTTGTTCCCAGTCTTGTGACTTATCTACAGAATCTCCTATTTTCTTTATCCGATAGACATCTGTTTCATTTAGGATCAAATTAGCCATATTTCTAAGAGTTGTTTAACTGAGGAACAGTTGTGAGATTTCAAGTCAATGTTGAAGGCTAATAGAGCGAGTCTGGTGTTTGACATGTCGGAATTTGGGCATTGCCCAATCTCTCCGATGGAAATACATACCGATGTGTCATAGGGTATCGCTAAGAGTAGCCCTTACAGGTACTCGCCTCAGCAGATGGAGGCGTTGAATATGCAAGTGCGTGAGTTATTGCGCCTAGGGGTGATTGAGCCTATAGTCCTGAGCGTTTAATATGGGTAAAATGACACTATCTAGTTCAATCATATGCAGCATTGGTAAAAGATGATATTTTCGAAAATTAAGTAGATAGAAATCAAGAGAACTTTACAAAGAATATATATAACACACTTTTCAGGCCTAATATTCTAAAATTGTGGTGCCACCTGTCATTTTATCAAAGAACTTTGGCCTGAGGTCATATTTCTGCTTGAATCACTGACATTATAAGTAAGCAAGTATGACTTGATTTTCCTTCAGTCCTATCTCAGTCAATAATCAGTATAGATACTTCAAATAAAGAGGGATCTGTAGATCAACTCCCACATAATACAACCAGTAGGTTATCTTATTGATCAACTATTATCTAGAGATAATTATTGGCCGTTTCTAGCTATGCCATATACCCAAAATGCAATATTGGAAGATCTCCAGTCACATATTCCCTCTGTGCCCTTCACTCTCCATATCCGGTCTTTTCCTTTCTCGGGTTCTCCAACCACATATCTAATCTATGCCGTTCACTCTCCTAGTCCGGCTGTATTCTCTCGTAGATTTACACACCTCAGAATTCTGTACGTAATTCCTGCAGTACGAGGCCTAGTTTATTTTTTCCATTGAAGGAATTGTTTTGGAGCAATTCCTTAATCGATTTGCCTGCCCCCCACCATTGATTTCTCGTTGCCTCTACTAATTTCTTTTCCTCGGTTTTGAGTAAGAACTCCTTGAGTTCTTCTGATTGTTCGAACTTTGCACGTAGGATGTTTTTCATTACCCTTGGGGCGGCTTGTTCCCAGTCTTGTGACTTATCTACAGAATCTCCTATTTTCTTTATCCGATAGACATCTGTTTCATTTAGGATCAAATTAGCCATATGCTTGTCTTCCACTGACCAGGCCTTCTCAAACATGGAGGCCTGCTCTGCACTCTTAAAGAACTGCTGGTTGTATAAGAAACCAGTAGCGAAGAAATTTGACAGGGGTGAGTACTCGCCTTGAAAGAAGACACTATCTTTAGTTTCCCGAGTGTACGCATTGGAGAGTGAGAGGGAGTGTGGCAGTGCCTGGATTTGGCCTGGACCGTAACTAACGCCTTTTGCAATTATGACATCTTTTACAACTTTGGCAGTAATTTTTTGTTCTGCCGCTAAATCTGCAATAGCTCGAAGGTCTCGCCTGTGTTTTTTTGTTTTCTCTGTGAGATCTTCATTTACCCATATGTTTTTGCAGTATGGGTTGTTCTGAATGAGGGACTTGTTAAGGAAGATATTTTGTTTCACTTCATACTTTTCAAAGACCGCTTTTACATCCCTAGGTTTTCTGTTTGGTTGGAACGGGCCTACTCGATAGGCTGAGACAATCTTATGGGCCGGCACCCCTGCCCCAGTGTTGTGAATAATGTCTGAAATAGTTTCTTTGAGTCTTTCCCCTTTTTGTTCTTCAATGTCCGAAAAAATTAAATTGGTCTGCCTTAACATGTTCTCCATTGAATTACATTCATTAACATCACTCTTGGGTTTGGCCATTGCGAATTTGGCGCCCTTTGATATCTTGTCAATTTTATCGGTAACCTTCTGGATAGAAGATTCAATGCCCTCAAATTTTTCCTGCCTTTCTAATTCCTCCATAACGTCCCTATCGGCTTTCCCTTCAAGAACTGTTACTCAAAGTGAGATATCTAAGTTTTTTTCATAGGATGTCGCAGCCTCTTTCTGTAGGGTTTCGAGTTGGGTCTCAACTTTGCCTAGCCTTTGACCCCATTCCATTATGCTTGCAGTAACCTGGTTCAATTTGCTGATATTATTTTCAATATTTAGCAGCTTTTTCAACATAATGTCCACCTTACCTTCCAGGCCTAATTCTGCAATGTTCTTTTGTTTTAATCCATGTTCTGTTTCGTTCTCAGAAGGCATCATTCCCATCGTTCCTGTAGGGGGGCTTGAGTCTTGCATCGACGTTGCCGCTCGAGTTGTCGGCATATTTTGGCGGTCCCAGCCTGATCGTACTTCCAATCCAAGTCGAAATATTCATATAAATCCTCAAGTATTCTTTAGAAGGATTATACCTGTAGATGCACCACTCTTAGTTTTCCTCGCATAGATATGGTGGAACTGTATCTATGATCTGTAATTTGGTTAAAAAAGGATAATTTCCCCAGCCGATGTGTCAGTGACTTATGCTTGTGGCGCCATCTTCGATTCGATTTTTCTAAGAGTTGTTTAACTGAGGAACAGTTGTGAGATTTCAAGTCAATGTTGAAGGCTAATAGAGCGAGTCTGGTGTTTGACATGTCGGAATTTGGGCATTGCCCAATCTCTCCGATGGAAATACATACCGATGTGTCATAGGGTATCGCTAAGAGTAGCCCTTACAGGTACTCGCCTCAGCAGATGGAGGCGTTGAATATGCAAGTGCGTGAGTTATTGCGCCTAGGGGTGATTGAGCCTATAGTCCTGAGCGTTTAATATGGGTAAAATGACACTATCTAGTTCAATCATATGCAGCATTGGTAAAAGATGATATTTTCGAAAATTAAGTAGATAGAAATCAAGAGAACTTTACAAAGAATATATATAACACACTTTTCAGGCCTAATATTCTAAAATTGTGGTGCCACCTGTCATTTTATCAAAGAACTTTGGCCTGAGGTCATATTTCTGCTTGAATCACTGACATTATAAGTAAGCAAGTATGACTTGATTTTCCTTCAGTCCTATCTCAGTCAATAATCAGTATAGATACTTCAAATAAAGAGGGATCTGTAGATCAACTCCCCCATAATACAACCAGTAGGTTATCTTATTGATCAACTATTATCTAGAGATAATTATTGGCCGTTTCTAGCTATGCCATATACCCAAAATGCAATAGTATCAGAGAATCTCGCTTTAGGGCACGTTTGGAATGTTTGTCATCTGTCATAATGCTCCTGTATCTCAGGAAATATTTATCACAGCCTGGCAATATAGGTATCATTTTAATTGTCTTGAAATAGCTAAGAAGATAGGGTGTTAATTTCTATAGGTCATCGCGATAGATTTTTCATTAAATCGCTGTGAAGACAGGAATGTAACATGTTTCAGTGTTTTTACCTAAGAAATTCCAATGTTCAATCTACGACAGGAAATCTTAGCCATGACACAGGTATATCAGGTTTATACTGAGAGATAGGCACAAGTCTTAGCTTTCTAACAATATTTTGTTTGTAAAAATCGCCCTATTATTCATGACACAAGAGCGATTTGCCTTTTACAAGTTAGAAAAAACTAGTTTTTTGTCCCATATTAAACGCTCAGGACTATAGTGAGGCCCCGTGGCGGAGCCCGCTAGCAGTGGTGATAAAGAAGGAGGGGAAGTCTCGGTTGTGTACAGACTATAGGTGGCTGTACTCGGTCATGTACAAGGAGAAATTTCTGATGCCTATGATATGCTCTTTGTTTCTGTATATGGCGTATAAGAAGCCAGTTATCTGGACTTCTTTGGACCTTCTGTCTGGGTATCATCAGTGTGAAATTGATGAGGGGTCACGTGGCCCGACGATGTTTGAGTCACCTGACGGTATCTATCGCTATCGTAGGGTAGCGTTTGGTTTGGTCAATGCGCCATGGTATTTCACTAAGGTTATGTCGATCGCACTGAGAGGTTTGATTCCTCATGTGTGTCTCTCATACCTGGATGATGTGATAATCTATGACAGGTGTTTTGAGGAACATCTTCAGAACACGGAACTTGTTCTACAGGCTTTGACTAGGTCTGGGCTGAAGGTTAAGCCTTCAAAGTCTGAATGGTGTAGTGATATATATACGTCATATAAACATCTGATTCTGTTGTATTTATGCCACTATCCAATAATTCTGATCTCACCAACTAGGGGACACAACTGTACTTTATCTCATTTGCCATTAGTCATTTAGTCCTTGGTATATATTGAAAATCCAATATTATATTACCGATTTTGATTATAAAATTGTATAATATACAATAAATAAACCAAGCCTTTTTTTGTTGTTTTAAACATTTTTTAGATAGATTTTACTTTCAAAACACCACTGTTCTGAAGTCATACTTTGGGTACTGTATATATAAAACAAGGTCTGATCAGATACCAACATTGAAGTCCTCACTCCCAATTCCGACCCCACCCTGACCCCGACCCCGACCCAGAGCACCCAACCCAATGTTTTTTGGGGTTTTTTTTAAATTTCATTTGATTACATGGGCAGTCTGCTATCGTAGCAGGTTTTATATGCCGTAACAGAGTAAATTCGAAGTACATATAGTTCCTATGGTATACACAATACCTGGGGGGTGAGATGAAATGTTATATTATACAGCAGTAATACTTGCAGAGTGAACCTAACAGTAGTTTGGCATCACATGAGGTCCCATACTGACCACAGTTATCTAATACATAATACATAATACTTGTATCTTGTAAAGAAATATTACAAACCAGCAAAGCCGGTAAAGGTTACTTATTCAATACAGTTACTTATCAGCAGGCACTGCTTAAGATAGGGATAAGGTCCTACTTCGTATCAGAACATTTTTCTTATATAGGTAAGCAGATGTGGCATTTTGAACCTCGGCTGCGAGACAGTTCCAATAGGTCATGCCAAGATACATCGGGTTTCTCCAGTAGAAGTTGGTGCGCGGTCGTTTTAGCCTAACCTGCCTCTTACCTCCAGCTCTAGTTTTGGGATTGTCTCCTACCACTATATCATTAGTAAATCGTCTCATATATAGCAGCAACATGTAGATTCGCCTGGCCCCCAGATTTTCGATTTTGCACCTCTCATGCAAGGCATCCACACTAATATCTCTAGTACTTTTCCAGGCACAGCCCCCTATTTTGTGCCTTCTGTAGTTGTGACAGTAGGTTCTTTCCTGCCCCTCCCACAAAATAGCTGAGATGGTCGAAAAGAGGAGCAATTATTGTTTTATAAATGTTTTTGCTGGTAGATTCAGTAATATACTTTCCGACTTTGCTTAGCTGGAATAGCTTTTGGTTCACTCGCTTCAGGTTATCAGTAATTGCATTTTTCCATGTTAGTGTGTCGTCTAAGATGACTCCAAGATATTTATAGTTGTTACATCTTGGTATTACGCTACCATTTATAAATAAGTTTGAGGCACTTATGGCATCCTCGTTGCTTCTTAGCTTATTGGCTGAACCAAAGACACATAGTTTAGTCTTTTTCCATTTACTTTCATATAGTTATCTGAGCACCACTGTTCTAGAAGAGTCAGGTCATGTTGCAAGCTATGTATACCACTGTCATAATCATGATCATTTGTATATAGAACCAAATCATCAGCATAAAAAATATGTTTATACAAAAGTGGTAACACTTTAAAATCATCAATAAAGCAATTAAATAATAGGGGGCCGAGGATACTGCCTTGCAGCACACCTGTATGGTTTGGTAGGCTAGAGGACAGAGTGCTGCCAACTCTAGTACGTTGTTTCCTATTGCTTAGATAGTCAGAGATGCAGCTTGTCAGTTGTTTTTTTTGGTTTTTTTTATTCAAAGAAAAAGGCAGTTCTAACACTGGGTTAGATCTTCCACTGTGTCTTGTATACAGAACATGTTTACAAATAGTAGTCGTCCTCTTAATACAATTATATATCAAAAAAATACATAAATGACAAATGAGAAATAATGAGATGAGTAAATGTATATCTATCTCCAATCAAACTCCGAGTACATCAGTTTTATCTCTTTTTTAAAGATCCTATAAGTATCAATTTTCTGAACAGTAGGAGTCAATTTGTTCCACAATATTTAACCCCTGAAAACAGGACTTTGTTGGTAATTACTAGTTTCAACAATATCTGACTTAAATTTCACCTTTTGATCACTTCTTGTTCTTCTAACAGTTAGATCCAGATTTATATCAGACTGTGACCATTTATACATTGCATTTAAAAGTTGCATACATCTTCTATGTTCCAAATAATCAATATCTAAACGTCGATGCATCTCAAATACATTCTGGCGTTTGTTCCAGTTCTTCTCTATGATTCGTAGAGCACGATTTTAAGTCAGTTGTAAAGAGGAAACAGATTTTTTACAGGCACAATCAATAATGAAAGCACAATACTCCAAAATAGGCCGTATAAAAGCCATATAGATCCCTTTAGCAGTATCTAGAGTTATACAGTTTCTGATTTTGCCCAACTTAAATAATCTACAATTAGCATTTTTATTGATATCTTTAATATAACTATTGAAACTTAAGGTAGAATCGATAGTGACCCCTAAATACTTGTATTTACTGAGAACCTCTATGGACTTATCACCACACTGCATATTGGGAAAATCTAAGCGTTTAAATTTACCAGGAGAAGCATACCATACCATCTTTGTTTTCTTAAAATTTATAGTCTTACCATTAGACAAACACCAATTGTTGACCAATGAAAGGGAAGCTTGCAGATCCAGCCATACATTGTTGGGGTCATGATTACTTTTATATAAAACAAGATCATCTGCATATTGTAAGTACAAAACTCGGTCAAAACTATTACACATATCATTAATAAATAGATTAAATAATATAGGACCAACCACCGATCCCTGGGGTACACCAAAGTTATTATAACTGGTTGCGACACCAAACCATTATTTTAACTCTCTGTTCACGTTGAGATAAATATGAACGGAACCACGAAACTATGTTACTAGGTAGACCCACAATCTTTAACAATTTAGCTAATAATAGTTCATGAGGTACAGCATCAAAGGCCTTACGTAAGTCAACGTAAATGGAAGCAGTAAAATAATTCAAGTTTCGAGCTGTATATAATTCGTTAGTATATCTAAACAACACATCATTAGTCCCCATTCCTCTCCTAAAACCATATTGATTGCTATTGATTGCAGAATTTTGGACGATAAAGGATTCTAAAATCTCCCCTATACATTTTTCTAATAATTTAGACGGGATAGGCGTTAAAGTTATGGGTCCCCAGTTTGCAATATCCTCAAGATCACCCCCCTTAGGAATAGGGATTACCGTCCCAAGCTTCCATAACTTCGGAAATACAGCATATTTGATAGAAACGTTAAAAAGATGCGCAAACTCTTTAGCAAGAATTATCATAGCATCTCTGAGAACTTTACTAGATATATCTAATTTCAAAGCTATTAATTTCCTATTTACTCGGTTGAAGGCTTTACTTAGGTCTACAAAAACACAAGGGGTAAAACGGCTATTGTCTCTATTTGTATACAGATCGTTGACAAGCTGCATAACTGCATCAGTGGTTCCTCGACCCCTTCTAAAACCAAATTGTTGCTTACCCATTAAGTCATTCTCTTCAATAAAATCTGATATGTAAGAGTGTATAGCCCGTTTTTTTCCCGGTAATGGTAGTAAGGATATGGCCCTAAGATCACCAGGTTCAACAAGATGGAAATCAGTCAGTCAGTCCAGTTCTATTGATGCATACCCACATTCACATTCTTGATCATGATTCTCACGATGATTTTTGCCATTTTTTTCACAACTGCAACAGTGTCAGGGTGACAGCCATCCTTCAATAGGTGGATACCCGGTACCGGTGCACTGCATGGCGTAGTCGTGGTGTGTAGAGCCCATCTGCGTCGTTGAGTCTCAAGAGTGCTGTCGAGAGATTGAGCAAGCGTTCGTTGTTTTTTTTTGTTGTTTTTTTATTTATCAAAGCAACAGTTCAGCTTGGTCGCTGCTGTATTTTGTATTGCCCTTGTTCTAGAGCGTTATGTCCATAGAAAAAATGGTCATGAAGACCACTTTTCTTGTGACTGTTACTGAATGTACTTGTCTTTTTATGCCTTCACGATGCATCACCACCAGTTTATAAGGTCTCCTCTCGGTTATTTCGCATATCCCTGCGAGGATATAAATCACCTCCACTCCTTCCAGGTGTTTCTGATTGGAGAGATATGATAGCATCCTGGCCATGGTCGCACCTTCTAAACATTATCTGAGTATTGTCTGTGGGCGAGCAGGCGCATGGCTGTGTGCAGATGGGTGTCAAAGCAGCAGGTGCCAAAGCGGCATCAGCAGCAGATGTGTTGGTAGTGCACAGAGAGGGCAGCGGCGAGGGCCGCTGTGAGGGTGGCTGTGAAGGAGGCAGCTGCATTCACACAGAGCTTGTAGGGAGGACTTCATCTAAGGCTTCATCTAAGGCAACAGGTGGAACTAGGACTTCTCCAGCTATAAGCCTTGTGATACATCAGAGGACTTAGGGTAAACCCTGCACCACTGAGAGCACCTATACCTCTACCAACAGAAACGGGCCGGCGGCGGCCGGCGGCCAAGGAGTGAGGGGGGCGGCGGGGGGCGGCAGTACCATTTTTTTCATCAGTATACATATATGCCAAAAGTATATAATATATATATGACCAGCATATATATATATCGTGCAGAGGATATTTCTTCTTGTATGCGCCTGGCAGCAAATACAGCCATTATGCATCTGTATAGAAGAGGAAACAGTGTTTTATACGCCGCATACGCTGGTGTGAAATATGGGTACATATATATGAAAACAAGTCAATATACATCTGACACATGCAGTTACACGATATATATGAATAAACTGGTGGTTTCGCGTAGTGTGATAACATCCTGAACAGATGCTCATTTCTATAGGTAGAGTGACAAACATTGCGATGGCACCCCACTCTCTAAGTGAGCTCTCTTATTATATACCGATGCAAGTATATCTTACAGTTACTAACCTCTGCTAAGCAAATAGTAACTGTAACTAAGTGTGCAATACGGCACTGACGCGGGCGCCATAACGTCAGAACATGTGTTTGGAGAGTGAAAATGTGACGCACCTACCGTTTCGTGATATCGCGATATCGCGATGTTGACACATAATCGATGTACCTGCAAAAATGTATCAAAACGTTACTATGCATGGTAAATAATATGAATCAATACAAAGAACTATAGAAAATAGTGAAATACTATTATTTGTAAAAATATGAAATAATTTCACACAAAAATATCATTTGAATTTATACGCAACTAAATCGCACATTAGAAAAAATCGAAGTATCTAAGCAAAGGACAGCGTCTATGCAGCCATGGATGGGGAAGGGGTTGTTACGATTGATTTAGATGATATTATATTTGATATTCAAGAAGATATCACTGTTGAAAAGACAATAGAAACTACTGTTAATCAAGAAACGGTTTTGGACAATGAAATCGATAGAAAAAATGCTGAAAAAGTAATATTGGAGTACATAGAGAGTAAGAAAAATCCGGAAACAAAAAAGAAAACAAACAGAGAAGTGGGGGTCTTCAAGAGTTTGCTACTGGAATCTAGTGAAAAACGAGATATCGAGACAATCCCAGCGACTACACTCAATGTTTAGCTTGGAAGTTTCCTTTTGCAAGTGACAAAGAAAAGGGGTGAAGAATATGACCAGACTCAGTGTCATCATTTTTCTCAAGCATTAAAAGATATCTAAAAGGGAAACAGTAGAAATGGAATCTATCAACCTCTGACGAATTCAAGAATGCCAGAACCGTTCTCAGTAGTAAAAAAAAGATCTGAAGGGAAAAGGACTAGGAAACAAGCCTAACCAGGTAAGTTAATATTTTGAAGAAAAAAAAGGGCATATTTATAACCCTGTAATAAGAAATAAATGTGTATACAACTGAAATTTAAACTACTGATATATTTGATCATTCAAACTTTTAATGCAGATTTAACAAATCTACATGCACTCAGTACTGACCCGAGACGCCGCACGGCTACACCAGCAGAGCAGCGCCGCGATGTCCCATGTCAGCCCTACCGCCATGATGTCCACGCCACCCAACCCGAGGAACGCGGACACGGCTGAGGAGAGTGTGCGGTGCATACTACTCCGACCACCAGTGGATGTTTCTAGACTACGGAGAGACCGCACACCAGCAAATGCAGAAGGGAGGCAGACGATGTTGACAGGACCTAGCCCGATGGCTCCCCCAGTGACCCGGTGACCGGGAGGCTGCGGCTAAACTGCCCACGGGTGACGAGGTGAGCTATTTGAGTATCCCCCAGAATTGTTGTGTGTCTTTGTTTTCTTCATATACCGACTCTGACTGTGCCAGCAACCACCCTCAGTGCTCGCCCGCGACTCCACTTGGAGCCAGCGAGTGTACACACGGACTGCAGGCAAGCAGGGTCGATGATGACAAACAATACCCATTTCGGTTTGCAAGTTTGACGGCACCCCGTACGCACACTGCCGATCACGCTTCTGACGTTGTTCTAACGAGAAGCGGAACCAGTGAAACCTATGAACCCGTGTCACTGGTGACACGGTACGCCGTCACCCCGTTGAACCCAGGCCCGGCAACGTGTCCCGCCACTCTGCCAGCCGCCCTAACAGGTGACGCGGGTAAAGTGAGGTGCGCAGGTAGTGTTCAAACAGAAAGTGACAGAACCTGTAACACAACTCGCCTGCATGGACGAAAAAGTGTTAACACATGGAAAAAGCGAAGTGTCGTACGATAAATGACTTTTTCTGGCCTATGGGTAAAGCACCCACTAAGGCATGGGGGAATGGTGGGCCGCCAATGGTACCAGCAAAGGTACCAGCAATGCGCATGGCACCGAAACCAAGGCCACTGTAATGCACAGTGCCTCCCGTGATTTCACTGCAAAACACAGTGACACACAGAAAAC
Source organism: Alentia gelatinosa (assembly GCA_950022655.1). Lineage (NCBI taxonomy): Eukaryota > Metazoa > Annelida > Polychaeta > Phyllodocida > Polynoidae > Alentia > Alentia gelatinosa. The sequence continues at coordinate 54,514,584 of OX465580.1, read as the reverse complement.
AGGGAGTGTAATGCACACTACCCAGATGACCGCCTCGAATATGCATGCCACACGCATGCACGTTCGGGGCGGGCCAGCCCGCGATCAAGAACAAAACTTGACGAAACGGGCTGCCACGAGCCCTGGGTCAGATGACTCAGGGCCCGATGCCGCAAACTTGCAAATCCTAACTTCCCTGTGTGATGGGGATTTGAACAATGAACATCCCACTAACAACACAGTGGGATTGAAAACAGGGGGAATGCACGCATCAGTGTCCAACTCTCCGAACCCTCTCATTAGCAATGAATGCAATGTTACACAAAAAATGTGCAATAATGTAAATACGAGAACCACGTCTACCTCCCAAATTCGAGTACACAATAATGTAGATATGAACTATGTGGTTCTCGACAAAGTAGAAACAAAGACACTGATCGATGAATCAATACCAGACTCTGATGAATGTTTCTCTTCCCATCAGGTGATCGATTCCATGCTACCCGAATTAGGGCATCACGCCTGGAGGGACCTGAGGGAGGTCAACACGACCTACCACAAGACTGAAGCCCGTGCAGGCTTGACGCGTGCACCGTGGTCGAGCACATAGAGCCCTGGGTTGCAGGACTAGCCCCAACCCCGAGCTATATAGGACCTGAACTCAAAAACAGCATTGTAAATGAGCGGAAGGCCTCGGCCATTAGAATCACCAATCTAATCAAGCAATCCCTCTAGACCCAGCAAAAGATCGAACGTGCTCGCCGTGAACAAATAAGTGCCATGGTGTACAATATGATATGCAGCACAGGGGTGCATCGGGACGACGCAAAACGAATGCTTATGCACACGAAGGCACACACAGACCTGACTGCGAAACGGGACTGGGAGACCGAAAAAGAGATCTCTGCGGCCCGCATCAACAAACACCAGACACGGGCACCGATAGATGCACAGTTGGCAGAGGGGGACCTTCAACCAACCCAAACCAGTATAGACCATCGTCAATGCTGATCCAGTCTCACTCGATGATCAAACCAACAAGATGGATTTTCGTCCTCCCCCTCCTCCCTGCATGCAGGGGAAGCAGCAGAGGGGAAAGGGCCGAGGAAAAGGCGGAAGAGGGGGCAGGGGAAACTTCGACAGAAGAACTGCGACCCTCGCACCCAGAACAAGACAACCGTGACCAACCAGTAAATTGTAATCAAGAAACTGAAAACAAGTCTGTCTGTAAAAACGACAAAGATGGTTACAATAAAGAGTCTGAACAATATGTTTTGCCTCATGTCGATTTGTCTCTTAACAATAAGTCAAACCAATCCATAGGCAACACCATGCCATATCCCGAAGTTGATCTATCTTCCAAAGTAGAGAACAGTACAGTGGTAAACCTCTCAAACAAAACTCTCAGTAAATCGGAACTCTCACTCCTCAATAAAGGCCTGAATTTCTGCCCGACCGAAACCCATATAGAAGATGGGGATGTAAAAGCGGAACTAGATAAATTTCACCGCAACTTAAGAGTCAAACAATTCTTCAACAAAACCGGTAAAGTTGACGATACACCAAGGGGTCTTACACCCAATGCCCCTTATCACAATCCGACTTTGATAAAAAATTTAAGTGATAAATCCACCTGGTCGGCCCCACAGGGGTCGAGCAACCTAGAAGGGTACATAGCGGTAAATGAGATCGATCTGTCCAACAGAAACCTGAACAAGGGTATACATAGACATAACATCAATAAAGACGAACGCGTGGCCCTCAAAGGGCTGGCAAATAGGGAAATCACCATCAAACCGGCGGACAAGGGTGGGGCGGTAGTGATAATGAACACTACTGACTACATCAAAGAAGCAGAAAGGCAACTAGGTGATAAGTCGACTTACAAAAAACTTGAAGTGGACCTCACAGCGAAACACAACGAGGAAATCAACTCAAAAATTTCCGAAATGAGAGAATCAGGGGAAATAACCGAGAGGATGGAAAAGGCGCTACGAACCAACAACCCGCAGGCACCTCAAGTATACCTCCTCCCAAAAATCCAAAAGGGCAAACTACCACCACCAGGTTTTTTAGATAAACTGGAAATGGATCTTCATCCACAACCAGCGATCTAAGGAATTCGAGATAATAATTTCACAAGTCTCTCAATCCAGACTCACATCATGACCAGGCACACCACATGGACAGTAAACATACAAAACATGATAACTGCCCACTGTGTGTGAAGGAAACAACCCCACACACACCTAAACTACGCACAAAACCTGCCAAAACAAAGAACAGGCACAAATCAAATATACACAGAAGTAGGATAACACTAACACCTACCAACATAGATCCGAAATGTATCTGATGAGCCAGACGATGGCGAAACTGCACAGATTAATCAAGTTGGAAAGGGGAAAATAAAACCTAAATACCACCATGACAGTGGACACACGATGAAGGTCGAACAGAGAGAACACACCCCTCCATTCAACCAACCAAATTCCCCAACCAACAGTGTGTACATGTAACCACAGACAACCATGGTCTCACCCAATGAGGACAGGTCTAAAACCGGAAATACATCGAAAATGCGCGAATTTCTGTGGTTCAAATCACTTACCTGGTCAGATGTGCAGTCATACCTCGGATTCACTACACGCCCCGTCACACGATACTCCTACCACCACCAGGTGGACCAGTGGTATCGGCAAATTGATGCCCGACTGAAAAAATCTCAGCCTTTGTGGATATGTTTCTGAAACCAGAGGTTCCCAAAATAAGGTCCTACATAAAGGACACAAACCATTTTCTATTGAAGATAGACGAACTAGGAAACCTGGAAGACGGGGATATATTAGGTTCCCTTGATGTAAGTGCACTGTACACAAACATCCTGAACGACGAGGGGCTGGAGGTAGTGAAAAAGAAGCTGACCACAACCAGACGCAAAAAGGAAATGCCCCAGAACGAGACGATAGTAGACCTCCTAGAGATGGTTCTCAAAAAGAACAATGTACAGTTCAATGGAGACAATTACATACAGGTTGGTGGCCAGCGATGGGCACAAAACTAGCACCATCATACGCCAACATATTCATGGAAAACCTAGAAGAAGAAACTCTAGAAAAGCACCCCATGAAACCACTAGTTTGGTGGAGGTACATTGACGATATCTTCTTCGTATGGCAACATGGACAAGACGAACTAGACAAGTGGCTCCAATGGCTAAACGGATTCCACAAAACAATCAAGTTCACAATGGAAACCTCAAAATCGGACATCACTTTCTTGGACACGAGGATAAAGAAAGATGAAAGAAACAAACTCATCAATGACCTGTTTGTGAAAACAACAGACAGAAATACCTCTGGTACGACTCTGCTCACCCCCCATCACAAAAAAGGAGCATACCGTACTCACAACTCCTAAGGGTAAAACACATCTGTTCAAACATAGTTGACTACAAGAAGCATGCCGACGAGAAACTAAAACAGTTCAGGCAATGGGGATATCCCGAGAAAATACTGTGATTGTGTGGAAAAGATACAAAAGATAGACCGAACCAACATTCTGCATAACACATGCAGAAAAGAAAAAAACGGAAGAACAAAGAAATTTTCCTGATCAGTAAGTATCACGCAAACGAAAATGTACTCCCAAAAGTGGTACAGAAGAACTGGAACATACTAGAAAAATCAACCACCACCAAAGAAATCTACGAAAGCAAATTAATCAAGGGCTACAAGAGACCCAAGAACCTGAGGGACCACCTGGTGAGAGCCAGAACGAGCTATAAAAGCAAAGGGGTCGAAAAGAAGAACTCCACAAAAGAGAGAAACAGGTGCAAAACGAAGAATTGCACCTATTGCAAGGACATAGACCATAGTGGCAAAATCAAAAGCAACACCACGCAGAAAACATTGGTGTCGAAACGCGATGCAACATGCCATAGCTCAAATGTAGTTAACTGCATCACATGTAGAACCTGCAAAAAACAATACATAGGGCAAACGAAACGAAAGATCAAGGAGAGAATGAGAGAACATAAGAGAAGCGTCATAGTGAATAGCAACATCAGTGATGTACCGAAACACTTCAACTCAGAAGGACACAATGGTACACATGACATGGAATTCAGCATAGTGGATTTCATACACTGTCACCCAGACAGTAGGGCAGTAAAAGACCTGAGACTGAAAGTGGAATACAATTGGATCCACAGGATGAAAACCCAGGCACCATCAGGACTAAACACAATGGATAGTCGGTACGGGTAATGGGAACCATCATTGCCACATCAAAAGATTTTCCGAACGGAAGTACCACTTACACCCCCACCAGGGACAAAGAAGGCACAACACGGAGAGAGTTTTAAAACACTCTGTATACACATACATCCCCAATACCCACCAGGTGACAAAGTATGTGACTAGAACTAGTGATAAATCTGATCAAGATAACAAGCTTCCAGAATATTCAGCCACAAACAAGCCTGATGAGAAATTCGAAACTGCTGGTAAAATAGTCCAAAAATGACTGGCCTAAAGAGAACCACACCATTCTGACACAAGGGGGAGCACTAAAATATTAGTATGCAAAAACAACACCAGATGGCAACACTGGCCAAACTGGTCCCCCACCTCACCCAACCCAAAGACTACTGAAAGCAAGAAAACGATTGGCTGAGGAAACTTCCCGCTCAAAACAAAGCACAGGGACGAACAGAATGGAGAGATTGAGTCACATGATCAAATGAACAAATCGGTGCGAAGCTTACTTCACTCCAAAAGCGTCCCCAACAAGGCACACATCGAGTCTAGTCACATACCAGCGGTCGCTTGCGCTGTAAACACGTCGTAACAAATTTTAATGCAGATTTATTACTGCCAATAATGCCAGTTCCATTTCATCAAGTCATATGTATTAGCTTTCAGATGAGTAATTTCAAATAATGCCAATAGGGAAGTTTTGAGTAAAGAAATTCTAAAACATGTACTATATTTCTGTTTTTCTATTAGTGTGATCCTTCGACCCCTGAAGAGGAGTAAAGCTTGTGGGAAAGTGGTGCCTTCAATCCAAATTGCCCCAAGGGCTTGCGAAATTTATTATGGTACATCATTACAAAGTCCTTTGGACTTCGTGGAAGGCATGAAAGTCGGTAGTTACTCAAGGAAAATCTACTGTTACTTTCTCTGAACGTTTAACAAAAACTAGAACCGGGGACACAAAACATGCCAGAGTATTCAATCCCATGTTATGGAAAAATCCAGAAAATCCAGATCGTTGTCCAATTCAACTACTTGAAAAGTATGCCAGCCATAGACCACAAGAGATGCTCCACCCAGAATCGCCTTTCTATCTAGCGATTAATTACAGAAGATCGGCGACATCGCAGATTTGGTACCAAAAACAAGCCATGGGGGTGAATGAACTGGGAAAGATGATGTCCGATTGTGCAAAGAAAGCCCAAATTTCCGGGAAAAAAATCTCCTATCATTCAGTCCGGAAAACAAGTTGTACAAATCTTATGCATGCAGGTGTCCCACCTAACATCGTGGCACAGCTTTCCGGACATCGCAATTTGCAGAGTCTGCAAAGTTATGTTGTGGCTTCCAAAAATCAACAGAAAATTATGTTTGATAAACTGAACAAAGGGAAAAAATCGTACAACCTACCAGAGTTAGAGGCTCCAGATTCCGGATCAGTGGCCAAGGTAAATCCATTCTGCAGTGTCTTTTCATTGTTCTGTGAAATGTAATTAATTGTCTTGATCCTCCGAATTCACTGGTCCTGGTCTAAACCTTTTTGGTTCACTGTAATACATATTTCCTTATGATCTCCTGCATACATTATAATATCACATTATATGCGATTTTCACATTATATCTTTACAGGCATCTGTGTCAACTTCAGAAGTGGTGCCAGCTATAAATCTAGGAAACCCAGTCGCTGTCAAGAAACGTCAAATTCCGGCAGCTCTAGGTGCCCCACCTTCGCCTAAACGTGCAGCATACCAAGTGACAGAACCTGAAAGTGTAAGTTAAAATGAGGAGTTAAATCAAAAATAATGCAAGCCTAGATATCACTACATTTTCAAATAATACTAAAATCATATTCTTATATTTATATTTTACAGGAGATTGCGATTCCTACAGAGGTTGTAGATGACTTGGACACAGACGATTTTGTAGAAGCGGTAGCTCTCAGTGGCAGACAGTCTGTTGAAGTACGAAAACCCACTCCCATATTTTCTAGGAACGACATGATAAAAGGCTTATTTGCCAATACCACAATCTCAGGAGGTACATTCAATATCAATATCAAGATGTAATGTGGCATTATTTACAGTTTGACAAGGTTTCCATTTTATTCTAAATCGCTATTCACTAGCGTATACTAGCGAGAGGCAAATACCAAGTTACAACTTGCATAGCAGAATGTCACGTTTGAATATGTGGAGGCATCGGCGAAAACCAAGTTAATTTGTCGCAAATCATCTTTACGTGTTTGTTATGAATTGATAATGTCTGGATTAACGAATTACAGGCCACTAAGGTAAAATGTATACATTATTTCAATACTATTAGGTATATAATAAAGGGAATACTAATATAGTGTGCCAAGATGAAGGAGCCGAACAAGTTAGATTACTAAACCTGTACTAAACGAGCCGTTAAACACAATCCTAGTATTCCCTAAACACTCTCTAAGTGGTATTCTGTATTCCAGTCCAAATACACAGTATTCTCGCTAGGTGGCATCATTAAGATTATAGGACTATGCCTAGTTCATTAAGAATTCTTCTCCGATAGAGCGTAGTGAGAACCTTGTAGAGAATACGACGAGAGGGGTGGCGATGGTAGCATCGCATCAGTGTGGCATGCCCTCTATATTTCTTACGATTAATTTCCGTTGAATCCTTCGCAGATGGGATAATACATTCCGTTGATATGGCTCTGATGGAACCATATAATGTGTGCAACAATCGCGTCGCACCATCGGGGCCGGCGCTTTACTGTGATACCAAAGGCCAGTAGTTCTCATGCCATGTCTCTGTAAATGTGTAGGGGTAAGATTTCCCTGGAATTCATTCCATACATTCGATCACAATCCTCGAAGTGTAAAAGCACTGGGAAAAGATTAACCATGAGAAAATCTGGAAAGCACCTGTGCTGGATGACCGGACGCAAAACCAATCAATCAAACACTAGTCCGTGCGATTCCTTGTTTAAATCATCACAATCTTACATGCACATTTTACCTAGCGAAGAGTAACCATATATCATGGAGTATCGAGAACAATCCTTGCATAATCAAAGAGATAATTGAAGGATCGTGATTAAACCATTTTGGAAAAGTACTTTTTTACAGTAGAGGCTTGTATTAAATCACTGAGTCTATGCTGGTAAAGCATCAGGTCCTTGTAGTCTTAGGCTGACTCGCTGAGGCCATCTCGCGGTTCCCCTTCGCACTACACAGCACTACATACACCGCACTATTCTCTAACTGTTGTTTCTTCTTTTTTTATTAGACACAACGGTTCTTACTTATGTAAGCTCTTCCACCGAGGGTAAAACATGAATCACAGGAACAACAGACATCCTTTACATTAGATTCAGCTTACAGAAAAATAATAATAAAATACATACATCTAGACGAATAAAGGATGAAGGGGATGATGATAGAGTATCTGTACCAACACTTAGGTTCTTATTTCCGTTCATATACCGAATAGTAGGTTTTGACAACTCTCTTAAACTCCTTGTAGTTATCCGACTTTTGAGTATTTGAGTGCAATTTTCCCCATAATACATTTCCACGACATATAGGCGACCTAAAGTACACACTACTATACTACAGTGAACCTGACATTGTTGTTACTTCTAATAATCCTAGTCCTGCTATCAATATTTGACTGTGAATTGGACTGCTTAAACATAATATTTAGTATTTGCATATTCCTTCTAGCATAAAGGAAATCAATTTTTAAATCCTTATGCAATTTCTCTATGTTCTGGAATTTATCCCAATTTTTCTTTATTGTTCTCAAGGCCCTATTCTGTTTCACTTGTAACATTTTGATATGCTTTTGATTGGCTCCATCAATAATAAAAGAACTGTATTCAAGTGTCGGTCTTATTATCGTGGTATAGATTTGTCTATTTGGTTCCTTATCTTCCCTAGTTTAAAAAGCCTATTATTAGCATTCTTGTTTATATCTTTAAGGTGTGCTGCTAAATTCACAGTGGTATCAAGTGTGATACCTTGATATTTGTATTTGTTTACCGTATCTAATTCTTAATTACCATTATAATAGAGATTCATGGAGTCCAGGTACTTAATCCGACAAGGTGTAGCGAACCACATACTTTTGGGTTTTTTTTCGTGTTGATGGTTATCGTTGCACCAATTACTGACATTATTTAGAGCTAATTGATGTCTATTTATTAGATCTTGTTGATCATTTCCTACGGCAAAGAGAACAAGATCATCTGCATATTGGAGATGGAAGCAGTCTGGGATTGTTTCACACATATTATTTATAAAAATATTAAAGAGGATGGGCCCAAGAACGGACCCTTGGGGAACTCCGAAATCGTTCTGCTGTAGCTCAGAAAATTTCCCATGAACTATCACCTTTTGTTTCCTACCCAACAAATAGTTTTTTACCCAATCAACAATGTTAGTTGGACAATTTAATTCATATTTAGGCTTAAGGATCAATAATTCATGAGCCATGGAATCAAAGACCTTTTCTCAGGTCTACGTTCAATATTGTTTCCATATTTCTTGCGTCATATATTTCTTTACAAAATTTAAACAAAGCATCACTGGTTACCAAATTTTTCCTTAATCCATATTGATACCTGTTTAGCAAACTCTTGTTTTCAACATATGATTCAATGAAAGTTGCGATACATTTTTCTATTATTTTTGCAAGAATATATAGGGGTTAAGGTTACCGGGCGCCAGTTTTCAATGCTTGTTAGTTTACCACTTTTAGGTATTGGAACAATACTTCCAATCTTCCACAAGGAATCCTACTTCCTAGTAAAGAGCAATTAAACAAATATGAAAATTCCTTTATTAAGATTAACATATATAGCATCCCTTATGACCCGGGATGATACATTAGTGATACCAGAACCCTTTGAGACACAAATATCTCCAGCTAGTTCAAAGAAAGTTTTTGCAGCATTGATTTTTTCTATTAACCCCCCCCCCCCCCCCCCCGCCACTGCATTCCCAATCCACAATTCGCTTGATATGATGAAATTCAGAAACCATGAATCAATAGTTTATTGCTGTTAGATGGAGATTTTCTATGGCACAGATGGTCAGAGTTTAAGGGGACTGTCTGCCCCCCCCCCCCCACCCCTTTCAGCCTGCTCTGCTCTGGCATGTAGTGGGCCGCCCTCGTACCGCGCCACCCATGTGGGGCGCTGCTGATGGCGATCTGGCGAGGACGTGCTTTACTGATGGCCGCTCTGATAACGTCACTTCTTATAGGCATTATCGGTAACAGCGATCAGGGCACTGGTACCTATCATGTTTGCATCCCAGATCCCAGCGTCTGCCCGAACCCAGCGCTTCTCTATCTCCACTACAGATCGGATTAGGCCAATGTTTTTCAAAATATATAATTCACCCCACCGAAGTCGCCACGTCGGCCCTTTAAAGCAATGCCACTCTATTTCCCCGTCCCCTGGATGCTTCTGGTGGGGGTCTTTTTCTAGGTGAATTCTTCAGGGCCCTAGTGAGGGTTGTGTCATAACACCGCCCCCCCCCCCCCCTCCCCCCCCCCCCCCGCCCCCTCCGACTCATTGCGCTGCTGCTGGGGCAGACATTTGCCTTCAGGATGAGAACGGTTAGTGTGGGAGAAGAATCTCAAGGGAATGATTTGTGTGTCCATTGTCGTTGCACAATACTTGAGGGCGGTCGCTATAAAAGGAGAGTGCGGCTGTGGCCACCGTCCTAGGCATTCAGGACAATAGAACCTTTCTTAGCTCGTCTATTCACAGATCAAGCCATCAGAGAGACGCCAGACGTGTGTCAGGTGGCTATCAACTACTTCCGGGTCAGCGGAAGGATCAGGTCATAGTACAGACCAGTCTCCTGATGGCTGTAGATGCGTTGTTGTTTCGAAGCCCCCCTGGCACCCTCCCAATCGTCCCCACTCTGAAAATGTGCCGCAAGCCCAGGAAATCACTTGGAATCAGGGTGGGCATGGTACAAGAGTGGGATCTGGACAACCAAGGATGTGTCGGGGCGGTAGGGGGTGCGGGGTCAACGGTCACGACTGGATATAACTTATGGTTGGAGGAAGAGGTAAAGCGGGAAAAGCAGGGGCTGAAAACATAACCCGAGCCATCAAAGCCTGAAAAATGTGAGGCGTCGGCCCCTGACCCACGGCGCCCATCAATAACGGGGAGGGGAGGGGACGTGCGCCGCGTTGGTATTTAGGGACGGATCCAGGGTATGCTGACGATTAAATCTCAAAGATCCGGCTCACGGTGGGGCGGCGCGTATATAAGAGGTGTCCTAAAGGCAGGGGCCCCGCCGCTAGGCTGTGCTGATTGTGGCGGCACGGGCCCAAATAACACGTGATGGATAATCGCCAGCAAATTTGCGTCGGTATAGGCGGCGGTCGCAGTATGAGAGCTGGGACGATGGGAAGATCAGGGACTAGAGAGGAGGGGGGGGGGGCGGGGGTTCGTGTTCTATGTTTTAATGTTGTCCGGGGATATTCCAATCATACGACGACAGAGGGCGCGCGCATGCAGAACGAGTAATGTAACGGGCTCTCTAGCCCACTACCCTCTGCTCACCCTAAGCCTACCTCCCAATAAAGTGGGATTCACACGGTGGGATTTATGTACCTCATAGGCCGTTTGTCTGAGACAAATCCTGTTGAGATTGTGTACTGGAACACAGTCTCCTCGTGTGAATGGCAGGTTTCCATTTTTCTGAGACAAATATTTTTCCCTTGCAATTATCGGCGACAATCAGCCCTAACAAGGAACAGAATCTCATGAGATTTTGACTTTGGAGTGGGATTCACACGAAGAGACTCATGTACCTGAGACTGGTGTACTTCACATCTTTCCTCTAGTCTCAGACAATTCTCGTTTGGTAAAAAATTCTCATGGCTAAGTACCTTTATCAGTCTCAAGGAAAAATGGCGAATTTGATTCACATGGGAGGACAGACCTGGTACATAATCTCAGACATAGTCACAGTGACCGCTCACCTTGGGACTCAATTACCCTTGATGTGAAGGGTGTTACAAACATGTAATTATGCTTGCTGGCCTCCTATTGGCTAGGGCAGGTACATGGTCGCAGCAGGTCCATTTGTCTCACCAAAATGTCCCTATAGATTTTAAACGTGTTTAAAGTCAAAATCTCATGAGATTCTGTTCCTTGTTAGGGGTGATTGTCGCCGACAATTACAAGGGAAAAAAGTTGTCTCAGCAAAATGGAACCCTGTCATTCACACAAGGAGATTGTGTTCCAGTACCAAATCTCAACAGGATTTGTCTCAGACAAACACTTTGTGAGGTACATGGATCCCACCGTGTGAATCCCATTTAAACAGTTTAAAATTTAGAGGGGCATTTTGGTGAGACAAATGTATTTCACACGTTTTCCCCCAATCTGAGAGTCTCAGTAGTCCCAAATAACACCTATATTCACATGGGGAAGTACCCTGAGTCGGCGACTGTGTACCCGGTGTACCCTGTGTACCCTGTGTACCCTCTATAGGGGTGTAGGGGTGGGACTATGTACCTGCTAAGTCTTCCCATGCAAATTGAATCCGCCATGTTACCCTAAGATTGTAGAACACCCCAATCTGTGAAACTTTGTATCCAGCTGGAAATAGTAGCCGGGGGCGTGCCATGAATCATAACACCCCTCACCCAGCCATCAGGGTCTTTATAAAAAAACACCTTGTGATCAATAGAAAAGCACAGATTAGGGAGCTGCTCGTCAGATTTGTTCGACGAGCGTATTTGGGGAGTAGGAGTGAAAGGAGGGGGAGCTGCTGCATGGGCAGGGTAGTTGTTGGTCATTGGTTGATCCCCAGTGATACTTAAGAGGGCTTCACGATCGCCTTGCCAATCCAGGCGGTGTGAGGGCTACTAGACCAGGCGGCGATCAAACTGCACTTAACAACTCCGTTATTGTCCCATCTAATCTGCAACCAAATACGCCGCTTTGCGTTTTTGATCAATCACGCTGCACGTTCCCGCGCATGTCGCTATGCTCTTAGCTCGCCGCCCGTTAGCTGCCGTAAAACTACCAAGTGAACGAAGTCGGGACTAAATGGGACATTATGAGAGTATTCCCTACCTTAAACCACGGCTACCTTAAACCACGGCTTACGAGTCCCTGTTTGTTGTGGGCCCACATCCTCACATCCCCACACGCTCTCACTTACTGTGGGCGTGTGGTCAGATATTAGATTATAGCGTTCTTGCGCGCATCATATATATATTGCCTAAAGGATAGAGTGATCAGATACATGTCCAGCGTGCTGCCAGGAAATTAACCCCCCCCCCCCCCCCCCCCACTATCTTCGATCACTGTGATAGTGGGAAAGGAGCAGGGTGTCAGTGTATCAGGGTATCAGAGGCATGCCCAGCTGACCATGACCAAATCACTAGAGCCGAAATATATCATTGACCCACTGGTGCTTGATATGTTTGGATACTAGACTCAGGCGGTTGCAGAAATCGCAGAGTGACTGGGTGCAATTAGGTTACGGAAAACTATCCATAAATTGAATGCAATCCAAATCTTTTATTATTATTCATTTATGATTGCACGCTCATTCATCAATTACGAAAATACCAGAGGGGGGCGTTGCATAAACCGGGAACGAAAAAACATGTAAATTTAGGTAAAGAACGATAGTGCAACGAAAGTACTACGTAACTTTTTTCTGCGTGTAGCACAAAACACATCGTTGTGTTATCGTTTATCTACACAACGAAAGTAATAACGAACAATAAAAGTAAAAATAGGCAAGGTACCCCGAGGACCCCATTCGACCCCGGGGAATCCTGGGAGATCCCCGGAAAATCCCCCAATGACGTCACATCCCTGTTATCCTAGGGCACTTATAAGTGCCCTTAGGCTCGCAAGAACCTTAATTCTCCTTCATACTTTTATCAAGGTAAGTAATCGAATAATTACCTATTCTTACTCGTGTTGGGGACTACTTTCTTCGTAGCCCTAGTGCAACCGGGAGATATTTAAAGCCACTAGATAGATTTTTTCCCCCTTTTTTTCTTTCTTTCTTTTTGAAGATATCTTGTGAACATATGGTAATGAACTAATTTTTTGTGAAAATAAACTTTTATTCACCATAATACTTTAATGTGCCCGTATAGGACAAATAATGGGCACCATAACTTTTTAGCTAATCCGCCCTTCCCTGCCTATCTCCCTGCCTGTCTCCCTGCCTGTCTCCCTGCCTGTCTCCCTGCCTGTCTCCCTGCCTGTCTCCCTGCCTGCCTGCTTGCCTCCCTCCCTGTCCCCCTCCCTGCCTACCTGCCTGCCTCCTTCCCTCCCTCCCTGCCTGCCTGCCTGCCTGCCTACCTGCCTGCCTGCCTACCTGCCTACCTGCCTACCTGCCTACCTGCCTACCTGCCTACCTGCCTACCTGCCTACCTGCCTGCGTCCTTCCCTCCCTGTCTCCCTGCCTGTCTGGCTGCCTGCCTGCCTGCCTGCCTGCCTCCAGGCGTGCCTCCCTGCTTCCCTCTCTGCCTCCCTGCCTCCCTGCCTCCTTCCCTCCCTGAATCCCTGCCTGTCTGCCTGTCTTCCTGCCTCCCTGCCTCCCTGCCTCCCCACCTTCCTGCCTGCCTCCCTCCTACCAAACGTCTGACCGATCGACCTACCGACCCACCTACTGACCCATCCGTTGACATACCCACCCACCCACCCTCGAACCTACCAACCAACAAAACGACCCACTGTTCTGGTAGTGATTACGGTTTATTTACTTAATTCTATGATAATCTCTCAGAGGGAGACCACCCAGGTCTTTGTATCTATCTATCCGTATAGGAAATACATTGGAGAGCGTCAAGACATCTAACGAGAGTTTGGAGAAACTTTATTAAACCTTATGTAACAACGCCAGATACATCTAGAGCCTGATACATGTACTACAGAATATTAACCAAGTCGACTACAGAACGAAGAGGACAACCTGAGGACTGTGGAGAAATTCCTCAACTTAACTAAGACGTCAGAGTCAACTTCTGGTGGTAATTATGGTTCAAACGGACGTAGATTCCCCTTATAGGCGTTTTTTAATTACTTAGTTAACAAGCGGCATTAGTTCAATATGTTAATTAATGATAAAATCTCATTAATTTCTAATCAGAATTCTAATATGTAATGGAATCTTAATCTTCCAATGATATGAATAGATCTTGTCAATCTTCATATGGGATGTGTTATGCACAATTCCTTTATATATATATTAAATCATCTTAATTAATATGAACCAGAAAAAGAATACGTCTATTCACTGAAGTCAACGATTCTTATATGAAACATCTCCGTACGCATATCTTAACTGATAATATTCTAACTTGATGGAATTACCTAAATTATTCTAATGATGTAATTAACAAATCTTAAATTATTACATTTAAATAGGGGAGTAGAGACAACTCTAAGCAGTGTGTTAGCAGGCTACCAGAATCTAACATTTCCTTACTAATAATGAGGCACTCATTAAGGGATCTTAATTAATTAATTAAAGTAAATTAACATTTTGAATAAGTAATTTTCTAATTAACTTTCATTCTACGTATGTGTATCTTTCATGGAAAAGGTCTGAGAGTCATATATGGTTTCAATGTTTAATTGTTCACAGCAAACAAAACAATAATAAGTAAATAATCATTATGTCATCATGGCATTGGTCTCAATTGATAATTAGGTGATTTTGCACAGATCCAAGTCACAACTGACACTTTCAAATGTTCGTTGTATAGTCAGGTGACAAAGTCAAACTAGTCGCTGACTTTTCTTGTGTTTTGATAAAGTCTTAATAGGCAATGTTGGCAAGTTGCCAAGTGTTCATAAGTTCACGAAAAACGTTATAAAATCTGGAAACATCTTCAGTTCTTCTGAGAATAGTTCATAGTCAATTGCCAATAAGCAGACAACAATAAGACTTACATAAAACAGAAATAAACATTAATAACTTAATGACTCACCTAATACAAGCAATGTCCAATGTCATCTCAGTGCACTGGACCTGAGCCAAGCACAAATATTGAAATATATAAGAAAGGTATAAGAGAGTAAAATATATAAAAATGCTAATTAATCTAGTGAACTCAGCTATAACAAAACGCTCACAACTATTTGGCAATATGAAAGTAAGACAGGTAAATGTCTTATAATAAAAAGAAAGACATGTGCCTTTCTTTTCAAAAAACCCCAGGGAGTGCACTGGACCTGAGCCAAGCACAAATATTGAAATATATAAGAAAGGTATAAGAAAGGTATAAGTAAAACTGTGAGCTCTTGTATAGCAGAAGTTTAGGCATATATCCCATATGAAACGCCCTGAGAGCTGTATCTAGGCCAGTGTGTCAGCACACAAGCACCCAAGGTGAAGGCCAGTAGGATGGAGCATTAGGGCCAGTGGGTCAGCGCCTGTCCCACTTAGCAAGGATGGATCATTTGGGCCAGTAGGTCAGCGCCTGCACACCTACTGCACCACTTAGCCTGGGTCAGTAGGACAGGTCATTAGTAGGACAGAGAGTTGGGAGTGAGCATTTGGGACAACGACCTTGACACTTTAATGCATGCAACCTCAATACTAGCTATATAAGCCAGCTACACCCATCATTCTGGGTTCTTAGACTGGCGTGTGAGGAACCTGTACCTGTGGAAATTACCAATAAAAAGAAGCATTTCAAAGTACCTCTGAGCAGATCTCATCTGTTAAGGGCTGACGCAGCAAAGAAGAAGTTCTCTACCTACTACATCCCCATGGACTTAAACTACAGTATTCTAGTGATAAGTTACTCCAGTGTTTGTGACATATTCTAGGACTTTACCAACTACAGTCCACATACACTACACAGCTCTCCCCATTTACCACATCTTTACCACACAATAATCCAACCATCATATCACTGTAGACCGGTACTACGTGCTGGTCTACAGTTCAGCCCATAACAATCCTGTGAATCTTTCAATAATTCACACACTATCCAGATTCTGAATACGATGTTATAAATAAATATCAAAGTTCTTTCATTAACAATATGATGAGTATGCAGTGAGAATGACCCTATGTGTTCTCAATTTTCCTAAGTGATCCCTATAGAGTATGTGTGCTTGGAGAGACTCTAAATCCAAGCCACTTTGTGCACTTCCAAAGTCCAAGGCAAGTTGCCTTAGTTGAAGCTACTCAATATACTTTCTATGGCAATCCGCACACTTGTGGTCACTTGGAGACACACAGCGACACATCTTGCCAGGAGGAGATGGTATCTGAGACTGACGATACTTCCAGCTCCAGAGCAAAGCGTTAATGAGGTTTTACTAAAGGATCAGGGGAAAAGAATGGGAATCTCGTTTGAGATCACATAGGTTCAAGAGATCACGTAAATATGCTAATAACCACGTTTGAGCTCAGTAACACCCCAAGTGAATTCCCTAGGAAATTCCGGAGATCACTCTGAGCAACGTCAGAGATATGTTAGAGGCTCTAAAGTTAGAGTGAGGTGCGGTTCCCTCACAAAACACACACAGTAGTAGATGCAAATATTACCTTTAATGTGGCAATCTACATCATAGTCTGAACATGCATTGAAACATACAGTAGTATTTAAGTGATACATTTGGCAAGAATACCTTTAATCAACACTTAATACTATGATACCAAATATGTTTCACAATATCCTGACATTTGAATACCAGATGCTTGATACATTGATATATTGATACACATTGATACTTTGATATATATATATTATTGATGAAGCAACAGAATACTGAAATGGCTGATCCAGGAGGCTCGTAAATTGAGTCCGGAGTTTATTATTACATAATATGTATTATTACATACCTGTGGTAGTATATCCTACACATACTGCCCGCTCCTAACCATGTCGTATTTATACCCGTACGACACCTAGGTGACGTACGGGGTATGTATGTGGCGTACGGGGCATGTACGGCGGCAAAATCCAAATATTCCCCCAGTAGCAAAGTTAAAAATTCAATATTTTAAGGTATATAATAATAGAGAAACAGGCTGACTGTCTCCGTACGGATAAAATACTTGGTAAAATCGGCAATCAGATGAACCGATGCCGGAGGCAGAGGTTCATCTGATTGCCGATTTTACCGCGTATTTTATCCGTACGGAGACAGTAAGCCTGTTTCTCTATATAACAAGTAAAAAGAAAACTACAACGCAGGTATACAATGGCGTCACCTGTAGCGGTCGTTGTAGCAGGCGGAAGTGACAGAGCTCACCTGTACAGGTATGAAAACGAGGGAACTAGTAGTGGAGCCCTCTGGTGAGTAGTTCATACACCAATATACTTCCTTACCCTCTGGCGTAAGGAAACCATATTGATACTTGGAGTATCAATCCAAACCAAATATAAAACACAAAATACCTATATAATTTACTAAAAATCTTTCGGATATAAATATCTTTAATCCTGTACTGTAATTGATTACAGCATGATCTCCCGGGTTTGGCTTGAAGACACGGTAATTGATCACAAAAAGATTATTTAACTTGTTTTTAATACTTCTTTCCTTATTTTTTTTTAGTTTTGTTTAGAAAATAGTTACTCGGATTAGGAACCCATAAATAGCCGCAACTGATTTCAAACCACACCATGCGATTAATATGACACACACTTATTTTTGTATTGCCTGGACAGACAAGCTGGAAGGTCACTATTTTAGTACTGTTAGTACTGTTAGTAGTCAGTTATGGGAATGTATGACTATGTGCAGTATTAACACGCACCATATTACACAGCAAGGCTGCATAACATATAATCTGTCCATGCGTGAAGCATGAAGATAACCAACATAAAAGTAAAGAGAAAAGACCCAAAGACGGAAATCAAAATTACGACACATGTTCCTAGACACGCTGTAAAGGAATAGGAGGCAGGTCTCACGACGACCTAGAGGAGCCGTAGCCCTAGACTGGCCTCAGTCCCTGTGTCCTACCCACCTCTCCTACTGCTGCCTACCGCCACCGCATGCCGTCCTTACCCCTCCACCTACTCTCCCCTTGGCCTGGCTGACACAGGGACTAGTACAATACGTTAGCAGGACCAGTGTCTCCTCCTACAGTGGAAAATCTCCACGCATGCCCAAACAATCTCAATGCAGATATCTGGACCCACTGGTCAGTGTATCTTTTGGGAGATTGGTCCCTAGGAGTTTCTGGGTTGACCTGACCTAAATACGGAGCAACCCACCAATCACCACTCACCCTGGGCAGTGACCTGGAGTTTCAAACTGTACACACTGAGTGAACAACGCCAGGATTAATAGTGCTATTTTTACTGTGTTTGTGAGTTTACAACCGAAGAATGGATATTGCCATTGCTTTTGGTTTAAAAATGAAAGGTTACAAATCTACCAGACCACACCAGGAGGAGACAATTAGAGCATATTTACAAGGACAGGACGTTTTTATGTGTGCTCCAACCGGCAGTCGTAAAAGCCTTATTCAGATTCCTTAAATGTTTCTAAAATTATGGTTTATTTCAAAATTAAAAATATGCCTGAGATCTAAATTGATACACTGATTGAATCATGAGCCAATCGTGACCATGGTTTATGTTTTTGGTCCTCCAAAGGCGTTTCTACACTCTATGACTTCAAACCATGTTTACGATTTGATACTATCGGGGACCTCCCGATAGGTCACGATTTGCCCATTTCAAATCGTAGCCATTGGGAGGTATGTCGTAGACTATCTTGGTAGGTGGGGGCCCGGCTATTGGGGTGGTTGGGATGGTTGGGGTGTTTTGGGTTGTTGGGTGTGGTTGGGGTCTTTGGGTGGTTTGGGTGTTGGTTGGTTGGGATGTTAGGGTGTTGAGTGGATGGGGTCGGGGGACTGGGGTGTTTGGGATGGTTGGGGTGGTTTCGGTTGTTGGGTGTGGTTGGGGTATTGGGTGGTTCGGTGGTTTGGGTGGTTTGGGTGTTGGTTGCTTTTGGTGTTGGGGTGTTTGTGTGGTTTAGGTGTTGGGTGGTTGGGGTGTTAGGGTATTGAGTGGTTGGGGGGTTGGGGGACTTGGGGGACTTTGGTGTTTTGGGTGGTTGGGATGGTTGGGGGGTTTGGGTTGTTGGGTGTGATTGGGGTATTGGGTGTTTGGGTGGTTTGGGTGTTGGGTGGTTGGGGTGTCGGGTACTTGGTGGTTTGGGTGGTTTGGGCATTGGTTACTTTTGTTGTTGGGGTGTTTGGGTGGTTTGGGTGTTGGGTGGTTGCAGTGTTCGGGTGTTAAGTGGTAGGGGGGTTGGGGAACTGGGGTGTTTTGGGTGGTCGGGATGATTGAGGTGATTTGGGTTGTTCATAAGAATGTTTCAAACTCAAAATGTGTATCTTCATAGATTGCTCTCCACTCTATGTAGAGTGAGGGAGCTCTTAATTACACCCTGTGAGTCCAAAGTTCAGGCCACGCACTCAGGAGCAAGCGATTTTATTGCTACGGTGACTTAGATTGAGCTTGGGGACTAGAGGAGGGGAAGGGTGGGGGTGGGGGTGGGGTGGGGTAGGAGGTGTCATTACCCTATCCCTGGATAAAAGGAGAGAAGCAGTAGCTGGGAGAATAAAATTTTATTTAATTTTATGGAGTAAAAGAAGTGAAATTATGTCGACCTTACTGGACGGCATATTAATGATAAGATAATATGAAGGTAAGTATATGATAATTGACAGGTAGAATACAGGTCAATTATGATAAGTAAAATATGAAATACAATACACATAATAATTGTATGAAATACAATATAGGTAATTGTATAAGTAATAAAATGCCAAAAGGCAAAAAAGGAGAGAGGGGGTGGGAAAATGTTTTTTAGTCTTTAGGCCAAGTTTACGGCCTTTGCGTCATTGGCCTTTAGATAAGTCCTGTGGGTGTTGGATTTCCATCCGCAGTAGCGCTGTATGAACAGCTCAGGCAGGCCTGCCTGGTACGCCTGAGTGGCAGCGGCCTAACACAGGCTGTGGAGCGTATATGTGGAAGGCTGGTCGGCAGCCTTCAGAAGTGAATTCCATTCTCGTGTCCGGAGCCTTGTGGTAACGACCTCCCCGGCTGCGAGGGTAAGGAACGGGGCCTCGGGGCTGGCCATGGGGGCGGCCCCTATCATCCTGCTGATGGCGCGTACCGGGCACGCCGCGACCTCGGGGGACGCCTGGAGTACTACCGACTTCTCCTCCCCCACCATCTGCAAGTTTTTGGCTGCCTTGATGCGAATCGAGACCTCCGTGGGCGTGACCACCACGTCGCTGCGCGACAGGTGTCGCGCAGGGTCGTACTTCGCCGCAGACGGTGGGGCGATCTCGCTCTGCCGCAGGGCCGCGTAGTAGATGAGAAGTATGGCGGCCCGTAGCGATGGTGTGAGGGCCGCGGGGGCCGCCCTGAGAACCTCCATGGGGACCGGAGGCTTCACATTGGGTGTGTATGATTTGTTGCGCCTCATCGCCTCCAGGGCACGCCTCACTCGGTAGTCCTCTGTCGGCGCGACGTCCCCGCCCGTCAGTCGCAGATGCGACCGCACGTGGGAGAGGTGATTCGCGACCGTCGCGGGCGAGGGGGCGTGGTCCGATACATACTCGAGGTACGCCGTAGTGAAGCTGGTAGTGGGTTTCTGGGGTCCGCTCCCATCCGCGACCGTTCCGGGGCACGCGCCTCGCATTGCTGCGCAGATGCCCTCGTCTGGAGTAAGCGCAGCTCCGGATCTGCAGGCGAGAGGCAAGATAGGATTAAAGCAGACGTGGGTGCAGGGAATGACCTCGTAAAGGGAATGAAAATTCATGTACATCGAGGCCGTATCGTAGTCTCTCTAGTGCATCCGTGACGGTGTTGAGCTTGCCGGGGACATGCGTGTAGATGAAATCTACCTGGAGCTTGGCTTGTACCATCCAGGCTTGACAGGCACACTCGGCCAGGGGTTCCTGGCGCGGCCCGAGGTGAGTGCCTGGACGGTCCTCATATTGTCACAGTAGACTTCCACACGTGTCCCTCGGTCGCGATGCGTGAGGAATGTGCACATAGCGAACACAGTGTTGAGTGCCTCCAGCTCGGCGATGCACTCAACGGGGTCGTCCACCGGGCAGACCTGGCCGGAGTAGGAGTACTGGCCGTCAGTGCCCCCTATTCCCGAGAGGCAGGCGTCGACAATAAGGCACTTCATAGGTGGACCTCGGGGGATGAGGGCGTGGCCGTTCCAGCCCTCTGCAAAGCGTAGGAACCATCCGAGGTCCTGCCTCATCTCTGAGTTGATGTTGAGGTAGTAACCGGACATCCCTCGGAGGGCTTCGAGGAGCTTGCTCACAAACGGTCGGGCGGGCCGGATACATTTTGAGACGCGGAGGACCCGCCCAAGTACCGACTGGAGCTGCTGTTTAGTGAGCGACCGTTTCCAGGACACCGCCCTCACGTGTTCCCGGACCTCCTGTAGTTTTTCCTGGGGCACTGTAAGTGACATCTCAGCCGCATTGATGACGATGCCGAGCCATGTCACAACCTGACTCGGGGGCTGTGCTTTGGCTCGGGCCTCGGGGAGTTTAAGTCCGCCTCCGACTTCTCTCTGGTGGGCGACAGTATTATATGGTCGTCCAGATACATCGACGCATCAACCCCCTTCTGTCCACGTATTGCGACGATGGCTTCCGCTACGCACTGCATGTGGTAGGAGGAGGCACGGGCACCAAACGGCATCGCCGTGTCACAGAAGTACCCGTCCCTCCACGCGAAACACAGGAGCGGCCAGTCCAGGGGGTCGCAGCGAAAGTTTTTATATGCCCTCGCGATGTCGATCGAGCACATGTAACTTCCGGGCCCCTAGGCCACCAGCCGCCGACAAAGCTGTCGACGGTCGGGAGGCCATGTTCCCGCTCTTCCCCGTTCACCAAATTCTTGATTACAAAACCGTTGACGCTGTTATCCTTTGGGTACGTCATATCGGTAATGACCCGACGGTCATCCATACCTCTTTTCTCGCGTGTCATTAACAGCAACACGTGGCACCACGGCTCATACGGGGGGGCATCGTAGGGCCCTAGCAGGTTGCTGAACCCCTTCTCTTTATCAATGAACTTGTCGATCTGGCCGTTTGGTCGTGACCCATCACCTCTCTCTCTATCTCTCGTTGCAGGTGGTCCTCCGGGAGGTAACGGTCAGGGAGGGCTCTCGGCGTGGGGAGGCGTGATGCCTGATCCTCGGCCCACTCCCAGGTGCGGTCCTCTGCTGGAGTCCGTACCTCGCGCATAGTCGGCTGGTGGGATGCCCGGCTGGTCGACCGTTGTCTGGTCATCGCCGCTATTGCCGCCATCATGCCGTTGATCTTTGTTTCTAGCGCTGTGATACGGGACGTCTTTACAGTTGAACCTCGATCCGAGACGGATTCAATACGGTCGTCTGCCGCATTGGTGCCTTTCAGCGTGGCCTTGGACCGAACCTCGGCAGCTGCCTCCGGTGCCTTAGACTTGCTTGGCACGGGGGTATTTCTCGTAGTTGGACCCATTTCTCCTGTATCCGTTTATCGTCCTTAATCGTGTGTATGGGGTGTTGGCCTATACTTGTGGAGTATGAGGCTGCGAGCATGTGGCCAAGAAAGACGAAAAAGTACTGTAGTATGTGTGTACTGCAGAGTGGGTGGAGGAGAAGTGAGACAGGGGTCCGGACCGGGGTGCACCACGTGACCACGTGGTAGGTGTGAAAGCCGCGAGGGGGCAGGAGGGGCGCATGTGGTGCGCGATACAGGGGGACACCAGAGGTGGCAATGACTACCCGTGAGCAGAGCCCATGAGTAACCAAGGTTGCATGGAGCGGCTGTTTGGGGCATTAACAGGAAGCTATGTGTGTATCTGACAAGTCTTTGATTCCTGAGCCAGTCAGAAGAACCTTACACATTGTAATTTATTTTATTCATTCAATTTACGTTCATAATCAAAGACTTGAGCAGGTCTACCGTAGCCCCAACAGAGGTCGGCGTCGGCGGGTCGACAGCCACATTAGCCCGATCATGGATACGAGCCGCCGTTCATTCCATTCCAGTGAGAGCACCTTCAGCAGCCACATCGGCGCTGATACGCGTCCATCCAGCATCCACCAAGCGTTGAAAAGATGCCTGAACTGGCAATGCTATCCCAGCGGAATAGCGTACCAAACAGGCCATAGTGGCTCGCTTACCAGTACCAAGGAGCTGTCGAGCAAGCTTCCTGGAGACATTCAGAGACGATAGCAATGGCAAGGCCGTGGCAGAGCGGCCGGGAGACAAGTCTGAGGCATAAAGATTAACGCCCCATTGAACTGTAAAGCTGGACCGGAAGAAAAGCTGATGTACCACACTGTCCTGGATCAGGGCTTCCCCTTCCGTGTATATCTGATCATATGGCAGAAGGGTCTCACCAATGGAACAAAGTCTCCATAACATTAGGGGCCACGATCTGAATATACAGACCATCGGTCGTAATGACCGAACGACCACGACGCCACTTAACAGCGAAGAAGATCACCAGAGCAATCAGGATCAGGATAACGACCGAAACAGGGGACACAACCCGATAGACCCGGAACACATGTTTCTCGGAAACCACCGGAAAACAAACATAGAGGTTTAACCAGAGACAAGAGACGTGCGCGTTCCACAAAGAAGCGGCGACCATACATCTCAATGATGTTGTCAAGCCACATGTCCACAGAATGAACATGCTCGCAGGCCAATTGTATCGTTGTACCGATTAACCCGATCTCCGCAGAACTCGACAGTTAAGATTTATCTCTCATAGCAGTATCCCGAGGGATATGCACCCGACTGAACCGCATGACTAGTGTCCGCGGTTGAAATAGGGCATCCTGGCTTAAAGACGACACCATACTTCTCCTGACTAAGGACAGAAAGAGGTTCAGGAGGGGTGGTGATTGCGGAAAAACCAAAAGTAAGCAGAGTAGAGAAAACACCGAACAAAGGTAAAAATAGACGATAAAAATCAGTTATTCAACAGCCAGATAAGCAAATGCGGGAACCGTTCCGCAATGTCCACCAGACTGGATCCGCGTTGGATGTCATGCACGATGCCATCCAAAAGAACCGGCAGAATTTTCTCAGAACCAAATCCTGAGGACCGTATAACCAGCCATCGGATCGGTGTAGTCACTCCTTGCTATGACCAGGAACTATAGCCACAGGACAGGAGACAACTAAGGCACGTCAGTAACACACAACCAAGTGAGTCACAAGTCAGGAGAGGAACAATTCAGAGTAACATACTGAAAAGCAAGATTTATATGACAATCTTAGCGAACAGAAAATAAAAGCAAACACATAGCAACATAAAACAGAGGGAATAAAGCGAACAAAAAGCAAAAACGGACATCAAAGAAGAGTGGTGGACCCATACAGGGCACCATAAATCATTGAACTAGAATAAATAAAGGAATATATCCACATTGAATATAAACCACTGGAAAATAGCACGACCACGGAAAAGTATGCGAAGCGCACTAAGCAAACAGTGCAGCCAACTCATTGCATTGGAATATGCCAAAAGAGGCAGGGAAGCAGCAAAGCATGAGCCACACTATCACTATGTCAGAGCCACAACTTTACCCATGACAAGGACTAGAGCCCTTGGGCCTAATGACAAAAATCATAGGCTTACATACATGCATTAAGAGACTACAAACATCCGTGGCATGAATAAAGGGGGATACACAAAAACAAAAAGGAGTAGAAAAAAGGAAAACGGTATAGCCACTATTCGCAGTACCACAGAGGTTTCCGTAGACGAAATACTACCAGACTGCATCAGCAACCATCAACCATGTATCTGGGAAGATACAGACCACTACAGACGGATGAGAAACTCACGGACTAAATCCGGAAGAAACTTGTACAGCAGCACACCATGCGAACAAAGTATCCAAACCACACACCGGGGTTGGGGTGAAAGGCACACCGACTTAATTAATCGGGAATATTTATTACAATTTATTGTACCTCTCAACAACACAAATAAATGCAAATATAGGCACACCGGAGGAAAATAATTCAGGACTCCAGTAAGACTGAAACACAACAATTCAAGGCACAAGACACTATAATACAACGAAAACAAAGCACATGAGCACCAAAAGAAGCCTGAAAAATAAGAAAACTGAAAAAGGATAACACATGATACACAAAAGAAGCAAGCATGGGAAATAATTACTATACCGAAAAAGGAATAAAACAATAAACCCGAAAACAGGTGCAAGTCTACATTGATTCGTATATCCAGCAGACTCACAACGTTGTTACCAGCTGGAAAATCAGCTGATCCCCCCCCCCCCCCCAAAAAAAAAAAAAAAAAACTTTAAAAAAACCTAGAAAAGTGCAACAGGCTATAGGCACACAGGCAAAACTATATTAATCATACAATAGTTACAAAACATGCAGAAAACTGTGAATCCCAAGATAAACCGAAATATGGCCAGAAAACAGCCTAAAAACGCTTCCAGCGCCTAGATATTAGCTCCAAACGATCGCCAACATTCACACAGAGACCACCTAGCACAAGTCAGTAAGTAGTCCTTATACTTAATCAAACAGCGAGACAAACCCGCTGAGGCTAGCAATATCCCCAGAACGGTATCAGAAATGAGATAATTCAGGCAGCACCGCACTGGTGTATACGCCGGAAGTGACTAACCTGGGGGCCCTGGAGCTCCACCGGGCACTTCAAAGGGGGCTCGCGGAGGGCCTCGTCGGCATGGACCGCGTAGACAATCTGCCGGTACTATGACTGCCAGGACTAGGCCCACGGCAGGGGCCAAGACCAGCCAAGGGCGACGAACCACTCCTGGACGAACCGAGAATACAACCAGGCATGCAGACACGCTCCAGCTGACGTCAGCCACAACCACTGCACGAAACCTACCGCTTTACATATGTATGCGAAACGCGTCTAACAGTAGGACTTTGCATCTAGAAGTTAGACCTGTTAGATGTCTCATAGACACCTTATCTAGTGACGTATATACATGTCCATGGTGCGGTCTCATATACGTCATATGTACGCCTGATTCTGTTGTATATTCACCACCATCCAATAGTTCCGATCTTTGCAACTTGGGGACACTACTGGTAGCATATTCATTTTCGATTAACCATCCAAGTCTGTATCATATGAAAAATACAATCTTATATTACCAATTAATTTTATAAAAACCTAATTGAGTATAAATTGATTAATTACACATAGTAAACCCTGCATTATGTTTTTTTTATTGTTTTTCTAATAAATCTTACTTTCAAACACCTTTTGAATGTGTGGACAGGCAGGCTTACTATATAATGACCCTCTTCAGACTTGAGGTTGAATCCTGAAATCATCTTACACAAGCGCCCTCCGCCACCATCACCCCCCACCCGTCCCCACACGTGTGAATGCGGCTGCACATGTGTACCCGGCCCCCACCCGACACCTTAACACCTCGCGGCGGGTAGCGGCAGGCATGGGCGGGCGATGGGGGGTGGGGGAGGGTTTCCCACTGAGGCAACCTGTACAAACGTGGCTGGCGGCGGGCGGTGGGCAGTGGGCGGTGGGCGGCGGGCAGCAGTGGGCTTTTCACTGAGGCTGGCAGGGGGTGGCAGGGGGTGGTGGGGGGGCGGTAGGGGGTGGGGTTGGGAGGTCGCGGGTGGGGGGTCAGTGTTGGTGCATCCTCTACCAACACCCACAGGATGGGGCGGGCCACGGGTCGCATTTTTTTTGTTTTTTGGTATTATATATACGCCTGGCGTATATATATTGCGCAGAGTATGTTTTATCTTAAATACGCCAGGCGTGAAAGACAACCAAGTCGCGCGCGTCTACATATGGAAACTGTCTCGTAGACACCCGAAACGTAGACGCGTACAAGAGGTGTATACAAATATACTCATCTGGTGAGGCGGGATAGAACAAGGCGACAAGTGGGCTACTGGAGGCTTGGTCATATCCTCCCAATATTTATTATAACATAACAATATAAACATAATAATATAAACATGAAAAAAAAAACAAAAAAAACTCCAGGTAAGTCTCTGTGTGTGTGCGAGTTGTGTGCTTGTGTGCACACCGGTGTGTAGTGACTCTCCTGCTGCGTGGACGGCAGGTGGGGTGAGTATGCAGTGGTGAGCAGCGATGGTGGTGCCCTCTGAGGTGAGTGAGTATAACTGCATCACCTATTTGTTGATGCCCGTAATACTCATCTGGTGAGGCGGGATAGAACAAGGCGACAAGTGGGCTACTGGAGGCTTGGTCATATCCTCCCAACCGCCCAAGATGAGAAGTTTAGGTGAAAAATGATAAGTCCCTTGCGACTTTCCAGTCTTTACGGAGACGGATGTCATGGTCTCCCGCTAGATAAAGTAGGACCGATAGGGACCGCCAATCCCCATAAACTTTGATGTCAGTCAGAGGCAGGCCTAACCTGTTCAGGTAGGTCGCTCCGCCTCTCCTGAGGCTATGCGATGTGTAATTACCCTGAAGGCCTACCCGTTTCGTACAAGACTTGAGAAACTTTGCAAACCGATCATACGATAAAGGCCGAGTGAAGTCCTTTGGGGAGGGGAACAAAGGATTAATGGAAGAACTGTGAAAACGACGCATCAACTTCTTGAGCCAATAAACTGGGCATAAAACAGATCCCGAGGCCACGACAATGGGGATGAGAAATTCCCTTTGTTTGAATTGAATAGTCTTAGAAGATGCGATGCGGATACGTAGTCCATAGTCTGTAAATTCCACATCCTTCCTGAAGAGTATGTGTAGACTTGGTGAGGTGACCAACTCTGAGAAGGGCCCTAAAGCCCAAAATTGCTGCACACCAGCAGATGAAAAGTTCGTCATCCTTTAGATCCAATACTTTGTAGATTTTCAACAATTCTTCCAGGTGTATAGGTGAAGCTTGAGTCTTTTCATCCCCCAGTAATCTCCGGGCACCCATGAGTGTACATTTCACCATAAAGTTGGACTTGGTATCGGGAGAATGACCAAAAAATTCATGGAGTGACCACACGGCGCTTAGGTAATTTGTTATAGACGAGTACTTCAATGACTTTGTCAAGAAAGTGATATATAGACAAACAGTCTCAGGTGTAGCTGGTAGAGGTTTAAAACCAAAACGATCACAGAAAGTAATAAACCTCCTCCACTGACTCCTTTTGGTTCCCCATGTCGCCTCTGACCACCAAAGGTGGCGCAATTTGGCAGACTCCGTATGAAGATCCTTGAGTGAAGAAGAAGCAGTATCCTCCTTATGAGTATGTTGTAGCGTAGGCTTCAAGCCTGGAAATACAGCAGGAGGTAAAGACATTTGGTACCATAAAATTTCCCAAAAACCGACGATCGAATAATCTTGATAAAGAATCTGCTACAGTATTATCACCAGAGGCAATATAATGAGGCTTGAGAATTATGTTCTTAAAGCAACAAAGCCAGTACAATTCTCTGATCCACTCCATGGCTGCAGGATTTTTACTGCGGCCTGTCATCAGCATAGAGATGGCCTGGGTATTGTCACAATAAACGTCAACATATCTGTTTGAACACTTCTCCAACCATCTCCTTACAGCGGTAAGAATGGCCCATAGTTCCAAAACATTGATATTGGAAGCATCATATATATCATAACTGGGGATTGCTTCATGATGAGTACATAAATCTCCCACATCATAATTCCAGGCACCAAAGAAAAAATCATTGTCCGTGATGCCTCCGAAACCTGTAAGTGAAGAGTCTGTGAATACTGTAACTCTAGGCATCGATTGTTCAATGATTCTACATGAACCATTAAAAACCGGTAGAAAATTCTTCCACCAACTGAGGTCCTGTTTGATAATTGAAGAAACATAAATTGTGCCTTTTTTCTTTTTGGTGAGTCTTAACTTATCGTAGATACGTCTAGTGAATGTTCGCCCACCTTTTATCACCATGGCACAGTGGGCTAAATGGCCCGCTAATTTCTCTAGTGATTTATAACTAGTCACTCTCTTGTTAATGATCGTGTTAACCAAAACCAGAGTGTGGGCAACCTTATCATCCGGTAAACTAATGCACATATCATTTGTGTTCATAATAATGCCCAGATATTTAGTAATTTTGTTCGGATTCGTAACTTTTTAAAAATTAATACCAAAACCTAAATAACGAATCATCTCAATTAAGGATTGTTGATGATTAATACAGTCTTCATAAGACTGACCTACAACCAAAAAATCGTCCAGATAATTTACTGTATGTACACCATGGATGAAATAAAAGTATTTCACAATGAAATCACTAATAGCATTAAACAGGTACGGAGCTGACTTAACCCCAAAACATAGCATATTGTCAACCATATAAACTTCCTGATTATAAATTTCCCAACGAATGCCCATGAATTCTCTGTTGGGAGGAAAAATATGAACATTCCTGTATGCATTAGCAATTTCAATAACACTGGAATAAGAATCACGTTTCAGTAAGGCTTTAGGATCATCAATGGTCTTAAAATGGAATTTAAGAGCTGTATGGTCCATATGGTCATTAACCGAATCTGATGGCCTAGAACAATCAGTGATAGGCCTTAAACGATTATCTGTTCGCCAAACTGCTCCCAGAGAATGTATACATCTCGGTCTATGATCAACAACCGATAGACGATGACAAGCCAATTCATCCATTATGATATTATCCATTTGACTTCTAGCATTTGGTTCTAAAATTGAACTATAGTTACCTTGTTCATATGACAAAACCGTGTTATCGTCAATGATTTTAAAACCACGACATATACCCGTAAGGATAAACATATCCTCATACTGGATTTGTGGGTTCCCTAGTATTAATGCCGCAAATCTACAAGGCTTCAAAGAAATAGGTACGCCATCCAATTCAAAAACGCAAGTACAATTACCATTTTTACATTTGTCAGACACAGGTAAGTGACAATCCTCATATATAATCACTGATTTTTTTATAACCTTCTTCATCATTGAGAAATTCCCTACAATAACAATCAATATTGCAGTTGGTGAAACTTACTAAATCAGTTTCCTGTGTATAATTATCTGGTGTGACAACCTTAATTACACAATCTTTCTTTATACCGGATGATTGATCAAAAACGTATGACAACGTATTTGTACAAGAAAGAGATACCAATCCCTGTGACAAGGAATCAGCTGACTTTTCACGTTCATATACAATGGGGTCAATAACACTTGACTGCCAAACTGGTAGTGTTATATCATTATGTGAGGAGTCGGTATGACGACCGATGGATAGTAGGTGAATACTATCAACAGAAGAACTAGGTGTATTACCCAATACAATGTCTCCACAATCCTCAACAGTAATGTCTTCCGAACACATAATACCAGTCTCACTACTCACCCCGCTATTTCAAGTGTTTGTTGATGTGGGATTGTTCTGACTTGCGTGAACCCTACAGGCATGCTGGGAGTGAGTGGTGGCGTAACACTTAGAGCACACATGAGGGTACCTACATGGTGTGTATGAACAACCTTCATTGTTGTAGGCAAAACACACCGGTTTGCTGCCAGGTAGTTTAGAATCCCTATTCACAGACTTCTTGGGGAACGTAGACTTGGACTTGTTAGCACGTTGATCCCTTGCATACTCTGTGCTTAAGAACCACATGGCGATTCCCATGTCTCCCGCCGAATATGCTTGAACACCTTCCTTGTAAGCGTTAAGCCTAACGGCCTCGTCATACCTCAATAACCCAGATGTCTGGTAAGCACGAGTCGCCGCCTTTTCGGCGATGAAACAATTATGTTCCAGTAGTCCACTAATATCATCCCCTTTGCGATATCTTTCCAACATAAGGTGCCCATGGCAGAACCAAAGACGCTCAGCTGACATCGTTTTATCCTTCTTTTCTCTTGGTAGGAAACACTTCAGATTAAAAATCCGCCTCTTACCTCCGGATTTGTGGTGATGTTTACGCCTATTCCGATGGCGCCGAGTATCAGACCCAGAAGAAGAGGACGATGTTGAAGAAGATTCAGCATCGCTGGGAGTACTGGAAATCGACGATACTGCTTTCTTGTACCGGTTACCTTTTGTCGATGTCACACCTCGTTTACGCCGGTGCCGATGGGAAGAAGATCTACGATGGCGTGGTGAGGAGTAGTCATCTATATCTTCTCCCGTCTCCGAATGGTGGAGCTTTCTTCCTCCTTTACTGGACTTGCGTCCCATCGACTCCAACAATAGGTTCTCAATGTTACATAACTTATTTTTAGTAACGTCAAGTTCGGTTGTGAGGTCTCTAACTGAACGCTGCATGGCCGCCATATTGGTTTGGACTTTGATTTCCTCTCCTAGCTTGCCTGCAGATTTCCGTACCTTATTCCTCCTTTTTTTTCTGTTCTGCGAAACCCACTGATTATCCTCTTGGTCACTTTCAAACGCTTCCTCAGAAGCATTCATATTGTCCTGAGACGAAACACCGTTTGAGACTCCAGACTCACTCGCCGCGCTTTCTTCTCTGACGGTCTGCTTCTTGTCTGTGATTGTGGGAGTTTTCCTCTTTTTCTTACACTTTTTTCCCGTTGGAGCACCATGCCTGTCCCCACATGTAGCGCAATGACGTTTGTTCCCCATGGAAACAAATATTCAACTCAGGAAAAAAGAAAGAAGAACTCCAGGTAAGTCTCTGTGTGTGTGCGAGTTGTGTGCTTGTGTGTGCACCGGTGTGTAGTGACTCTCCTGCTGCGTGGACGGCAGGTGGGGTGAGTATGCAGTGGTGAGCAGCGATGGTGGTGCCCTCTGAGGTGAGTGAGTATAACTGCATCACCTATTTGTTGATGCCCGTAATAAACAAGCCACGATACAGCGGATACATGCGTTATCGCGATGGTGTATATATATATGTAAAATGGTGGTTTTCGTGCAGTGCACCAGCCGGGTGACCGATGCGCCCTGGTGTACAGGCCCGGGCACCCATCAGCGTAGCCCGGGGACGTGAACATGGGTTAATCCCGGTCCACTTTAGCGGGACTGCATCAACCACTCAACCACCGCCAGCTCATCTACGGCACCGGCGGGCAGGGACCGCGGTGCATTGATCGCTGCGCTCCTCGCAACCCTTCAAGAGGAATACAGGGGGTCGTTTCATTTTCAACTCTCCTGGGCGAGGAGAGTCCCCAGGAGGGATAGCTCCACTGAGGATAATTTTCAGGAGATCTCCTCAATCTCGTTCGATTCGGGAGGGAGAGAAATCTTGGGGCCTAACTCTCCTGAAATTGACCCAAATCCTTCCCAGGGACATATCCTTCCGAAGGAGCTCTCCTCGGGCTCTGAGCGGACAGGAAGGAGAATTGTTTGTTGATATATAACCCGTCAACAGTCCTCGATTCAAGGTAAGGAATCATTGAATATGGTCATATAACAAGGTATTGGGGTGTAAATGTCATCAATATCTAAGTAAAATTGAAGAATTTAATTATTAGAATGGTTAAATATAATTTAAATTGTTTATTTATGGCGAATAGAGTAAATCCCCTGTTATCGTTCACTGAATCGAAAATGCATTGTCACTGGTAGTGTCATATATGGTGTATATGGGTACATGGGTTCGAGTCCGGTACAGGGTTGTACATTTTTAATTGGAATTTCAATAATATATGTGAGTTAGTGTGTTATTAATATAATATATAAATGTTTATATTGATAATGTATTTTTATTATATATTCTTGTATTTATTTCAGACAAATTTGTATGAAATGGAACAAACAATGCTAAAAGACGACCACTATGGAAGCAAGATGAATTATTTGCCTTGCTCCAGGCTGCCATAGTGGAGAAACCTATCCTGAAAGGCAAATTTTAACGGTACGGGTGGCGGCAAGGCAGAAAAAGATGCGGCATGGCGGCAAATATTAGGTAAAATGATATTAAAAAATACTTTAAATTTATGACTTTTTTTAATTTTATGTATTTGGTATCAAATAATACTTTGTCTCAGGTGATATTAACATAAAACATGATAACCATGATTGAAGCATCATCCTTTTTAGGTAATGATTTTAAAATTTAAATAAACTTTAAATAAAAATATCTTTTTTATTCCAGCTGAGGTAAATGCTGCAGGCATGTTATTGCCCAACATCCCTGATTGCCGCAAAAAATTAACAAAATTTGTGTCTGAAGTAAAAGGCAGAGTAAGTATATTTCCTAATATTTAAATATGTAGATTAAACAACTTTATTTTTAACTTGTCGTAAGGGCTGTGAGTTTAAAAAAAGATTGATTTTATATGATAGAATAATTAAGATTTATTATAGATAATACCGTCCTTTATAATTATTATCGTATAAATACATTATTTATAATATTTTTATCTTTAGCACGCAGAAATAGTTCTCAAGAATGGATTGACTGGACGCGGTCCCTCAAACATTGAACCCCTCTCGAAACTGGAGTTATTGGCGTTGGAATACGCTGGTACGAATGTTATAGAAGGTAATATATTCTATATATATTATTATATATTTATTTCACAGATTAATATTCACCGGGTTTATAAAATCTAAGGTTCGCTATCTCGCTTTATTTAGTTAGTGGCACCCAGGTAGGCACTTAGGTCGACAGATTGCTATGGTGGCGCCCGCTGTCATTATGATTTTAAAGTAAAATATTGGGTAGGCAGAAATATAGACAATGATTATGTTCTATTTATGACAATAATGTATGTAATGTATGCTAATTATTGATAATTTTTGTAGGTATAGAAGGAGGCGTTGCAACGTAAACCAGCCGGCGACGTAGGGGCACTTAGATCCCTTATACTCAATAGCTCGTCCTATCCACAGAGTGTCCCACCTCCTTCACCTTCTGCATCAGCTACTAATACCTCTCTTCTGCATCCCTCCCACACTGTTTCATGTCCCTTACCTTCTCCTATCCCTACCCCACCCACTGTTCCTTTACCTATCCCTACCCCACCCACTGTTCCTTCTCCTATCT